>OZ007536.1:11025414-11481557 GCA_963931895.1 Eupithecia pulchellata
TCAGATCTCAATAGGTACCTATCTACATATCACTTATTTGTTTTTAATTGCTTAATTTATCCAGTCCTAAGCCTAGTCAAGTATGAAGGGATTGTGGACTCAGTACAGTACATTATGTATGTACTACTACTATGAAAAAGAAAAATGAATGGAGCGAGCAATTGATATTAAATAGGTAGGTAGGTATGCGCGCGTAAGCGTGCGCGCCGTCTTGAATGGAACATAGAGCTACTAAAGTCACAATGGTTCAATAAAAACCTAAATAATTTATAATTAATGTACCTATTGAGTTATTTCAAAAGAGGTAGAACAAAAGTTGTTGCTGATGATGCTAGGAACCTGGTTCTCGAAGGTTGCTGGTGTATTAAAATTAACCCTGTATACAAATAATGATTGGTAAGCTTAGATATACTAGTTTATATACTAAGCATTTTTAGTGGTCCGCTGAAATGTACGTATAACTACAAAATATATTTTGTTATCAGTTGAAATTTTATATGCCCAAGCTTGTAAGTATTTGTAACTCTCACATAATATGTAGATACAATTTCATATTATGTAATTTTGTAGCTCTACGTTTTCTGATATATAGAAATTAAAATTATGATCTATAAAACATTCATAAATCCGCAATTTAATGCATTTGCATCTATAGTAAATGATTTAGCATTTACTACAAATGCAAATGCTTTAAAAAGCTTTCAAGTAAGAGTTTGAAACCCGCATGATATGGCTTGGATCCTACTAAACCATTGTCATAGACCTAAAAAACTATTTTGAGGAAAACACACACAACGTTCCTCTCAAACAGCAGTACACTGTGTATCCGCGTCAGGTACCGTCAGCAGTGCCTATCTGGGTTGCAGAACCGCGACGCAATTAGCAGAACGATCATACCACAGCGTTACTGCACCGTGCTGAGATAATGAAGTGCTGTGTTCTACATTTATGAAGGTGCGTTTCTATGATACGTTGGAACTATGTTTAGCCATCACTGAAAAAATCTATGTGTTAAATCTTTTGGCAGAAAATTACTAAGATAGTTTGTTAAACAACCTGCAAAGTTTATCTATATCTAAACAAATATCATGGGGAGGAATGATATGCTTGTTTGTCTGTTAGAACTGAATAGTCATCGAAACTACTGGACCGTTTTGAAAAATACTTTTACCATTAGAATCCGACATTATCCCCGATGTACATGGCTATTTTCAAAAAAGCTAGGGATCCGTATTCAACATCAACATCAACATAGCAAAATCGCAATAATATGACCCAACGTGTACCTTGCTATGTGTGTGTGTGTGTGTGTAAAAATTAATAACTTATGAACTTTTCGTTACATACTAAGAGACTACGCCTTAGTTTTTAACTTTTGTCGTCTCTTCGTTCAACTTGTAACATATCAAACCTGGTACTTGTGCAAAATAAACGATTTGATTTGTTGATATTTGATTTTTATTGACTATTGCATACTAAATTCTAATAGTATTATTAAAACTTCAAATTACGAATCGATTAAGTTTAATTTTGCAATTATAATCTATCTGAATGTATTCTAAAGTTAAGGTGATATGAATGATTGAAAGTATGGAAAAAACTAGCAAATCCTAGATATAAAATAACTGCAATCGAAATGTCACTGCATCAATTAATCAAATTCAAAACCACTCGTCTAAATCAATTTGCGATAGCTCCTGCTTCGAATGTAACAATCATTTATTAATTGCGAAAGCCAAATAACCTGTATTAATTTAGGACGAGCAGTGGCTATCGGAATTGCTAAAATGATGCAAAGCTAAATTAATAATTCTATATTAGTTCACTTGAACAAATCATTCACGGGAATTATTTATTGAAACCACATGCCAGGAGCATTCACAACACAGGCATAACTTAATCTATACTAATCTATATCTATATGACGAGGGAAGAACCCTCGTTACGCTTTTTAAATGGGTGACGTCACCAGGACTGACGTCACTATCATCATTGTCTTGTTGGTAGAAGTCTGCTCCATCCAACCGGCGACCGAGAAAGAGATTCCTGGCCCGAACGATCCCACGACACAGTTGATGACGTCAGCAGTGATGACGTCACGATTTTCGTTGTCCGGATATTCCTCGATAGAAGGTAGTCCCAATGAAACAGCAGTTAGAAACAAGAACGTTTGTTTATCCATCGTTTCTAGCTCACAAAGTACAGCACGGGAAGTAGAAAGTGTTTCGAGGACCGTGTGGATTGGGTTCTCCCGCCGACACGATTTGTTGTTTGCCTGTTGGGCGGACATGATCAAGGGCAATCTTCCACGCTCGTTTATCATTCTCCAGGACTGTCTATGCGTTCGGCTTTTCCTGCCATAGATGTGCTTGGTGTATCCGTGGTTGTTATACCCCGGAGTAGTGGTTTTACTGGCTGGCACGTGGTTATGAAGTTATTGAGGCAGTGATGACCTCGCTGGGTGGTTTGGATCAGAAGCGCTAGCAGGCCCTGATCCCACTTCTGATGACGAGGGAAGAACCCTCGTTACGCTTTTTAAATGGGTGACGTCACCAGGACTGACGTCACTATCATCATTGTCTTGTTGGTAGAAGTCTGCTCCATCCAACCGGCGACCGAGAAAGAGATTCCTGGCCCGAACGATCCCACGACACAGTTGATGACGTCAGCAGTGATGACGTCACGATTTTCGTTGTCCGGATATTCCTCGATAGAAGGTAGTCCCAATGAAACAGCAGTTAGAAACAAGAACGTTTGATTTATTCCAGGGAGGTCCGTTCCCTCCGAGTGCTCGAGCAAGACTGAATGTTTTACTCGCCCGGTGGCTTTATTTATAGCAAAAGGTTGCCTAGCGTTTTCACAATAACAAAGGAGCAAACTCGGGGCGATGTTTTTGAATTATCACAAAGTTCTTATAGGAAACCTAACCAAGTCGGTTAATTTTACTTGGTTAATTTTAGAGGTTTAAACACTCAGTTAATTCTTAAAACTAGATCGTAGTGTAGAAATCACGTCTTCGCGCCGACATATACTAATATTATAAAGAGGATTTGATTGTTTGCTTGTTTGTATGTTTGTTTGTTTGTTTGTTTGTTTGTTTTAATTGAATAGGCTCTGAAACTACTGGACCGAGTTAAAAAATTCTTTCACCATTAGAATCCTTAATTTTCCGTGATGAACATAGGCTATATAATATTTTCAAAAAAGTTAGGGATCCGCATGAAAAATTCAATAATTGAACCGGTTGTATAGCGCACAATGCTTGCTTTTTCTCTACGGCCAGTGTCAGTTTTGGAATGTCGAGTCAATGTCAAAAACCCCAATGCTGTTAAAAAAAGTAAAGATCCGTATGAAAACTGTGAAACCCATCGTTTTAGTGTGTATAATTTCTGAAATTTTTGTTTAATACCCGTGCGAAGCCGGGGCGGGCCGCTAGTTAACAATAAATCAAATAACCATAAAATCACTGGACGACGACCTCTGTCACTCAGCGGGTGTACCTTCGATGCAGGAAACGGGTGCGATACCCGTCTCGTGACAAAAGTTTGACAAATGTCTGAAGATATTTTTTTCGGTTCCCTGTGCTGTCTACGTACACATTTATCTGCCGATTTTGATTTATCTACATATTTAATAAAGACAGAAAACTGGTATCGCATACTACTTTTGTTTTTCTGTGCTGTGTTTAGAAATTTAGACACGATAAAAATTAATTCAAGAATTAGAGTGAAAGTTTAGTAGGAATTAACGCAAAACAATCCAATTATCCCAGAATAACGGTAAATTCCTGCGCGCCTGATTAAGCTTTGTGACACATTTTACTACACAACTTTTCCAAAGTTCCCTGATCTTTGCAAAACAAAGTAGCAACTAACAAGTTATGATTGTGTGAAAGTGCGGCGCAATCAGGCTGTGGCATTTTGTTACTCGTACGTTCCGGGAATACTTCTGGCTTGCTAGGTAGTTTGTTTCTTTGCCACGGAGGTAGGAATCTTACTAAACTATTCCAATTTCAAGTTGTGTGGAGGTCAAATGCTTGCCAATCGGATTTAGAATCGGCCAATCGGTGCCAATCGGTGCGCGGTGGGTACGTCTCACTGTGAGATTCTAGAAACGTTTATTCCGATAAAATATCAAATGAGGAAGTGATTGAGCATTTCAGGGCTGATGAAATGACCCGATGACTGCCCCGCAATCTTGCTAGTGAAACATTCGAGTACCGCTTATTCAAGTCAACTATAACAATTCCTAATTTTTGATATTACATGAATATTTTTAAACTTACGCGATCTGAACACATAATGATTAGTACTTTTTTAGCGAGTATTTATCGCGTATGTTTATTTTTTTTTTCGTGACGTTTCAACAGGTTTGCACTCTGTCCTGGTCACGAGATGAATGATTACTGCATGCATTATTATTGAAATGAAATGATAGTATAAGTAGTATTTATTTGCAAAAAATATAATTAGGTTGTATAGGTAACAATGTCTAAGAATAAAGTATATAATCTGATTTTATGTAATTGACTTGTAGTCATGCAAATATTAGAATTAGCCTAAAATAACACAACAAAATCAAAAATTATGAATGACATCTAACACAAACATCTATAAAACTATTACCTACTTTTAGATGATTTGGATTAGAAATTAGTCTGTTTTAAATGCTATAATTCCTATTTATTTTAATTTATCCATTTATTTACACCCATCGTTATAAGTACAAATTTGTAACTATCAAAGAAAGACTACTGCTTGCCAAATACAAGTTTAAAATGAACGCTCTTATGTGTGGTCGTTTTCTATGTATCATAAAAAATATCTGTCTTTTTAATTTATTTTGTTTAAAAAAATAAGCTCTGCTTAACTTGGGGCTAGATATTGTTGTGTGGAGTATTGATTTATTTATAGAAAAGCCGTAGGCAGAAAGTCACATGAAAACACGAACACGCTACATGCACTTACCTAACTCAGTTAAGTGCGAGTGTTTCTCGAGTGCCTAGGGTTTCGAGCTTTTTCGAGTATACAAATAATTTATCGAGGTACAACGGAGATCAGGGAGTAGGTAGATAAATATTTCCATACACAAAAGTTCATGTATAAACCGCATAGGTAAGGTACCTTTCTCTTGCCACATCCACATTTCTTTGCTCATAAAAACGTTCTCTCAAGTTCTTCCCGTCTGTTGTATTCAAAGTTCCAGTGTGCACTTCTAATATTTGTGTAAAGTTACAATTTATACTTCCCCTGAAACCTTTGTCGGAGTGGCGTGAAAAGAGGTACAAGCAAGCTAAACATATGAATAGTATGTACATATTTTTAATTATGGTGATACTCGGTAGAGATGCGGAAATTGAGGGTGGTGGCTAACGCTTAAATTTTTTGCCATGACAATAAATTTAAAACTATTACAAGACCATTAAAAAAAGGTTATGATATTCTAGCGGTCCACCGGCTTCGCACGGGTATTTAACAAAGAATGCGGATCCCTAAGTTTTTTGATAATATTCTATACAACATCAACAACAACAACATCAGCCTATATCAGTCTACTGCTGGACATAGGCCTCCCCTAATGTGCGCCAAAGGTGGCGTTATTTCATCTGGGGGTTATTGCCCATAATCCCCACGCTGGGCATGCGGGTTGGGGATCGCAGTTCGGTGGAGTTGTTCTGCAGAGGGCGCTGCTGCCCGCCCCCCGGTGTGTTTCCCTTAGTCGCCTCTTACGACATCCACGGAAAGAGTGGGAGTGATAAAATTCTATGCCGGCACCACACGGCTCTGCGGGCACCACGGCTCATATTATATTCTATAGCCTCAGGATAAACTTTGGATTCTTATGATGAAAGAATTTTTTTTTTGAATTTTTTTGTTGATTTAGCTAATTTTACCATGAAATAAGTATGTTCGTTATCATCACATATCCCTCACATAATCCAATTTTACAATGGGCAGATAAGTATTAAAAAACATTTACCAGAAAATCGAAAATGTCTATTATATTACTTTCATATTTTTTTTGTATACGTACTTTATAAAATGGCTGCACAAAACGTTGAATAAACAAGGCATTAATCATTGTACTGTATCAATGTTGCCTATTTTAACTGAAAATACTTTTGTCTTGAATAAAATAAAACTGTTTGCGCCATGTTCTGGTTGAAAATAAGCTTCAACTCGTTTTATAGATTTTATAATCGTCGTAGCTGGATTTACTCCAAGTGGACCGATTTTTTTTGATGTGGTCCAAGTTAAAAACAAATACAACTAAGAAAATATTATTTTATATTTTATAATAAATAATATAAAGTCTGTAAATAGCAGAATTTTCCAAAATGGCGGCTCATCTCAAAGGAACTAAGCCATGGGCATACAGTGTGCGCTCACATTGCATTGTTTAACAGTATAGCTGAGTTTTGATTATTTTAACATTGGATTATAATTAAATAACTACCAAAATGTCATATTCAAATTCATAGCAAAATATCAAAGTGCTTTATTTCCTTAAGACCTTTCAGGATTCTTCGTCACGTCACACACGATGCAAATTACATAGATACTCGTAAAACAGGGAAATAAAGTATAGAATACGTATTCTTATATCTTATAGATATTCTTAAAATAGGTTTTATATCTTAGATGAGAACATTTACATAAGCGGAAAGATAGCGGGTGCTTTGCTTAATCCGGACACAACAGACTTTTTGACGGTGTTTAAAGTAAAAATCCCACTGTCTACCAAAGTGACGGGTTTTTCGAGCAGTTCGTCACCACAGACCAGACCACTTACGTGTTTGCGAACTATGTACCATAGGGAGCTTAGAGTCAACTGCAAATTTTATCAATAAACCCGAACAAAAGCAACGTTGGTCAAGATTAAGATAATTAAATTTCCCAAAACAATGATTAAAAGATTTTACATAATCGTGTCTGTGTTTTTATAAATCAAAGGCAAGAAAAAGGTACTTACTACTTTCTTTTTGTAGAGAGTAAAAAATCAAGTAAAGCATATTCTTAGACCGTGGCCACACTCCCAAAACTGAATATTCTTGCCAAAAACATTATTTAACTACCCTCTTATCTCCTGTAAGTTATGACACACACCGTCGCTTGCCCTTGCCAAGTGGCTGAAAACTCCGCTAAACTGGGACTTATTTTGTTTCCCGTATTTTGATGTGATTTGAATTTAATTCCGCCTTATTTTTGGTAACGACTTTTTTATGATTGTTGATTATTAGCAACGCAATATTCGCCATAATGTTTCGGTGATTTGCTGGTGAAAGTTTCTTTGGCTGCTTTTCGTGTTTTGTGGAAGGAAAAATGCTTTTTTGTGAATAACATATAATATGAGCATTCTGTGTTTTTGTTCTCTTATGAAATTGTTTTTTCACTTTTACCCGACTAACAGGGAAGCCCTCGGGTTGTGTGGTTATGGGGTGTATAAAGGTTATGAGGTTGGCTTGGCACTGTGTACTCGTATTTAGACGATTTGTTTCTTCCATATACGACAAGCTGAAGACAGGGCGCTAATGGCGCTCATCAGGGGAGGCCTATGACGAGCAGTGGATTGATGTGGGCTGATGATGATGATGATGATGATATACGTATCAAAATCAAAGTGCTTTATTTCCTTTAGACCTTACCAAGAGGACTCTTGGACACGTCACAAAATACAATTTACACTGTAGACTGGGAATTAAAGAAATCACTTTGATTCTTTGTGCATTTCGATCATCAAAAACGGTTTAAAAATGAAATCGGTGAATTGTAAAAAACCTAAAACCGAATAACATAATATAATGGTATATAACATAAGTTTTTTTGAGGTTATGTAATTTTTTCGCCTTATGTGTTTATCGGAAAATTAGAAAAAACAGTGCTAAACCTTATTAACTCAAAAAATTTTGATTTTTGAAAGCAATTTATCAATAGAATCCCTTTCGTTTAATTTGTTTTTGTTTTACCAAAAAAAGGGCACAAAGAAAACCAACCAAACAGATTTAAAACAAATTGTAACCATTCCGAATAAATTTTACGTTTTTTTCACTACACAAAAGCTTCATATAGGTTTAATGTCCTTATCAGAACTTATTTTATCCAGGAATCCACAGGCTTCAGGCAACAGTTTCAGGGGTAGATTTTTACGCCACCGCGACAATGTATCATCATCATCATCATCGGCCTATGAATCAGGCCTATGTCCACTGCTGGACATAGGCCTCCCCTAATGAGCGCCATAGCAACCATGTATGATACACTACAATTTTAGCTATCTTGTTTATCGTAGTAATGGAATGCATCTGCAGAGTGACCCGGAATAAGTACGCGTCGGTGGCTAGTAATAACTTAAGTAACAAAATTTAATACTAATAATATAATGAGGAAAGATTTTATTGTTTGTTTGTATTGAATAGGCTGAAACTACTGGACTGATTTGAAAAATTCTTTCACCAATGGAATCCTAAATTTTTGTTGATGAACATAGGCTAAATATTGTTTTCAAAAAACTAGGGATCCGCATTAAAAAGTCCATAGTAAAACCGTGCTAATATTCAACTTCTTTTTTATTTTGACGCCGCCGCTTGAATTTCACTTCGGCTCTGCCAGTGTCAGTTATGGAGTATCATAAACTTCTTATTAATATGATCGTTTTTAAATACCTAAGTACCTAAGGGAAGTAACATATATTGACACATGAATCAAACCCGTTACTTTCTGAAAGAAATCCCGTTGCGTCACATACTTAAAAGGTCAGGTTGTCAAATACTCCGGCAACAGTAGGCCAAGCAAGGGGATTGTTCTCTAGGGTAGAATAGACAATAATGGCATTGCATCGCCCATACATTGCGTACATTATTAAATTTGAAAAAAAATATTTCAAGTAATGTACGCATTCGATGACAAAGTGATATACCAGAGACAAGAAAGCCCGTGCTTGCCCTACGAGAAAGCTGAATAGGTCACTAACAATGCCCTTTCTGTACACATTATTTATTAACACCTTCTGTGCCATGAGATTGAAAACTCCTGTCATTTGCCTCAAAAAACGTTAAACGGATACCCACTTTGGGTCGAAGCTTTTTAGATTAAAAATAAATACATTCTCAGCAGTATCCTTTCAGTGGCAGGCGTTTCATACAACGTAAAACGCAAATAAGTTCCTTTTATAAACGCAATGGTTTCAATACTTCTATATCTAACATCAAAGTGCTTTATTTCGTTTAGACAGGACTCGTGGATACGTCACAAAATAAACGTTACTAAGTAAAACTGGGTAATAAATTAATCTCTTTGATTTTTTGTTCACATCAAATCTTGTTGAGTTGTTAATTTTCGAGTTGGAGCAATAATCGTCCGAAACCATTTTATCTTTTACAAGCAATCCGCCACTTAGCGGCGAATTTTTCAAAAATTGAATTTTTCATACGGGACCCTAAATTTTTTTCAAATATTCTATAGCCCATTAAATATTTTCAAATTTGGATTCTAATGGTGATTTTTAAATCGGTCCCGTAGTTTCGGAGCCTATTCAACACAAACATACAAACAATCAAATCTTTCCTATTTATAATTTTAAGTATAGATATAGATAGTAGAAACCAGATAACCAGTTGCTAACCGACTTTTTAAGGTAATAATTTTTTTGGGACAATAGCATCTCAAGAGGTAATCTAACACAAAAAAATATTCAATTCAAAGGAATCTAAGATGTAAAGTAAGTTTACTTTAAGTTTAGTTTATTTATGTTCATTATATAAATATTTCTCTACTTATAAAATCTTCGCTTTTAGAATCGAGTAATCTGGTCGAAGCGTCGTGTGACCCGACAGCTGGGGCCTAATTCCACTAATACAATCTCCTCTCGATGACAATGATATCGCCTATCAATTGTCTCATTTTACACCTTTTGGTATTCTACTATCACAATCTTTTTCCGTTTAGCCCTATCAATGACTGTCTATGACCATTGGACCATTGAACTTGTTTTCTCGAATTCTACTATTCAATGTATCTCCAATCTTGCTCCAATCGTGTTCAATAATGGTATTCTACTATTTTTTTGACAGCTAATTTAGTCTATGGTTAGCATTTATCGTGTCATTGAAGCTCCATTGAACAAAGGTACCTTTCCTTGGTGTTTTTGTAAACAAATCGCCTAAGATAAAAATTCAGAAGAATGAGTTTTTTCATTAGAAGACGCATGGTGAGCCTAAAAGGCATCATAAACATTCATCAGCATGTTGCCGTCAGGATACAAGAGGATTCTTCTGCAAGAGACCTTACGGAAAGGGAATTTGTGAAAATTTATCGTATTGCCAAATTATGTACAGTTCAAACACTAGCTGAAGACCTCACTCCGTAAATGGGCAAGGAACGCCGTTCCTGCCATTGATGGAATATCCTGACGAAGGTAAATAAAACAAACAAACTTCTTTCATCATCAATAAGCACACTTTATGTTGTTTATTATTGTAAAATATAATTTCATTTTCAAACAAATTTTAAGCTAATTTGTATGCCAGTTTTCTGTATTATATGCTTACTTGATTTATATGCTGCTGCCTATAAATTAGAGAGTTAGACCTAAGAAATTGGTCATCGTTATTTCATTTTCCTTGTTATCTCTTGTTGGTAGTCCTAAAAATAATAACACCTTAGGCCTCCCCTAATGAGTGGTATAGCACACTGTTATCCGATGCTGTTATCCAAAGGTTGCATGGAAAAAAATCTTAGCGATAAGCCCATGTAGCAACTTGATTTTCTGTTTGCTTTTTCTCTCTTGGTGTGCAGTGAAGAGTATTTGTACTGTATTGTATTGTATCTTTGTTGATTATATCTACCGCGTGCGGGAAGAGTGCCGCCGCGCGCAGTGGAGGTACTCGTGGACCAAGCGAGGTCGCGTGTACGCGAGGGAGGCCGAGGGCAAGCCTGCCTATCCGCTGCGGTCGGAAGCAGACTTATCAAGGGTTTTTGGTCCTGCTCATGTTTGACTTGCCGCTGGCTAGTAGCTGTTGGTCTTCTGAAAATTTACAAACAATTAAAACATTTGTGTCGTTTAAATCGTGTTTTGTGTTGTGTACTGTTAATATTTATGATTACTTACTAGATCTCTGTGTTTGGGTTAAATATTTCCTGCTGGTATTAAGGCATCAAAAGAAAATATACTGTTTAAGCTTAATTTATTTAAAACTTGTTATTTATTATCGTTCATTTTTGTATTTATTTACAAGGTTACTTATATTGTTTACTCTATATTTAGTGTTTTTAGTTTTTGTACAGTTATCAAAAAAGTACACACTTATATTATTAAGATATTACATGTTCTTACATAGTTTATGCTTGTATCAGGTGAAAGGGTTTAGAGACATATTTATTACAAACCAAAACTTCCTTTGAAATTACTTAAAGTTGGTCTTTTCAATGCGGGGTCTCTTAATACAGGCCAAGATGAGTTTATTGTAGCAGTAGAAAAGCTTAGTCCAGATATTCTAGCGATTAACGAAACATGGATAGGCACTGGCCAGAACTTTAAGGCTCCTAAGCTGAATGATTATCGTTTCATTCATCGACCCAGACATCTTAGTGTCAAGGGGGGGCGGGGTGGGGGTGTTGGGTTCTACATTAAGAGGGGCATCAATGCCCGTGTATGTTCCCACCCAGATGTACTGTCTGTGGAGCAAATGTGGCTGCGTCTTAGTCTTTTAGGAAAAACTATTATTGTTGGAACAGGCTACAGGCCCCCATGGCAAGACACAGCCCTATTTCTTGATACTATTACGGACTCCTTAACTTCTTTCCATAACTGCGATAATTTAGTACTGGTCGGGGATTTTAACATTGACATGAAAGACCCCAATAACAGGAAACGCCCACTCCTCCACCAATTTTTACACTGTCTCAAGCTTGATCAAATTGTTACTGAGCCCACTCATCTAAATGTCCACGGTGAACTTACACTCATTGACATTATATGTACGGATGCTAAGGTTCGTAGTATGACCAGGATACATACACCTGATCTTGGCAGACACGCAATGTTATCTGTAGAACTACATATAAAAAAAGATAAGCCATTGGCACGCTTTGTCACTTATAGACCATTTAAAAATATTATACAGGAATTTTTTGAAACTGACCTTAAGTTAATTCAATGGCCAACATTATCATCAACCAGTACTGTAAACGACTTAGTAAACTCTTTCACTTCCCTTGTTAATTGTATATTTGATCTACATGCCCCCTTAAAAACCAAAAAATTTAAAGGTCCTCCTCACCCCTGGATTACTGACACAATCAAACTAATGATATCAATTAGAAACAAGTATCACGATGACTACAAATTACATGGGAATGATACAAATAAAGAATCCTATAAAAGCATGAAACATTTAGTTATTGAAGCTATTGAAAGCGAGAAACGGGCTTTCTTTACACAAAGTGTTAACAATAGTATCGGTAACCCAAAGCTACTGTGGAAGAATCTGAAAAATAATATTGTACCTAATAAGAAGCAGTTTCACGAGCTACCCATGCATTATAACGACCCTGACGCGATCAACACTCATTTTCTTAATGTGCCTGGTACGCATAATGTTGAACTTTCTCAACTTACATATTATGAGTTTCATCGACATGGGACATCTACATTTTCTCTGGAAACTGTTAGTGAGTTTACAGTGCTTAAAGTTTTACAAAGCATAAAATCAAAAGCCCAGGGCATTGATGGGATTTCTGTTGATATGTTGCTTCTCACTTTACCCGAGTCAATTTCCTCTATAACGGAAATAATAAATGAGTCTATTATTAGTGGTGTATTCCCTGACGCGTGGAAGGTTGCAGTCATCAAGCCTATTCCTAAGGTCAATCACCCCTCGTCTCTTAGTGACCTACGACCAATAAGTATCCTTCCCTGTCTATCTAAACTCTTAGAACGGATTGTTTGCATGCAGATGACAAAATATCTTGAGGATCATCAATTACTTCCCCAACACCAGTCAGGCTTTCGGAAAGGGCATGGCACTGCTACTGCTCTCATAGACGTCATTGATAACCTTTTAGCTGCTCAAGATGAAGGTATGTGTAGCATCCTAGTGCTACTAGACTTTTCTAGGGCATTTGACTCAATCAATATAGCCCTTCTTCTTTCCAAACTGGCATATTATGGTTTTGATCCGAAAACTGTTAAATGGTTCTCTAGTTACCTGGAATCCAGGAGTCAATCTGTTGAGCTTCAAATGCCGAATGGTCAGTCTGTTAGGTCTCCTCCACGTCTGGTGCCGCGTGGAGTTCCACAAGGTTCTGTTCTAGGTCCTATCCTCTTCATTCTCTACACTTCTGACATTATCAATAGAGTGACCTTTTGTCATTATCATCTCTATGCTGATGACCTCCAGCTATATTACTCTTTCCTTCCCCAAAATTGTCAGGTTGCTGTAAGTAAAATTAATAATGATATAGCTGAGATACTGCAATGGTCTACATCAAACTCTTTGATCCTTAACCCCATAAAAACCAAATATATGCTATTTGGAACCAAAAAAAGTTTAAATAAGCTTGCAAACTGCAGTATAGACATTAGAGTGGATGGTGAGTTGGTTGAGAAGGTTGACCAGGCAAAAAATCTTGGACTGGTTATGGATAGTCGTCTACGCTTTGAAGCTCATGCTGCTGAAGCTGTTCGCCAGTCACTTTATCGCCTGAAACTACTTTATAAGATACGTCCATTTTTGAATGAAAATATTCGTATCACCTTATGTGAGACATTAGTCCTTTCACGACTCAACTATTGTGATACAGTATATGGCCCTTGCCTGTTAGGACGTACCGAACAGCTAATTCAGCGTGTGCAGAACGCCTGCGCGCGATTCTGTTTTTCGATTCCTCCTCGTACACACGTAACTCCCTACCTCAACTCTTCCAACCTCTTGAAAATGAAAGCACGAAGAGAACTACACCTTGCAACATTACTTTTTGGGCTAATAGTAACTAAAACTCCGGCCTACCTCTATGCTAAACTAAAGTGGGCTGATGATACCTCTCGGTATCCTAGAAGAGCATGTAGTCGCCTCATTTTGATTACACCGAGGCACAAATCTGTTGCCATGGATTAATTAAAAGTACGGATAGAATCCTGTCAAATCAAACTTGAATCTTAGCAATGGCGGATTGACATTGAGTGTCAGTGTATAGAGAGTTGCCAACAGAAGAAAAAATTACCCATAATTTTTATAAATATTCTTCCTAATAATTGTTCACTTATTAATATGAATATGTAAAATTATAATGAATCATTTTAGGTACTGCTTTAGCCACGGTAATCGTGATTATTAGACCTACTTTTTATAATTTTCAATTTACGCCAGCGCTTTATGGTGCTAACTGCAGTGAATTTTAATGTCCCACAAGAACGGAACAGAACACTTTACTTTCCCGGGTTTAAATAGTAACTATGCTAATCGAAGAAATTTCAACAAAATCTGTTCAGGCCTCTGAGTGTGTGTGCAGAAGTAACAAAGATAAAAACATCCAAAGTCTCATTCCATGTCTAATTTTAGTTTGAAGAAATTATTCTTTGTGCCTATTAACTGGCTGACAACATTTTCTGCCTACGGCTTCGCATACATTGTTCCTATGGAAATGCCTAACCAATATAATATAAAAAAAATATAATTATTTAAATGTAAGTACATTTGCAGCCATATCTTATTATGATTGTTACTGGGAAGATCAATGAAATGTTATGTGAAAAATATACATTATTCTCATATTCATTGTTTATTGATACATTCTAAATAAAAATTTATGTATTATATAATATAATGCCCGCATGCTTTGACATGAAAAATCTTCATGCACATTGCATGCTACACTTGATTTATTGGGCTTCAAATTATTTTAATTATGAGATTCTCTGATTATGCGAATTCAATTTAACTTCCAATTTTCGTCACCCGGAAATCTGAAAAAATATTGACTTTTAGTTATGCCCCACGGCTATCGTTAATCTCGTTATAACATCTGCGTAGCATGATCGTCACTTAAAGTATTATCCAAATGGGTTCAGCTATTTTGGAGGTTAGCTCAAATAAAAAACAAACATATTTCGAAATTCGTATTGTATAGATATTACAAACTGAAATTCAATATCCTAATTATATTTCGAATACTTAATACATATTATTTTATAGGTATAACCAGGATGATAAAGAAATGCCTATAAACCTGATTCATAATTTAAAGTCAATAAAATATTAGAATTAAAACATTTTTAATATCCTCCCACACTTACTGGAAAATTTACATGTTTACATGTTGGCAGCACTGGCGAGATTTTGTGCTTGTAGTTTGATTTTATGTTGATAATAATTTTGCGTCAAATCGATAAAATAAGTTGGTGATATAAGAAATTTAAGTACGAAATGTGATCCGGTGTTTTTTATTGACAAACCCATTGTGACTTTTGCAACATCTGACCACACAAGACGGCGTTTTCCGTTTATTTTTGTTTGTTTACAATAGAGTTCATCAGTTGGTGTCTATAGCTGTAATGGCGATGGCCAGCATACTATTTGATTGATTGGCATGCTTGCTTGATTGGAGTGCTTCATTTTATTTTGTTCTGATACTCCTTCCGAACTTATTTATAGTTTCATGTCTGTTGCTTTTAGAGGTTCATTCCGGTTCACTGCCACGCATTGTTGGAATGTTCTTGATCCCCCTCTTCGCTTCCTGAAAACAGTTACAACATTTAGAGCCGCGCTCAAACGGGAACTTTTACGCATACAAAAAACCACATAGACAGCCTGAAACTTACCGAATACAGCTCGGCATAATTTACCAATGGACAACCAACAGTATTCTTACTATTCTTTACCCTGCAACTGTGACCTTCACTGATTTTCTTACAGATTCGTGAAGTTTACGCTTCTAGAATGTACTTAGCATAATTTATTTTCTTGAAAACTTTGGGATAAATACCACGTTTATCTGTCTGCCACGTCCCTACTTCAACTTCTTTACTTTATGGCACCGCTTGCTTTTCGCTGCGACGACAAATATCTGCCACGTCGTCCCAATAGATGACATTGATGACGTGCCGGACGGGAGTTGAGGTGACACATGACAGCACAATCTCGCGACAATGACACATACTTGGATGCAGTATGTGTCATTTATTAGTCTTTATTTTCACCCTTAGTCTGAGATTTTCACTCTATTTACTATTTTTTTTTTTTTAATTTTAACTTTTTGATGCCTTTTCCATTCTACTTTAAATTTATTTTTTGTTGTTAAACACTAATCTCTTTGTTAATCCTAGTTTTTGTTTTTTTGTCTGAACCTCAAGTTGTTGTAATTAGAATATTACCACTTAATATTACTATATTTTAAGATGTGTTAATAATAACTATAATAAGCAAACTCTTCTATACTTACATCTGTCTTGAGCAGCCCTTTTCCGCGTTCGTGATAGCACCAAAACAGGATCAAACTGAAAACCAGCGCTGATCCGCGCTTGGCGTGGTTTAGCATAAAGCTGAGTTTGACCCTTTTTGGCCGACAGGGGCAGCACAGACGCTAATTGTATGTTAAAAGCCTTATCGTGTGTATTATCTGTGCTGTATTCTTATATTGTTACTTTTTTCTTCTTTTTTAATTTTCTATTTTAAATATTGTGTGTTAAATGTATGTTAAATTATGTAACTACCTGTTTTTGGCCAAATAAATAAATCTTTCTTTCTTTCTTTCTTTCTTTCATTATATATATCAGTTTTTTAAGCATTATATTATGTATTAAACTGCCTACCTACTAATCAAAACAATTTATTTTGCAGATATTGAGTGCACTGGAATTTCTTGCCACCAGATCCTATCAAATGTTAGTATGCCAGAGTGCTCTTCGCAAAATCTAGCAGCCTGCTGTTCCTAGAGCTGAGAGGGAGGTAATCGAGGCACTGAACAAGGTCAATCACAAATCTGTTCAGCGGAATCTTATAGAGAATGTTTAAATGATTGTTTTGATGTCCTTGGCAAACGAGAAGAGAAGAAAGAATTCACTTTATTGTAAACTTTCAATACTAATAAAATCTAAAAAAAACTCAAGAAAAAACTGTTCAGGCCACGGAATAGAAAGAACAGTGGAAGTGCAATGCAACAAAACTATTAGAGGTATCGATGGTTGTCGTCAAACTCACACAAATAGACCGATAATCATAATAATAAAATGCATTACGAAGAAACAATTCGTTTGATTTTTATTTCTGTGAGACGGTGGGCGAAGGTCCGCATGCGACGCAGGAGTTTGCGGGTTCGATTCCCGCATCGGGACAAATGTTTATACGATCTGCTGACATTTGTTTCGGGTTTTCTGGTCGTTTTATATGTAAAATAAACAAGTTCCGTGGTTTGCGCTCGCTCTCGTATTCAGGATAACATAACATTTGTTTACCACAGAAAATATGACAGTACTACCGACGTTTTGACTTTGACAACTTCAGCTCTTATCTGTCATTTAAGGATAGTCACACACAAATTTTCCTAAAATCGTGATTTAGTTGCGTTTTATTGTGTTTAAGAGCGATGTTAATTGATTTTTAACAAGTTAAAGTTAATTTTTACAACGATATATACTTAAAACTCCTCTAAATAAGAGGCCAGAGTACCAAAAATATTTCGACCGGCACGACCATGTAGTCATCATAGAATAATTAGTATCTATGGTCACGACCAATTTATTTTATGTTAGAAATGGCCACACTTTCCTACCACTCCATTGACATGCTATTTTGAATCATAATCTTTGTAACGAAACGTTAGTAGAATACCAAATAAACTTATGACTGAATCTCTATCTCAATAGTATGGCGCCATTCTCGCATTTTTTAAAACTTTAGTGGAATTGGGCCCCTGGTCAGTATCTGGCGCAGTGCATCAGCATTGCAATACAGCGAGGTAATACAGCTAGCATCTTAGGTCACTTCAGCTGGTATTGATATGGATCAGTTGAGATACCTGTAGATTGTTTGCAATAGTCTGCAGTTATCTTAATAGTAAATACGTGTTCTAATTTGTTTATTTGAAAGTAATTTTCTTTGTTAATTAAGGTTGTATCTTCATTTAATAAGCAATTTCTTTGATTAATTTAATAAAAAAGTAAAAAATATTTATTTGGCTAAGAAAAGTTTAGATCTTTAACGCACCAACGACCATCGGGAATAAAGTGAAATCTTTCAAAAAGTATATTTAAATAGGTACTTATAACCTGATTACATTACAAACATTTTTCACGTATAACAATAACATTTCGAAATCAATTTTATTTTAGCATTGGCTTTTCGCCAAATTGAAAGTTCCCCCAAAGAATGGAACAAATCGTGCACATATCGAAACTAATATTTATTTTTCAATTCATAATAATTACATGTAATTCTTTCGTAATTCGTATACATGTAGAAATTCTACACGGAATTACTATAACTCAAATCTGAAATAGGACGTTTATTATATATCAGATTTGCGATTTTAAGATTTCAGAAATTATTTATTTATGTTTATAAGATGAGCATTTAGACAAGTCAAATTTCATACAATAAATTATTATAAAATTATATTATAAAATAAGGACTAAGGTGTTATTGATTTTTTCTTCTCTAAAATTTTTGTCCTTTTATGGAAGAAGTTCAAAAGAAACCATAGTATAATTCATACATATGTGCCAAATACAATACATGTTTCTTTTTCCTATAACAATCTAAGTTGAATGTTATTTAGTTACATGTCAATATATATTAAGATTATACCATATATATACATGAAGGTAAGCACAACATTAAATTGCTTGCAATATATCTTCGTTGTGAAATTTATTTATTTATTTGGTTTACCAGCGGGTGTTACAATGTTACAATAATAAATACAAGCTCCTTAAAGTAGATAATTGTACAACCAATTATAGGTAAACACTGCATGCTAAGTAAATGTACAGAAGAACAACTAAGGTAACAAAGATAGTATTTAGGTACTTATGTAACAATAAAAATACATTAAAAATAACCAAATTACAATTACACCATCTCCAATACAATATTTGTATGTTATAAAAATAGACCTTATATGTATGTAACATCGACTCTGATATGTGTCGATGTCTGTTACCTTTCATCGCTAAACGGCGAACTTCAGATGTTCCGCCTGTGCCATGCCGCACCGTTTTGATGCTTCAACAAAAGGTTCATAAAGCGCAAGAATGGATGGGTATACAAGAATGAGGCGGTGGGGAGGTATGAAAAACAATAGCTGTAGCGACTTCCTTTGTTAGAACAATATCTAAGAGGGTTCTGTTTATACCGAGTAGCCCCGGGGCGAGCGATTTCGACGAACACGTGACGAAATAAAACCGGCTAAGTGGGAGTCGCATATGAAGGATTCCGTACCGTCTCGTACAAAACTCATCTTTTTATTAGTTAACTTTCGCAAATGAATCGAAATCCGTGAAAATAGACAGCGAAAGCTTAGTAACATGGTCCCGTTGGTAACCTTGGAGTACGGAACCCTAAAATAGATAGAGATAGATAGATACAAGGTTCTTTAGGGTTTTTTATTTAAGTTTTTTTTAGGTTAACTTTGCATGTCAATTTGCAGTATTTTATTCCAGTTAGTATGGAACCGGATACTGACAAAAAAATTATTTTGGACTTCAGACTAAAAGAAGGCGATAATAAAGGGATGGAACCGTGTCAAAGTTAATGTTTTGTCACATTTCGTATACAATTAGTGAGTTGTCAATGTGAAATAGTATCTTATAAAAGAAAAAGTCCCATTGCGCTTGTTTTACTTCGAAATGGTTCCATCCCATTCTGACGCGAGTTCTATCTACTATCACTATGGCTTTGTGAAATTAATTCGTCACTTTCAGTTCGTAGTTATTATAATTATATTTACCTTTTTTATTGAGTTATGCCGTTCCATTGGTTTTTATATAAGCGGAAAAATTTACGGCGGCGTCTACATTCATTATTTAGTAGCAGTAGAGCAGTAGAAAGCAGAACGGCCGTTTAATATTTTTGGTATTATTTTTTTATACTAATATTATGTATCCTACCATAATCCTACGATAGAATCTACCTACAAATTAGCCAAGCTCAATATTACAATAATATTTGAAAATATTACATCCAATCAAAATAAAAAAATAACTCTTTCTTGAGACAGAAAGAGCTAAATTTTTAGGTGATATTTGATATTTTCTAAAAAGGAGGGGTGATTTCCTACGACCATTTTCATTTGGCTTCAACTTACTGGCCCGCCCAAAAATCCACACTGTATTATATACCATATAGAAAATCAATTCATTTACAACAAATAAATGGCTACATTTTTTATACCTGACTAGATTTTAAATGAGATAATTAAATGAGACCCACGAAAGTTACGAATCAACAAATAATGTTGGCTAATTCACTATTATTGTCAAAATCAAAATCAAAGTGCTTTATTTCCTTTAGACCTTACAGGACTCTTGGACACGTCACAAAATACAAGTTAAATAAGTAATAAAATGGACTATACGATATGAACCTAAGTAATATCTAGGTACTTGCCCAGATTAAATGAGCTAATGGGAAGTGTTTAATTACATAATTTTCAAGTGAATGCGCGCATTGATGTTGCAATATTGGATGAGATAATCTATCTGTAGATTGCAGCCATTATTACAGATTAATTACCCGTGATTAATACGCGGGAAATGTAAACGCTCCTGGTAGAATATAATGTGAATCTGAATCAATCCGAATGGATTCAGATTCTAGCCCGCTATGATAGAAGTATCTTAGGCTCGTTCTATAGAAAAGAGAAGATTTCCCGTCAAAAGAGCCCATAGAAGGCGGTTTATATGCTGTAAATAAAAATATTGGTGGATTGTCCAGCATATCATCATCACACAGCATCATCGAATAAGATTATTTGTTTATTTTCTTTTAAATCCTGCACATGGATTTTACACTAAAGAAAAGAAAGAAAGAAAATAATTTTATTTACTACATAATTCAATAACAATTAATTCTAGGCTTGTATACAGCAGGCGAAGGTCCGTCTGCTACGCAGGAGGTCGCAGGGTTAATGCTTGCCTCGGAGCAAATATTTGTACAATCTGAAGATAATATCTTCAGATTGTACAAATATTTGCTGAAAATATATTATATTTTCCGTGTGCTTTCTATGTACGTATTTAAATCTATCTGGTTATCACTACATAGTATAAAACAAAATCGCTGTCTTTCTGTACCTATGTATGCTTATCTTTAAAATACGCGACGGTATGATGCGGTATTATGTACAACATGCTTGAGTCACCATTGCACCCATGCGAAGCCGTGGCGAGTCACTAGTAATGTACAGTTATCGAATACTCTTAGGTTCACAACACAAGATCTTACTTAGGTGCTCTGTGGATTGTCCAGCATTAATTATTTTATAGTACCGGTTTTGTAACTAAATACTGTAAGAATTTCCGTAACAAATGACCTTCTATCAATCCTTACCCTGTGTAGTCGTCCGAAATCACCGTTGTAAATATTTACCTAATTTTCTTCATAATTTCATCAGCTTACTTCGTAGTCTCGAGGGAAATATATTTTCTGAGTGATTTGATTCGCATTTTGATAAGACATATTAACTTAAAATATTCAAAATTTATAATATTAGAAATTTGCCTCGTGTTTAGATTTTATCTGATCTTTTTCTGTATTTCATCCAATCTGTCAGTTGATAGTTCACAAAGTAGGGAGATCAAAATTGTGTACCTTATCCGTATACAATTATGGTGGTTAATAAACGCGCACTCTCCAGTATAATATCGATATTTATTTATATTTCTATACTTAATATTATAAAGAGGAAAGATTTGATTGTTTGTATGTTTGTTTGTTTGTTTGAATTGAATAGGCTCCGAAACTACTGGACTGATTTGAAAAAATATTTCACCATTAGAATCCTAAATTTTCCGTGATGAATAGGCTATATAATATTTTAAAAAGTTAGGGATCCACATGGAAAATTCAATAATTAAATCGTGCGCTATTATATTCAACTTCAAAAGGTTGAATATATATTATATATGTCGGCGCGAAGACGTGATTTCTACACTACGATCTAGTTTTAAGAATTAACTGAGTGTTTAAACCTCTAAAATTAACCAAGTCATCGACTTGGTTAGGTTTCCTATAAGAACTTTGTGATAATTCAAAAACATCGAGTTTGCTCCTTTGTTATTGTGAAAACGCTAGGCAACCTTTTGCTATAAATAAAGCCACCGGGCGAGTAAAACATTCAGTCTTGCTCGAGCACTCGGAGGGAACGGACCTCCCTGGAATAAATCAAACGTTCTTGTTTCTAACTGCTGTTTCATTGAGACTACCTTCTATCGAGGAATATCCGGACAACGAAAATCGTGACGTCATCACTGCTGACGTCATCAACTGTGTCGTGGGATCGTTCGGGCCAGGAATCTCTTTCTCGGGTTGGATGGAGCAGACTTCTACCAACAAGACAATGATGATAGTGACGTCAGTCCTTGTGACGTCACCCATTTAAAAAGCGTAACGAGGGTTCTTCCCTCGTCATATATATATGTAGTATAGCGAACGGTACTTGCTTTTTCTATACGGCTAGTGTCAGTTATAGAGTGTCGAGTCAAAGTCAAAAACCCCAATGCTGTTAAAAAAAGTAAGAAATCCGTATGAAAACTGTGAAACCCATCGTGTTGGCGTGTATACTTTCAGAATTTTTTTGTTTAAGGCTCATACCCCACCTGCGAAGCCGGGCGGACCGCTAGTTTATTTATATTTCTATACTAATATTATAAAGAGGAAAGCTTCGTTATCTTAATTATTTGCTCACACCGAACTACTAACAACAGTAATAAGCTTATCTTTATCACCAGTGATAATTATTCTTTCTAGAAGTAAATAAATCTGAATCTAGTACTCCAGTCATCCCGTGACCGTCATAGAAAAACCAGTTGAAACATCGGGAATAACAGGTAAAGGCGCGAGAAATACCTCTATACCCGTTAACGCGATAATACCCGTGAATATCACTACATAGTATAAAACAAAGTCGCTTTCTCTGTCCCTATATCCCTATGTATGCTTAAATCTTTAAAACTACGCAACGGATTTTGATGCGGTTTTTTTTATAGATAGAGTGATTCAAGAGGAAGGTTTTTGTATTAGGATTGGACCCGTGCGAAGCAGGAGCAGGTCGCTAGATTTTTTTTTTTATTTTATATTTATTTGGAAGACAGACAGTACATAGTACCTCTAATATAAAGAGATACAATAAAGACTTTCGTAGACCAGTAAAGTCTCCACTATAAACATTTTTCACTTAAAAACTAGTGAAAAGACAGCTTTGGATTCAACTAACAATTTATAATAATGTGTTCAGATTGCGTATGTTTAAGAAACTATATCATAAACCTTCATTTGTAAATCTAATTTATTTAATCTAATCTAATTTTATAAGTCTAAGTCCAATATAATATTTTTTACCTGATTGTATTGTTGTGTATTTTGAGGTTTTGTCTTACTATTCTCTTCTTCTATTAATTTAATATCATAGCGTAACAAATAAATCTATGCAATATGTCTAACACAAACATGAAAAAGCATAGCTCAGTGAATAACAGATAGTTATCCGCGTCCCAAATAATCAGAATCTGCTAATCGACTAATAGTGTTGTCCAGTCATTAATATCGCTGTGCAATTTGCAATGAAGCACCGCAAACATGGCAATGCCAGTGCTAATCACGATCGGGGTTTATTAGCGCAAAAACAACATGATAACATAGAATTTATACAACATTTTGAGCTGGTTGAGCTAATTAGAAATTTTAACATACGCTGGCAACTGCGACCAGTTAGCTTAATTGTTCAACTGTAAGTTGTAATTTAGCTGTCACACAAAATTTAATTTTTTGTTTGAATAATACAATAAAAATATTAATATAATAATAATAATATAAATAATACAAATAATAACACCTATTTATACGTAATCTCAACAACACTACATGTTTTTTAAAGACTTCGCTGCATCTGTCTTAAAGTGGGAAACTCAAATGCTACCGATCGGATTTATGAGGATAGATGGATAAAGGCTTTATTTGCAACCTTGGCTCAACGTGATATTTTGCAAATAACTGATTTTCTGCAATGACTCCGAGGTCATGTCAGCATACAAGGTATTAGGTTGCTTTAGGTGCAGAGAGAACTCATTATTATATTGTGAATTGTCTGAAACGAGATGTCAAATCGGGGAACATTGATAATATTATTAAAATTAAATGACATTTCGTTATGAGCGTCTGCCTGCAATCTTTCATCATCGTCAAAACTTTCATGCGGGTTAGCGAGTTGCAGCCTTCATTTAAAAATAAGACTACAGTTATCATCTTCTCGTAAGAAAGAACATATTTAACTGACCTCAAACCGACTGAAGACAGGGCACTATGGCGCTCATTAGGGGAGGCCCATGACTAGCAGTGGACTAACATGGGCTGATGATGATGATGATGAAACTGACTATATCCACATCGTTTAATAATGATACCTAAATTAAACGTTTAATTTATATCGTGCGTAGGACCAATATGTCCTTTACTTAGGCATTTTGCTTGGTTTGGTACCTCTCCTCACCTCCGTATTATCTAATTAGATGAAGATAACTATTTACATCGTTCAACACAAAATGGTGGTTTAAGAAGTTAAATAAAATACATAGCTCTTTACTGAGATAACACTTTTGAATATCCCGTTATAAATGTGTTTAGTAGTACTGCGATAAGTTATAAGTTCAACAAAAAATTCCAATATCTTTAGAAGACGTCCAATAACAACGGAAAATGTAACAAAAAGATGTCAAAGAAACCTAAAGAGTAAGGCGTAAAACGAATGAAAAGAATACAACGGAGTTAAACGAACTCTAAACATTTTTTATTTTTGCGAGGTCTTTTACAGTCCCTAAATATTTTTTGTTCGGGCGTATTAGATTTATCATTTGATAAGAGTCAAGACTTGTTTTGTTTTTAATAATGTTGTGGAGTGTACAAAACAATACAATATATAAGCTGTAGGCCTTCCTTAAAATAAATAAATACGAGCTCTCCTTAGTTTGATGCTGTAGCGACCTCTGTCATCGTTGGCCTGAACTACAAGGGCCAGTGTCAACAGAGGTGCGCAAGAATCATCGGAAGAAACCCGACAAAGATTACCCGACATCAACGGTCGGTCGTAAGACCACTGGAGTTAGTGCGCCAGTTGGGCGAACTCCAACACAGAAGAGATCTCCTTCTGCTCCATTTTGGGGGAATTCCACCTTCCATCCCAAAATGCTTTATGGATTGTCCAGCATTATTATACCTCTAATATGTTTCTCAATTCCATGATCTCGGGTCATAATGACCCGTTCCTTGGGAGTCATGCGTATCCGTCATACGAAACCAAAAGCACAGAGGCCCTTTAATGATGATTGATTATTATTATTATCTCTTTTACCCAAATTTGGTGTTTTCATAATGAAAATTAATAAGTTTCAAAGGAAAAAAAAAAAGTCTGCAATTTTTTGCAAAACGGATCGATACCCGTGCAGCCTTTTGTAGGCTTTCTGTAATAAGTTGATATTCTTATCAGAGTTTTACTTAGCTTCTACAGCTTATTGTCGACAGCTTAATTTATACGCAAAACAGAATTAATTTAAGTCTATTGTTTTCGCGAAATTAGAATTGTTTGGTCTGAAAGCAGTTAATTTTCTGTTAGCAGGTTAGAAAGTTTTGTTGATGTTTAATTAATTCGGATGTTCCATTGATTATTTATTTCACTAACTCGTTGGTTTTGTTTATATTATCTTCTACCTTAACATGAATTTTTAATATGATATAATAAGCCTATAATAAATTCTAGTTCAAGTAATACCTACTCAATATTATTCTAGGTCCAATAGTTCATGCTATTTTAAGTTTGAACGAAGCACCGTTGATTACTTTTTGCGTTACAAAAATCAATGTATACCTTCGCTTTAAAATTAACAGTGAGATTAATAATGACATGCTAATTTGTGTTAAAATTATCCATAATGGTATTTTTGACTTATTTTCTAGCAAAAAAGAAACCTGGTCATCTTCAGTCCTAACGAGAACTCTCGTCATCTTTAGCATATTTTGCGTCAACTTACCTAAAGCCTTTCATTAAATCTTGATCATGATGCCATTCAAGACAGTAGTGGTGTGACTCCCACTGTGAAACTTTAATCTCGACTTATCTCTAGTTTAATCGAGATTTATGACACTCATAAAGAAGTACTATACTTATTTCACTATTTTAATTGCAATGTATAATACAATCAGACAAACAATGTAAATAGTGCAAGTAGTCTCGCACTCTACTTGATGAAAGACTCGACGGTTGTGGCTCTAGTACTTGTAAGCTACCGTTTCAACAATGTAGTAATACCGGGTTATAGGTAGATGATCAATAACCTCTTAAAGTCGACTTGGGTAGATCAAGACGAACAATTTTTGTTCTATGACTTTGGATTATTCAATGAAAATTTTTTCATACAAAAAAATGGGAGGAGGATAATTTAATTTCCAGTTCTCGACTTATTAGCTCTATGTAGCCGGTCACAGATTAAACTCATAATACGAAAGCCACAGATTCTAGTAACAGATTAAGACAAGTCGACACATGACGAGGCACGCGGCGGCGGCGCTAGTATTGTGTGTTTGGCAAAGAAAGAAATCATCATCATCATCATCATCAGCCTATGTTAGTCCACTGTTGGACATAGGCCTCCCCTAATGAGCGCCATAGCGCCCTGTCTTCGGCTTGTCGCATCCAGCATCTGCCAGCAGTCTTTCGCAGATCGTCATCCCACCTGGTCGGAGGGCGTCCTACACTACGTTTACCGAGTCGCGGTCTCCACTCAAGAACACGTTTACCCCAGCGGTTATCGGTTCTTCGCGAAATATGGCCGGCCCACTGCCACTTCAGTTGGCTAATTCTCTGAGCTATGTCGATGACTTTAGTTCTCTGTCGGATGTATTCGTTACGAATCCTATCCTTCAGAGAAACTCCGAGCATAGCTCTTTCCATAGCGCGCTGAGCGACTTTGAACTGGTGGACCAACCCTATCGTGAGTGTCCACGTCTCAGCTCCGTAGGTCATGACTGGTAGGACGCACTGATTAAAAACTTTCGTTTTCAAACATTGCGGTATGGATGACGAGAAGACTCGACGTAGTTTTCCGAACGCTGCCCAGCCTAGCTGGATCCTCCTCTTGGCTTCCTTCTCGAAATTGTTTTTACCCAACTGCAAAATCTGCCCGAGGTAAGTGTACTCAGAAACAATTTCGAGAAGGTGGCCATGTACGATCACCGGTCTTGGATCAATGTGGGCATTGATCATGACTTTGGTTTTATCCAAATTCATGCCAAGACCGATACATCGGGAGGCTGAAGCTAGACTGTCCAGCATCCGGTTCAGCTCCTCTAGCGACTCCGCCATTAAGACTATGTCATCAGCGAATCGCAGGTGTGAGATGTAGTCGCCGTTTATGTTGATGCCCTTGTCTTTCCAGTCCAGCGTCTTAAACATATCTTCCAACGCGCTCGTGAACAGTTTCGGGGATATGACATCCCCCTGCCTCACTCCTCTGCGCAGTTGGATCGGTTTAGTCTGCTGGTCCTGTACTCGGACACTCATCGTAGCGGCTTCGTAGAGACATCTCAGCACCTCGATATAACGATAGTCTACTTGGCATCGCTGTAAGGATTGTAGAACAGCCCAGGTTTCAACGGAGTCAAAGGCCTTCTCATAGTCCACAAAAGCCAGACACAGGGGCTGATTATACTCTTCGGACTTCTGTATAATCTGCCTCACTGTGTGAATGTGGTCTATGGTACCATATCCTCCGCGAAACCCAGCCTGCTCCGGTGGCTGAAACTCGTCGAGTCTCCTGGCGAGACGGTTCGATATAACTCGTGAGAAAAGCTTATAGACGTGACTTAGGAGCGAGATGGGTCTATAATTTTTAAGAAGGTTTTATCTCCCTTCTTAAAAAAGAGCACCACCAAACTCCCACTCCACGCCTTTGGAGTTCTCCCACTGTGAAGGACGGCGTTGAAGAGGCTCTGTAACTCCTGTATAACAGGGTATCCTCCAGCTTTCAAAAGCTCTGATGTTATTCCGTCCTCACCGGGGGCTTTTCCATTTTTAAGCTGCCTCAGAGCTAACACGATCTCGTCTTGACTGATGTCTGGCAGTTCGTCGGTATAGTGGCGTATCAAGGTGGCTCTAGAATCGTGGTCGTCTCGTTGGGAACGGGGAGCATGTGCAGCGTATAAACGGCCATAAAAGTCCTCTATCTCGGCCGATATCTCCGGCTTCGACAATACGGTCCTTCCGTCGTGCGTTGAAAGCTTCGTCAGGTGGCTCCTTCCAAGCTGCTGAGTGAATACTTTGGACCCTCGGTTTCGCTCTATCGCCTCTTCGATGAGGCGTGTATTGGAGCTCCGAAGGTCGCGTCGTACCATCTTCGCAATTCGCTTGTTCAGGTCTGACCTCTCTGACGAAGTCGCTTGGGTGGTTTCCCGTCTTTTTGTCATCAGCCCAAGAGTCTCATCCGAGAGTTTGGACTTCTTACCAGTACGCTGCTTTTTGCAAAACTTGATGCCCTCGTCCCTCAGCGTTTCAACCAGATTGTGTAGGGTCTCGTCAGCGTCATCAGTGGGTTCCAAGGCAGCGAATCTATCCCCGAGAAGCTGCTGAAACTTCTCGGTGCCCGCCATGATTTGGATTGGGTTCGGTCGGAGCGTGGACTTCATCAGACGGTTTCTTTCAAGCTTCAAATTTATATTCAGAGAGCCTCGAAGGAGTCGGTGATCAGATCCGGTATTGAACCTGTTGATCACTGAGACATCTCTGAATATATGCTTGCTATCCGTCATGATGAAGTCGATCTCATTTTTTGTCACAGAATCGGGACTCCGCCATGTCCACTTCCTTTGGGGCTGTTTCTTAAAGAAAGAGTTCATTAAGAACAGCCCCTCTTTCTCGAGGAAGTTGACGAGCATTTGTCCCCTGTGATTTCGAACACCAAAACCATGCGGGCCTATTCGGGATTCGTTGCCAGTCTGGGTTCCCACCTTGCCGTTAAAGTCCCCCATAACAACGTTGAAGTGAGCCTTGGTGGTGTGATGTAAGGCTTTGGATATGTCTTCGTACATATCCTCCACTTCATCATCCGAGTGTGTCGAGGTCGGTGCGTAAACCTGAATGACCTTCAAGCTGTAGCGCTTAGACAGCCGAAGGATCAGGTACGCTACCCTGGTCGACACACTGGAGATTTCTTCGACGTTGTTAGAGAGGGCCTTATTGACGAGGAAACCTACGCCACCCTGGGATGTTTTATCACCCTCACGAAAGTAGAGAAGATGGCCCGAGTCTAGGGTTACGGTGTCCTCCCCCTCTCTACGGACTTCACATAACCCTAGAACATGCCATTTAATGTTCTCTAACTCCACTTCCAACTGCGCTAGATGGTGATCAAGCCTCAGAGTGCGTCCGTTAAACGTTGCCAGGGTCAGTGTGTGTGGGGTGTGGTAGCCTAATGTAGCCCGGTGATTCCTAGCACCCCCTGCCCCGCCGTTACCGTGGCCGCTACCATGGCCAGGAATAGCGAGGCGGCCGGGAACTGGGGGCCATTTTGTGGCGGTTCTTGAAAGAAAGAAAGGGAAGAAAAGAAAGAAAGGGAATGCGTTAATGAAAGGGGTTGTGTTGTATTATGTTTTGACAAAATTCATGGAACAAAAGTTGTTCCTCTTGATCTACCCAAGTCACCTTTAATGAATCGGACATAACCGTGTATTTAGTACACATTATGACGTCAGACGGTTTGAGCAAGGAATCTCCTATGTACATAGAATATTTCTTTTTCTTTTGTTTATCTATACTAATATTATAAAGAGGAAAGATTTGATTGTTTGTATGTTTGTTTGTTTGTTTGTTTGTTTGTTTGAATTGAATAGGCTCCGAAACTACTTGACCAATTTGAATAATTCTTCCACCATAAGAATCCTAAAATTTCCGTGATGAACATAGGCTATAAAATATTTTCAAAAAGTAAGAGATCCGTATAAAACCTTCAATAATAAAACCATAGCGATATACATCAACTTCTTTTTTTTTTTTTTTGCGCTGCTCGCTTTTGCTGTGACTGGCTGTGACTCAACTTCAACTTCTTTTTTTATGGCACCGCTTTTGCTACGACGACTCCGCCAGTGTCAGTTATGAATTGTCATAGACATCACAATTCGTTACTGGGGTGCGATAGGAAACTCAATGACAAAAAATATAAAAACTCCAAGATTGGAACCATGCGATGTAGGCTCAGAAAAACAATCGATGTAGGCGTTATAGCGGTGCGAGAGAAAAGTCAATGCCAAAAAATAAAGTTCTCCCAGTTCTCCCTGTTTTTCTTTATAATAATATAAGGAAAGGAGGTAAAGGTACAATTTTAAAAAGGAAAGGTTTTATTGTTTGTTTGTGGTCTGAATTGAATAAGTTCCAAAACTACTAGACCTTTTTGGAAAAAAAATCATCATTAGAATGATAATCATAGGCTATAGAATATTTTTAAAGTTAGTGATCCCTATGAAAACTTCAATAATAAACTACTTTATCTAACGTGTGTACGTAATAACTTAAAATTCTTTAAAATACCCGTGCGAAGCCGGGACGGGCTGCTAGTATGCTATATATTTGTAAACCTCACTTTGAGTTTCTCCAAAATTGTAAAAAATAATAAATAAAATAACCGCAAAAGAGTTAATGAGTTATTCGTGCTATACCAACTAGATCTCGAGGTTTCCGTTTTAGCAAAAAAGGAAGTTTCTGCTATAAATTCTGTTGTTCTAAGTACGCTCTTAGTTTTACTGTAATGGTAGCCCAACAGTGTTTATGTATGGAGTGCCTAACAATATAGCTATATTGTTAGGGCATACATGAAGAAAATCAACCAAGATCTACATCTAGGAAAAAAATGAAGTGAAGAAAAAATCAACACCTTTTATTATAAAATAAGAAATAACGAAAATATTATTTCTTATTTATAATAATTACATCAAATTTTCATCAATCATTTCAATAACGTTCTTAAGGCTTACAAATAAGTTAAGCTTACAAATAAGTTTCATAGGCCATAAGAAATTTATTGAAATCTGAAATGTTAATTTAATAGGTACCTACTGAATATATTTATTTATGTCATCGAAAAGTTATTAATTTCAGAAGAGGAAGAGTGTGTGAGATGCTTAGGGAAAAATATCGTTTCAAATAATATCGGTTAGAGGTTCAACCAAATAAAGTAAGGATAAAAGCAAGCCTTGCAATGATGGACAAAATTTTGGTGCAGCGCTGTTTCGCACCACAAGTTCTCACCATAAATTCATTTTGCCGTTTCATACCAAAAAATTCCAGCGTTTCAACCCGCATAAAAATATTTTGTCGGCATTTCTACCAAAATAACCCTAGGTATAAAGAGTGTAAGAGACAGGTTCTTGTGTAGCTTACCTATCTGCCTTATCTTGCTACGATGAATCCTGCTTCGTAGAAAAATAATGGACCTAAAATAAAATGATATCGTGATCACAATGACCACGTCACTCAGCAGTACAGTACCAAACAATATAATTGTGATGTTATCTTCAGACAGGCTCTGACAAAATGTCCGCACTACAGCCATAATCACGATGTTACGATAGTTATGTAATTACTGTGTAAGCAGTAGACCAAGCACGGGGATTGTTCTCTAGGGTAGAATAGACAATAATGACATCGCATCACCATACATTGCGCACTTTATTAAAGTTGAAGAAATTAATTTCAAATAACTTACGCATTCGATGACGAAGTGACGTAATTTTTCTCTATTCTACCTTAGTCAAGAAAGCCCGTGCTTGCCCTAACCTTCCTATGCCTGTATGTGAGTGTAGATAGGTCCTTACAAGTGTACAGAGTAATTACTTCATACCATAACAGTGTAAAATGAAGTCAGTTTTAGAATGAAACTCATTCCGAAACCTTTTCAGGGTGGTAGCATTTTAATTAGAATTTCATAATGATGTTTTTCACCTTTCAAATAACACCTCTAAGGGATTGAAGCATGCTAAAAATTTGACTTTAGGCATTCTGTCTAGATTTTAAGAGAAGACATTAAAAGTTGACAAATTGACAGACAAAATAATTAGGTACATTAATAAATTTGATGTGAAAAAATAACTAATATCTAATTCCTAAATACTTTACACTATTTATTGATGCTGTTCATAAATACTTAAATAATATTTCTTCTGTAAGACTTTGTGCCAATTGATTATCATTTTAACATTTTTATACCATTACTTTAAAATTAAAAGTAACAATTACAATACAACTAAAATTAAAATATCAACAAACATAACACACAAAACTAATAATTCCAGTGCAAGTTTCATGAAGCATAATAATTTTGCAATAGCATTGACAAACTAGGTTCGAACTTAATCTCGTCAAACGACGAAAGTCATCATAATAAAATAACATTGCCATTAAATCTCTAACACCAATGAAATCATCTGATTTACTCACTACGTAGTTCGCACCTTTCTACCAAGCATCTACTAATAGGATTGCCAAAGCAATAACGGAATAATCGGGAAGTAGTCAAGACTGTTCGAACTCGCGATCGGATGTAGGAGGTATTTCATTAGGGAACAGTAATTATCCTCAGACGTCTTTACATTGCGAACAGGAGCTCAGAAATACCAGGATATGGCATGATTTATACTCAGACTTAGCTACAGGCTTAATAGGGACCATTCGCGCCATTTTTTGATTCAGTTAAAACAAATTCCTTGGTTTTTACAGGGTATTTCGAACTAGGTATATACATTATATGTATAATAGAATAATGTAATATTAAATCTAGAGTTACGTTACGAAAACATTGGCAGCTGAAGCAGAACTGAAAAGGCATTTTACTAGCCGCAAAACAATAACAAGAGAGGTTCGTCCTAATAATATAATTTTCCAGTATACTCCCAGAGTGACTTGTCTTCAGTAATGACGCCAAGTCTATAAGATACCAAGTATCATACCAGGACAAGTCTTGTCATTAAAATCACGGGTCCTATTATTTGTTCCCTTCCAGTTTTTCCTGCTTCCTTGATATCCGCAGGCTAGATGACATTCACCAGGCCTTATGGAGTCCAATTAGAGTGCTTTGAGCCGTCTTCTATTGGACATAGACTGACGTCTTACTAGTTCTATTATCTTATTATTTAAAACTAGTATATGAAAGAGAGAAATTAATTTTATGTAGACCCAGAAATACAATAAGTGGACTCATTAATCATAGAACTTATTTTTATTTATTTTTACAATTAGGTTAGCCTACAGGTAGTACACCAAAAATTACAAGATCCTAGGATTATTAATAGAAATAGAAACGAAGAAACCGAAACAAAAGAGCTTTGTTTTACGGGTTTCTAAAAAGATTCCTGTCTCCTCCTGAAGGCTACTTTAAGCTGAAGCTTTTAGCGATGCTGGTTTTCAGAGAAGCCCTGCCGTGCCAGTGTGGTGGAATGAGGTGGCACAAAGGTTGTATTATATAACAATAGTACAAAGAAGATTAGAGACAAGAATGCAAAGGTAGAAAGATGTATATAAAAATAACTGAGATCTGCCTGCAGCTTTGTTCGCGTTATTTCTGGGAAAAATAGAAGCCTAAAGATAGGTTTGTTATTCCTTGTCAACATAGATCTAATTAATGATAAGTAAGAACGTATATATTACTAGCGGCCCGCCCCGGCTTCGCACGGGTATTAAACAAAAATTCCAGAAATTATACACACTAAAACGATGGGTTTCACAGTTTTCATACGGATCTTTACTTTTTTTAACAGCATTGGGGTTTTTGACATTGACTCGACATTCCAAAACTGACACTGGCCGTAGAGAAAAAGCAAGCACCGTGCGCTATACAACCTCTTTTTCTATTCTGACGCGCCATAATAGAAAAAGAGGTTGAATATACAGCCCACGGTTCAATTATTGAATTTTTCATGCGGATCCCTAACTCTTTTGAAAATATTATATAGCCTATGTTCATCACGGAAAATTAAGGATTCTAATGGTGAAAGAATTTTTTAACTCGGTCCAGTAGTTTCGGAGCCTATTCAATTCAAACAAACAAACAAACAAACAAACAAACAAACAAACAAACAAACAAACAAACAAACAAACATACAAACAAACAAACAATCAAATCTTTCCTCTTTATAATATTAGTATAGATATAGATATACTCTCGTGGCACAATAGTGCAAAACAAGATTAGAGGCAAGAAAGCAAAGGTAAATGTAAATACACTCGAGAGCAATGAATCCGGGTCACTCAAAGAATCCAAAAAATCTCGGAAAGTAAGAATGCTAGGTTAATGCAATAAATTGTATTTAATAGACAATTTAATACTCCTTAAATGAAAGTTAAAAAAATATGAGTCACCATACATTTTATTTACACAAAATTACATAAAGAAAAAAAACTGCTGATCTCTCGTTAAAACAAAAATAGGAAACATGAAATTTTTGAACTTTATGACGATTTTCTTGAATTTCAATACTTCGTATTACCTCCTCGTGCTTCCATTACTGCGTTTACGCGGTTTGGCATGCTGTACACCAAGTTCCTTATACGATTTTGGGGAATATTCTCCCATTCCTCTGTGAGAGCAATTTTGAGCTCAGGAAGCGTGATTGGGGGAGGGTTTCGTTGTTTTACGCATCTCCCTAGCTCGTCCCAAGCATGCTCGATCGGGTTGATATCCGGGCTGCGCGCTGGCCACTCCATACAAGTAATGTTCATCTCTTGAAGGTAGTCATTCACAATCCTACCTGTATGAGGTCGGGCATTGTCATGCATAAATATAGCATCCTCACCCAAATTGACCATAAATGGACCAACGTGTTCGTTGAGGATTTCTTCCACATATCTTACGCTAGTTAAAGAGCCGTTTTCTATGATCACCAGCTCTGTGCGACTTTCAGAGGAAATTCCGGCCCACACAAGTACAGACCCACCACCGTAGGCTACTTTTTCTTCGATGCATGCTTGCTTGAATCTTTCCCCTGGTCTTCTATACACTCTGTGTCTTCCATCGTGCTTGTAGAGCATAAATTTTGATTCGTCGGAGAACAATTTATTGCATTAACCTAGCATTCTTACTTTCCGAGATTTTTTGGATTCTTTGAGTGACCCGGATTCATTGCTCTCGAGTTTATAACAATAACTGTGATCTGCCATTATGGAACTTTGTTCGATCATTTTGCAAGAACCACGATTTCTATGGATTTAATCGGTGTCTGTACAAAACTTTAATATATCAGCGATGAAAAAACCGACACAAGAACTCGGATGTCAAACTCCAAAACTTGTCTCCATAATTCAGAACCGTTGCAACTTAGTCGCACTAAGAAAAAACTAAGAGGTCTTTGAAACAATGCCAACGTTATCCGGGCGTTATATTAATTAAACAGGGACGGCTGGAAAGAAAATTTATTCCAGGCAGCTCATTTAATTGGACCCTGACGTTCTGTTGGGCAGAACGCAGATTTTTAAAAAGCAGTTTTCTTACTTCGTCTATTAGGGTATTTAAAAGTCGTTGAGTACGTTTTCTTCTGTTGACATCATAAGAATTTAAAAAAAATTGGTTTTACGTAGTTGTTCAAAAACATTTCATATTTTTTTGTTTACTTCGATGGTTCCAAATTTTACCTATCATTAGGTATAGTTTTTTCAAGTTATAATAGACAATACGATCTTATAGACTTTTCTCAAAGCGATAATAACAATTATATTTTCGAGTAGGTAATAAATAATTTAATAAATAAATAATGACGTCATAAATAGTCAATAATTAACATTATCAATCAAAATCCCCCTGATTTTGATTGATAATGTTAATTATTGACTTGCCTTCTATGTAAATGCTTTCTCAAAGTGCGAAGTAATATCGTTAGCTTGAATATATATTTTTTTAATAAAAGATTTTCCTTACTTCACTTTGTAAAGGAGGTTTTAATAACTAGAGTTATTGCAGTGTCGGGGTAGTCAGCTAAGGATAATTTAATGAAAGGTAAACCTAAAAATAGCAGAGCTCAAAGACACCTGCCTAAGGATTGCTGAAAGTTGGTAGTAATATAAAATATCTTTACAATACTATTAATAATAATAGGTGTTGCAGTTTTTTTTCTTGGACTATCCTACCTACCTACGACTACCTGTACTGATGTACAGGTATAGTTTTGTTTAGAAAATGTAAAAAAAAGTATTTATAGAAAAAAATATTGATCTAGTCTGACTATGTAACCGATTTTGATATCATAGAATATTTTTTTCGAAAGTTAGATTTGAAATGAAAATATCTGTATAATATAATTATACTACAAACAACATAATGTAATAACAATAATACTGGGGATTTACTCAGAAAACCAAAAGCGAACTTTAAACTCTGTAATATCTAAATAAATACTTTTCCAATGCAAACCATGTTGAAAATATTCTCATAATTATTAGAAATATTGTTTTGGTTGTACTGTACGTTTGTATGGTAAATTTATCCGTCGCCGGAACCTTTCGAGACTGTGTTTAATTTTCTTTGTTACCACATTCATGTTTTAATCGTGAAATCTATTTTAAGATATCTGTAAGATTAAAATACAATTTTGAATAATGTGCTTAGATACATTTTAACTGTCCATCATCCATCCATATATTAATTAAAAACATATTACATTTCATTGTGGGGATTAACTATTCGATAAAAGCCAAATTAATACATCCTTTTATTTTGAAAAACAAAGTGCGTAAATAAGTTAATCTAAGCATAAATTACCGACAATGTCACTAAAGTCGATACTACCCTAAGTTATTCCTTATTCTGGTACTTAGTCAACTGGCCTGTAAAGTAGTGTCACAATAAAGCGCATTTTGTAAGGCGCAGTTGTGGGTGACTGACGAAGCCCGAATACACAAATAATTTTGTGTATTTAGTAAGTTTGATGATCGTTTGAGACGTTTTTCAAACTCTATTTGTGTATTCGGACAAATTTTTGATCAATTTTCAATGAAAACTGTCAAAATGCCACGACACGAGACCTGCTAAAACAGATTTTAAGTGTTTGGGTGTTAGAAGCTGTGATCCTAATAATATTAAAATTTACCTTTTAGGATAATTTAGGATGAGATCTCCAGTATCAGCATATCTTTGACATCAAAGACCCTTTGTTTTCACAAAAAGGGCTTTAACATAAAAATAAATTGTCGACGCCCACATTAATTTTTTTTTACTACAAAGCTATCTACAGTCAGCTTCAGATGTTGGTAAACTACAACCACAGATGTGACTGAATAGACCCCTCCGACTCAGCTTATGAATGTCGTATCTGATTTTCGTAATGTCGTATTGTTCCTTCATGTCCAGTCCATCTCAAGGTTGCCTGGAAGAGATCGCTCATAGCGATAAGGCCGCCCTTTGTACTTCCTTTACTTTAAGCATATCTGTTTGTAATGTTTCTTTATTTGTGTGGTATAATAAAGTATTATCTATCTATCTATCTATCTGATTTAAGGAACCCACTAGAGATGAGCTGCAGCTTCCTTCTAGCTTCCTTCTCTTATATAGAGTTAATATATAAATAACTTAATAATCAATAATGCTGGCCACATAGCAACATGTAGCCCCAAGCTAAGCAGAACTTTTATTATGGGTACTAGATGACTGGTATACTTAAAACAATTACATAGATTGATATTTTTTTTACACAGAGAACGACCAGAACACCTTGAACAAGTATTTGCAGATCGAACACACAATTTTCCCAAGGCGGAAATCGAACCCGTAATCTGCGTTGCAGGCGGACCTTCGCCCACCGCGCCACAGAGGTCGTCAATGTCATGTTTGTTTGTCGTAGATAGATGACCTGTAGGGCGTTTACGGGAATGACAGATAAAATATTCGGTTAAATCAGGTATGCTCCTTAAACGTGCCTGAGTCCCCCAGCAGTCTGCGATCTATAGTATAAAAATACTGGCTGACTATAAATACAAACTATACATTTCTGTAAGCCAGTATTCTGTATTTAACTGTCCCCCTTTTAAAGCTTTTACGGATGGTACGTAGAGCCTTATCTCATTGATTTGCGAGCGATTTCTGAGATCTGAACCCAAATCGCACACAACACGGTCTCTACGCACTCGCCACGCTTAGAAATCGTTCACAAATCGCTGATGTGACAAGATTCCTAGCTGTAGTGCAAGGGATGCGTAATGACGAAATACCAGGTAAACTCGCTAATTTCTGTCTGTGAGTGTACGTCCGAAGTATATCGAAACAGCGTGACATAAAAAGGCCTCGTCCGTAAAATTGGGAGCGAAATTAAAAAAAGTTGTTTGAAAAATGGCCGGCTTTGTGGCCTTATTCCGACGTGATTTGTATTTGAATTTTTAGCATATTTTATTGTTTTTAACTTATGTTTTACCGCAGTTTGTTCAGGATTTATTATGTACCAATGCTTTTTATTAAAAGTACGTAACGTTTTGTCTGATAAAGTTTTTAATTTGCAGTGTGAATGAGACTCGTTGGCCTTGTGGCACCGACATTCAATATAAATGATGGGTTGGGACCATCGATTACTTCGTATTTCCTGTCTTTAAAAATTCCTTCATGTAAATTTATCATAAGACATTTAATTTAAAAGATGGTTTGTGACCATTGGCGACTTCGTATTTCCTGTCTTTAAACATTCCTTAATTTCAATGCTAAATTTATCATAATTATTATTATTACTAGTCGAGGGTTATTTTTTTAATGCTGTAAATAGTTAACAATAAAATTTCAAGTGTCAGTCTATACTGACATTTGAAATTTTATTGTTAACTCTGAGCTATATTTAGTATACATTATGTTGGTGATCAACAAGTAATAATCAAAGCATCTAATGAATTGGAAATTGAGTAAAAGTTCAAATAAAAAGTGTTAAAAGCTTGCAAAAATATTTTACTTAAAATATACAAGAAACTAGGCAGATATAGGTACTTAAATCTACTTTACAGTTTGTGTGTACATTACAACGGTATCGATAACTATCAATATTAAAAATCACTATACATTCCATTTGACTTCATCATTATAATACTTCATGTTTTTTTGTTTTTCACTCATGTAATCTCTCCAAATACATACAGATTGTGAATTGCGTAAATCCTTGGCAAAGGAAAAGTTCAAAACTCGTGAAGAGGTCCAATATGGACAATTTAACGGTTGGCTGCATGAGTAGGGTGCGATTGAGACGTGAGTTACGGTGTCAACGGGACTACTACGCGACGTTTCATTTCAGTTTACCCTACGTGCTTATTACTCACAGATGTTTCAGGATTTTTGGTAGGTTTAAGAGGATTGAGACCTTTATTGGTAGTAGTGCTCTAGGTATGAAGAATAGGTGCCCCCGAATACCTTAGTATTAAAAGAAAATTATAATTAGAAATAAATAAAATAAATAATGCTGGAGTATCGACACAGCATCACCTATCCTCAAGCTAAGCAGAGTTGTTATGAGTACTAGATGACTGATATAAGTACATAATACAATATAATTAAATAGATATTTTTTATTATACATAGAAATCGACCAGAACACCCTGAACAAATATCTGCAGATCGTACAAATATTTGTCCCGAGGCGGGAATCGAACCCAAAACCTCCTGCGTTGAAGGCGGACCTTCGCCCACCGCACCACAGAGGTCGTCAAAGAGATGAGATGCTTGGTTATTCTTCCACATTCAATATGACCTCGGTGTCCAAAAGTACCTACCAAAATTAAATTATGCCTCACATATTATACTGCCTGAGGGTGCATGCATTGACAATTTCAATTTCAATATTCTCTAGGTGAATACACTAAACAAAAAGTATTTCAATATGAATGGTATATATACATGAGAAGAACATAATTATGTGATTATTTGTACGAAAAATACAATAACTTTGAATTTCATTAAATTACGATCGCAAAGTCGCTCATTTCACGGAAATTTTCCTTTGACTCACCTATATACAAAAAATATAAAAGTTTTTCATAAATGCTCATGCTTTTGCTTGAATTTTCCAAATGACATCCGGAGATCTTTTTACATCGTGTAATAAAAGAATGTAATTATTGATAATAAGTGAAGTATTTTTTTTGTTATCTTTTTACAGTGAATATACCTAAATATATATTTATATAAACTTTATGTTTTGGTCGGCAGGTAGATAATTCCTCGGCATTAAGCCCACCCTTTGTACCGCTGTAGTGCAAAAAAGTTGTTAAATAAAAAAATAAATAAATGGTAAGGTGCATCCAAATGGTTTTTTACAATTAGTGTTAAGATTAAAAAAAAAGCAATGAGCATAAAATGTTCAGCAAACGCTGAGCCAACCCCTATTTCAGTGCAGGGTCCGGGAGGCAGAGCCACGTTATGTTTTCTATCACCTTTTTATGTCACTTACCCCCATGTTATAAGTATTGTTTATGTTTTCTGTTCGTTTATCTCATACTTTTTCTCTGTATCTGTGCCCAATTAAATGATTTTTCTATTTTATTATGTACTAGCTTTTGCCCGCGACTTAGTACTCGCAGAAAAATATTAAATAAATAGGTTTGGTTGCATCGCGTGTCCTTGTATCCCGAACACGACACCGAGATAAAAAGTATTATTATGTCCTTTCCCTCGGTTTTGACATCGTCTCTGCCAATTTTTATTAAAATCGTTTCATTCGTATAAGTGGCAAACCAGACACATATTGCCATATCAAAGAAGTCAAGTCATTCGTATATGCATGACACACAGTGACAGAGTAACTTTCACATTTATAATAATAAGTAAGGATATCTGGGTCCTTAGCCAACCGGCATTCGCTATGAAGCGATTCGATTTTGAAAATTGTTATCGCTCTAGCGATGGCAACCTTCAAATGGATTAAACGTCAAGATTTTTGGTAGGCAATGTACGAATATTTTGATTTCACCAAACCGATTGACAACATCGAACGATCACTTCCATCAAATTCCTAGCCAAGTGGCAGTTTTGAGAAGCGACTTCACTTAGTTGTCTATTCTCTTGATGGATACACTAGCGAACGCCAAAACCCTGTAGAAATCGAATCGAAATGGTGATTTCATAAACAGCTGTTGGAATTACGTCAAAATTTAAAGTAGCCTTGCGCTAGCGTGGATGTAGCATTCACGATCGCACCCTTGTTTCCCTGTGTCCATGAGGGATTAAAAATATAACAACGAAAAAAACAAGATAAAGCTTTTGCAAATGATCGGCAAAAATTCACACATTTGGCTTCTAAGGGCGAGAGTCGAAAGAAATTACAATACAAACTAAAACGTCTATTGTCAAAATGCAAAATAGTTTTGAATTTCTGTTATTTACTCCAATATTCATCATCATCATCAGCCTATAATAGTCCACTGCTGGATCTCTAGGCCTCCCCAAATGAGTGCCATAGATGGCATTATTCATCATTTGGGAGTTATTTCCCATAATCCCCACGCTGGGCATGCGGGTTGGGGATCGCAGTACGGTGGTTGTTCTGCAGAGGGCGCTGCTGCCCACCCCCCGGTGTGTTTCCCTTAGTCGCCTCTTACGACACCCACGGGAAGAGTTGGGGTGGTGAAATTCTATGCCGTCACCACACGGCATAGAATTCACTCCACACTCCAATATTACCGAGATGATACAAGTGTCGTAAAATATGTATTTTCTCCTAATTATTTATTTCTTCATGATTTTAAGAACTTGTTGAAAATAATTAAATAATATAATTATATAAGTATGTAGCTCTAAACCATTGTTATTTTCTTTCTATTGATTTTAATTACACAATAAACTCTGCCATAAGTATTTCAAAAGATTGGGTAAACTTCCAAATCGAAACAATTTTTTTGATATGTATCACGTTTGTTTACAGAAATTCTATCTGAAGTTATAGGTAACAACCTACTTGGCTTGGTACTCCTTTTTATTTGACCCGTCATTTCATGAACGGTGAACGGACGAAATAAGCGAATGATTAAGTTCGATAACTATAGACTACAGACCATACACAAAAAAAAAGTTGTCCTGCCTCAGGAATTGGCAGCATTATATTGGCAGCACGATATTGCCAACATTATGAATCTTTTACCCCATTATGTAAACGTGTGTTTATGTTTTACTTTCATATTTTTATATAAATATATAAGTAGTTAGGACTAGGAAAGTTTTATATTATGAAACAATAAAAATTTTAAATTATTTATTGAAATTGTTCTGACACTAATTATGGTCAAAAGGAACATAAATAAACAACACAAAAAAATCTTATAAATCGAAATCTTCAAGATCCACGACGATTTTCAGCAGAATTGACTTGTTGCAGGCAGCAATAGCTTCGCTTCTTTATATTATGTATTCTACTCGTGGTTTTCTCCGACATGACTGAAAATGACACATAAAATTTGTATTTGTATAATATAAAATTCAAAAATTCAATATTTGTATATATACAAATAAGGGATATCATAACAAGATAAATTAAATAACCTGGATAATTTACTTTTTATTTTATCTTTTTATGTGAGTAAATCTTATGATCCATTCTAAAGGTATCGTGTATAAAGCTGGTATCCCTATTTTACTTACCAGTTGCATTGATGGTGCACCGCGAGATCGCACTACATTTAATGGATTTAACTGGGCATGGTCTGCCTTTTCTTCCTCGCAAAAGGCACGCACCTGCAACACAATCTCTTTTGCACTGCTTTTAAAAGGCTTTGGCATGAATAATTCGAAAAATATTAATTAATAACACAAATACGAGCGCAATACTTCAATCAAACTATGACAGTCTAACAACAAAAGATTGACAACCAATTGTGCCAACTTATCGGCATTTAGCGATGCGATCAGACGTATAGACAAGGCGATAGCTACGCAAAGGTTACTTTGTCTACCAATTGAACTTCGCCATCATTTGAGCTATGATGATTGTCGTTGCGATGCGTGATATCGAAGGAATATGTCAAATCCATGAAAGTATGAATAAGTTCGGAAGGAGTCTCATAAAAAATAAAAAGAAGCACTCGGTACTCTGACATACTGTCTATGATTCAAATAGTATGTCACTTGCCGCCATAACGCCCATAGACACGAACCTAATAACATCATATAAACAAATCAAAACAAAATGAAAAACACCGTCTTGTGTGGTCAGATGTTGACAAAATCACAATGCATTTGTCAATAAAAAACACCGGATCACATTTCGTAGATAAATTTCTTATTTCACCAACTTATTATTTCGATTTGACGCAAAATTATTATCAACATAAAAATCAAACTATAAGCACAAAATCTAGCCAGTGCTGCCAACATGTAAACATGTAAATTTTCCAGTAAGTGTGGGAGGATATTAAAAATGCTTTAATTCTCATATTTAATTGACTTTAAATTATGAATCAGGTAAATAGGCATTTCACCATCCTGGTTAGGTATATAAAATAATATGTGTTAAGTATTCGAAATATAATTAGGATACCTATTGAATTTCACTTTGTAATATCTATACAATAGCTTAGCTTTAGGGATACGAATTTCGAAATACCTATGTTTGTTTTTTATTTGAGCCAACCTCCAAAATAGCTGAACCCGTTTGGATAATACTTTTACTGACGATCATGCTACGCAGATGTTATATCGAGATTATCGATAGCCGTGGGGCATACTAATAGTCAATATTTTTTTCATATTTCCGAGTGATGAAAATTGGAAGTTAAATTGAATTCGCATAATCAGAGAATCTCATATTTAAAATAATTTGAATCCTACTAAATCTAGTGTAGCATACAGTATGCATAAAGATTTTTCATGTAAAAGCATTCGGGCATTATATGTAGGTATACATAATTTTTCATTTATTATGTACTTATCAATAAACAATGAATATGAGAATAATGTATATTTTTTTTTCATTATTAGGAACGTTTCATTGATATTCCCAGTAACAATCATAAGATGTGGCTGCAAATGTACATATAAATAATTATAATTTTTATTTGATTTTTTTAATTATATTGGTTAGGCATTTCCATATGAACAACGTATACGAAGCCGCAGGCAGAAAATGTTGTCAGCCAGTTAATAGGCACAAAGAATAATTTATTCAAACTAAAATTAGACATGGAACGGAGACTTTGGATGTGTTTATGTTTGTTACTTCTGCACACACACTCAGAGGCCTGAACAGATTTTGTTGAAATTTCTTCGATTAGCAAATAGGGGTTACTATTTAATCCCGGGAACAATCAAATTCACTGCAGTTAGCACCATAAATATTAATAATTAATGTTTTAAATAGAATTTGTTGAATTATTATTTTTACTAACATAATCCAGATTTTATTGTCACTTTCGTGCGATACTTATTGTATTAATTAATTTTAATTAGTTAGTGTAAGTGGTTGTATGACCGTTCTAATTAAATGAATAAATAAAAATAAAGCGCTGGCGTATATTGAAAATTATAAAAAGTAGAAATAATAAACACGATTACCGTGGCTAAAGCAGTATTAATATGTAAATTATAATGATTCATTATAATTTACATATTCATATGTAAACCATTGTTAGTAAGAATATTTATAAAAATTATGGGTATTTTTTTCTTTTGTTGGCAACTCTCTATACACTGACACTCAATGTCATTCCGCCATTGTTAGGAATCAAGTTTGATTTGATAGGATTCCGTCTGAACTTTTCTCTAAGTCTATGGTCAAATCCATACATTTTTGTACGTTTCTACCATCGCTTTCGCTAATCAAATGTTACTTTGTCTAGAGCCCCTTATTACACATTCATCATAGAATCGCTTTTGTAAAAAAATGTCTCAAATCTATAACTTCATCAAATTGCAATAACTTACGTAGACAACACGTAGACGATAAAAATGTGCTTAGTTCTACGAAGCTCTACGCTGCTACGTGCCGCAATTACATAGTTTACTGAAAATGAAACAATATTGAAGATAAAGAAAATCACGTACTTCGTTATTGGTTGGCGTTTTGAAGGGTTTAGAGGTTAAATAGCGATGGGCGATCAATCGGGCTAGATATGGGCAACATTTATAATGACGACCACTGTGGCGCGGTGGGCGAAGGTCCGCCTGCGACGCAGGAGGTTGCGGGTTCGATTCCCGCCTCGGGACAAATATTTGTACGATCTGCAGATATTTGTTCACGGGTTCTGGTTGTTTTCTATGTATAATAATAATAAAAAAAACTATCTATTTAATAATATTGTATTATGTATATCAGTCATCTAGTACCTATAACACAAGCTCTGCTTAGCTTGGGGCTAAATGATGCTGTGTGGATTTGTCCAGCATTATTTATTTATTTAATGATTCGTGTCGTCCTAAGCGTTATATACCTCTACAGGGTTATAGGTAGATGATCAATAACCTCTTGAAGGCGACTTGGTTAGACCAAGACGATAACTTTTGTTCTATGACTTTTGCCAACTTTGCCTAATACAATAATCAATATTTACAAAAAAGTGAGGGATCCTTACGAAAACTTCATTAATGTAACAAACCGTGAGTGTGTGTAAAAATTTAAAATATCTGAATTTTTTATTAAATCCCATCCGAAAATATGGCATATTTAATTTTTTTTTAAACCCGTCCAAAAATTAAGGTACATTTTTATTTTTTTATTGGTAAAACCAATTCACAACCCATATAATACTACTTATTGGTATAAGTATTGTACACCAAACTTATGGACGTGCGAGGACGAGTTATTTATTTAGGGTGGAAACTTTTCACCCTAAACAAAGAATTTGCCACGAAATAAAGCGAGTTTCATCTTAATTTTAGAATGCGGCCAGAGATTCACAACAATTGAATAAAAACGAAGTTCTTAGTTATCTCTGCGGTCATAAAATCTAGATTTGTTCTCTTACTTTGCTCTGTAATAATGCATCGTAGACGTCGCAAAATTTATTGCTTTACTTTAAAGATAATGAATAAGTAACGAGAACAAATCTTCTGGTTAGCTGCATTATTCATATTTAAAATTTTATTAAATTTCTTTTTGTTGTACAAAAGTTTAGTGGGAGCTCTTTGCTATTATACAATTTTTGTAGTTTGTTCTTATTTCTTTGTCTTTTCAGTGGTTCATAATTTAGGTAAATTATCTGAGATCTTGTTTAGTTTGTTTGAGTTTGTATTGTGTAAATCCAAAATATTTGCGAGTAGAAGAAATCTCACCAGGGCAGTTCCACGCGAATCTTTCAAATATAAACCCTATCTAAAATCTAATCATATTCCACAGTAAAGGCTATTGGAATATACCTAAGCATCTAAAAAAATCTTTGATCAAAATATAAAATTTTATCTAAAAATACTTCATTCGGGCATTTACGATCGTAAACTTGTATTTGGGTCTTAATATAAACTTTCGAAGATTGGAATAGAAACTTGACAAAGCAAAAATAAATCAAATATTTTTGCAATGTCTCAGACCAATCTGGTAAAATAGGTTTTAGGGGGCTATTGAGAGAAAAAAATATTCATAATGGAGTCTACATACGTACCACAACGGGCTGGCAAGTGTATTAATAAGCAGCTGGTAAGTTTTGTCAACTTTTCGGCCCCGCTGGCTTTGTTGAATGGACTCCATAAATGTTACAAACTAAAATGTATTTGATTAAATTAGGTAATATAACTTAAAGAGAACAAAGAACATACCTACATCTTATGTCAATTAAATATTGCAGTATAAGATGATACTATTATTATACTACGAGCATCGAGTACGAATCCTTTCCGGTCGAAATACGGAAAAAATAAGGGCGAAATAGTGATATTATTATACTTTTTTTTTTAAATAACGGAATTCAAGCAATGTCTAACTTCTTTAAAGATATTTCCCGCAACAAAAGAATGATAAAACCCCACATGAAATTCCACGAACTTTCTGGTACATAATCCTCTGTAACTGTATTGACTTAATACCTACCAGTCATACTCAATATTCTCAAAGCAATAAAATATCTTTAGTAACGAGCAAGTTTCCCCTAAGGGCCTCATCAGCTTCCGGCTCATTGATGAACGTAAGTACAGAAATACCTCAAATAAATTACTTTGCGATAATTGTTAAGGCGGTGTTTTAATATTTTTTGATAGCGACAGCTCGTCTTTTATTAAAATGAAAACCAAGAAATTATTAAACAAATCATATTACGAAATTTGTGTATTTTTCCCTTTGGAAATTACCTTATATAGAAATATTTTCGCGTAAATATAACACATGTATCATGCGTATCTCCTCAAATACTTTGAAAAGATAATCATAACGTAATGCGCTGTCTATATAATGTACAATAGTTACGCGTTAAAGTTAAGGCCGCCCATTGTACAACTGTTTTTGTGTTTATGTTATCTGTTCTGTGTTACTCTATCTTGGTGTGCAATAAAGTATATTTGTGTTTGTGTTGTTGTTCATTGGATGGTTTTCATACTATTCGAAGTAGAACAGTTCCTCTCGACTAGGTAGGAGAGCTGCAAGGCGCGAAATGTATAGGAAGGACTCGATAACGAAGGTAGTATTCGAAAAGAAATGCGCACAAGTCGGACTAGGCGCTCAGGTTTCTAATACAATTCATTTCCCTAACACATTTTACTGCATTTACATGACAGTCTTCAGTATCAAATACTTATGTCGCAACTATAGTTGTTTGTATCTCTTGTCGCTACTTCAAGAACGCGGCCTTAAAAATCCGTTTGCATGCCATTTCCAAGTCCTTATAACGCAAACTATTATAAACCTTAATTCTATAGAATAAGACCACTAATTCCTCAGCCTTTCAACACAAAAGGGCATTCAATATCGTTACGGCGACGGTAGCCTAGTTTCTTTATAATTCCCTTTCTAATTTTATCCACTTAAGATCGGATGGGGGGCATGTAATTGAATTACCTTAAGTTGGAGATTTTACGAATTTTATTAGATATAACACGGTACATTGAATTTTGAAGTTTTATTGGCAATTTATTTTTTGACGTTTTGTTTTTTACTTGGAAACAAAAGGGAGTTTGCGAAATACTAACACGGAAAAAGTTTTCGGGAACATGACCGTTTACTACCGCTTACCTTGTACTTTTCCTATTAAATTATTGTCACAGAATAACTTAATGATTAGTAATTAACAAGTATTTATCGCGTTTCTTCTTCTTCCTTTCTTCTTCTTGCACTCTGTCGTGGTCACGAGATGACTTTCTTCATCTCGTGACCACGACAGAGTGCAAACCTGTTGAAACGTAGAGAAAGGAAGAAGAATAAGAAAGGAAGAAGAAGAAGAAAGGAAGAAGAAGAAACGCGATAAATACCCGTTAATTACTAATCATTATGTGTTCAGATCGCGTAAGTTTCAAAACATTAACAGAATAACTTCTTAAGTAACTGGTTGTCTCCGAAGAAGATATTGAAGATGGAAATAACATTCCATCCAGTGGAATGTCCCCAAAATTATTTCCACGTAGTAGCTAGTTGTCTTGTTGACTGTTCACCAAGCAACTTATCAGGGGCCTGTTGACCTTTCGTTGACAAAATTATAGGTATATACCTTGCAATCTATGTAGTTTAAATTGAAATTAAATAATATGCCAAAATTTTCGATCTCAGCGGAACTGAACCTGCCTTGTTTTATTCTTTATCTTTGGCTTACAAATTGATCCACGTAAAGCCGAAAATAGTTCGAATAGTATTTATAATTGGTTTTAACGTTATTAATTTTTAACAGATATAAATGATAACAAAATCTCAGATTGAAATTCTTTACAACCTAAACAATAAAATAAAAATGCTGTACAATAAAACTTTTATACCCTATTTGTTGACGTATTATAAAAGTTTACAAAACAACATACAATACAATATTTATTGAACGATAGCTTATAATACAGTTCATTCCGTTAATAAACGTGTGCTTTTGTCACACTTGAACTGACTCAGCACTAAAGCTTTTTAAGGCTGCAGGTATTGGAAAACTAGAATGTTCTTGAATTAGCGACTAATGTACAGTATTGAATAATGTAACGCAGTCTATGGAAGTAACTATTCCATTTAAAATTATTGGGAATGCCATAATCATGATAATGGATCCAAATGAAAACATTGAATAGCCGAGTGCCACTGACAAATAAATATTGGTACTTAAATAAACAACCAATAAATTAATACCAGTATTTATTGATCGGTTGTTTATTTTTTGTGTATTTATCATGACTCAATTTCAGATTTTCAGTGACCTTATTTCTTTTAAATACTCAGTTATCTGGTGCGTGTCTGGCAAAGCGCACACAGTGGGAGAATGCAGTCAGAAAATTACTTCTAAAGAATAGATTATAAATTTACTTGATTTGAAAAATAGTAAATGTATATGAAAAAGAGGTTTTTTTGTTTAAGGTACAGATATTTTCGAAATAAATACACATGAAACAGCTTGGATAGCCTGCAAGCAATAAATCAATGTTTCATATAGTCAAATACCCCATCAGCTTCACAATTTTCGTAACGAGATCCCATTATAGCGAAATTGAAGCTTACGAGAAATTTGATTATAGTCCCCACAATTTAGGAAGGCAAGGTATGGTATTAATAGAATCATAATTGGCATACCGAGCGAAATCGCGAATGAACGAGTGAATAAAGGATAATTCACTCATTCATTCGCTTCTGGAAATGTCATTCTCACCTCACTCATTTCTATAAATGAAGACTTTATCGCGAACAATGGAACATTTACATAAAATAGTAATAATTTTATCAGATCAAATTTAAATTATAAACTTGGCAGCCTTATTGCTTTAATCAATTTCTACTAGGCGAAATTTCGTTAGTTTGCTACTTGGAATTGCGCGCTCTTTGATATTCCGACGAGTATTTCAGTGATAGTAGCATTTCCAGATTAATACTTACATGTTTATCTTAATATTTGTATGTTCTGTTCTTGTGGAAATTTATAATTTTTTATCTTAATCTGTAATACCGCGTTGGTCTGAACAGGCCTTTATCTAAAGATAAAAACCCGTGATAAAAAGCTCAGCTGACTCCTAAAGAAGCTTAATCCCTGCCCCCCATTTAATCTGCTGAACTTATTTGAATAAATCTTAATTAGTTTCTCTCAGCTCTGAAATACAAGCTTTTTACTTAAACACCAGGAAGCAGCGTGTTGGAGAATGAAGCTGGTTATGCAACTATTTAGGGTTCCGTTCTCAAATACCTATCTGTAGTTTTCTTTGTCCCTCCGTGCATAAAATATGATATTTTACGGAATATTTTGGTACTTTAGTGTGTTTCCACTAGACACTGACTGGGTTTCATAGTGTTATAGCATCTTTGGGTCACAATTTAGAGTTTGTTGTAGTCTAATTTTTGTCTTTTTCTCCAGCTAAGAGTCCCCATCTTGCCCATTTCAGTTTGGGACTTACGATCCGCACACCAACGTGTGGACCTGTAGCTCGTAGTATGTATTCGTTGGTTATATGATCCAGAATCACGAGCATGGCTCCATTGCCCTCTGCGGGCTACTTTTGTCATCTTACAAGAAACCTTGAAAAAACAAAGAATGTTTAGTTGTATTACGGAACCCGAGAGTCCGACACGTGCTTGGCCAGTTTATCGTAAAATTATTATAAAGTATCTCATCTCATAATCTGCTAACATTTGTTTAAAAAAGCCAACATTGTAGTCTGATATTTTCAGATGTTCCCTTGTTTCATGCAGTTTCAGTAGCAATCTAGAATTGGTTGCGCTTACTTACAAAGTTTTAGAACGTCGTTCTGTGGTTTCAAGCTTCCAAAAACAATAACTTATTTAGGTACTCTTTAGAAACCCATTTTCCCAAGTGCCTTTGTTATCATGATCATGTCCAGCTAAACCTAGCGACGGGCAACACTGACCTAGTGTACATAAATCATGCCTATTTGAGGGCTGGGAATCAATAGCGGTCTTAGATCGATACTCTTTATTTAGAACATGACTCGGACTCGCGAACGGAAAGCCCCTTGCGACGTCCGACTAAATAACACTTTGAATCTTAAATGATGAAAACATAATATATTTTAAAGTATGATTAAACATAACGATAAATAAGAAATAACACAACTTTTTGAGTATAAATAAAGATCTTGAAACCGAAACATGGAAAAGAAATACTTTTCCATTAGTAGAATGGTTGAGGTCTTTTTAGAAGTTTTAGAATGGATTTAGACATAAGAAATTCAATGTACTTATGCCACGCCGAGGTAAAATTTACTCTTGAACTAACTTATTTAATGAATATCGATATTTCGCGCCGTGTTTTGTTTTTTGTATCAACAACACAATGCGATTTCGATCTAGGTTGAATATTCAAATATTTAGCACGGACAAGTAATTTGCCGCGAATTTTTATTATACCTTATACCATTTTCATTCAATCATTCACACGAAGTTTTTTATCATACCATTATATTAAGTACCTTAAGGCTATGGCTTAAGGCTCAGGTTATTTTAACCTCATTTACAAATAAATTGGAGTTCCCCTGAAGACTTACCATACGAATAAAGTACCGTACGTAAACCTATCAAAACTTTGCCAACGAAAAGCAAGGAATAGAAGCCGACGTATGATCCGATAATGGTTCCAGGTAAAAACCTGCGGAAGCTATTTAGACGGGTATTACGGGGTGATAACTCACTAGGAGGTCAGTTCACGTGGCGTGGCTGGATAATACGAAAACATAAGTTTTATGTGATGTTTTTTATAACCTGGCTTTTTATAGAGCAATACTCATAGACCGCATAAGAAAAGTTATCATAGTGCTCCCATTCTCAGATAAGAAATTACAGTTTGATTGGACTGAATCCTATTAAAGGAATCATAATAATTTCATGTATTTTTACATAAATAAAACTTCTTAGGGTTCTACCTTAATAGGTAACACAGTTCTACATAAATAGGTACCTAATACCTAATATTCTATTTACTTATGTAAATAGAATATTTTTGATTATACCTACAACAGAATTTTACAAAAATTTCATATCCCAGGTTTATGAAACGGCCCCAAAAACCGAAGAAATTGAATTGAATTAGCCCTCAGTAGATATCATGCATGTATCATTCATGTTATTTAAAGAAAAACTTTTTTGAAACATCATACATAGCTGTAAGTTTTCCTGAAATTAATAAAATAAAATAAATAAAAGCCCCAAGAAAAAATAAAAAGAGTTATTTAAGAGTTATTAAAGAGTTTATTTAAGATTTAATTCACATTAAAGTAAGAGCACCTACAGTCGACGTGAGACGAATAGGATGAGCGTTTCACACAAAATACTACGTGCGAAATGAGAGTAAAGTATCTTAAAGTGGGATTGCTATAATCAAATGTCGTCATAGGTAGGTATTTCGTATCTGTGTAGGTATGTTTTGCGTCCTATGAATTCTAACGATAGTTGGATAATATTTTAACGATATAACATTTTTAGGCCGTGTGGTGCCGGCATAGAATTTCACCACCCCAACTCTTCCCGTGGGTGTCGTAAGAGGCGACTAAGGGAAACACACCGGGGGGCGGGCAGCAGCGCCTTCTGCAGAACAACTACACCGAACTGCGATCCCCAACCCGCATGCCCAGCGTGGGGATTATAGGCAATAACCCCCAAATAATGGTGCCATCTATGGCGCTCATTAGGGGAGGCCTATGTCCAGCAGTGGACTATTATAGGCTGGTGATGATGATGATGATGATGATGATAACATTTTTAAGGTTACGTAAAATTGATTTTTTTCGCTTTTATAATGTAAATATCTATAATATCAAATATAAATATCTATAAGCCAGCAAAGCATCTTGGGTAAACTTCCAACTGGTATTGATATCAGGATCAGTTGAGCTACCTGTAGTTTGTTCGCAACAGTCAGCAGTTAGCTCAATTGTTTCAATTGTAAATACTAGTTTTTTATTTAGTTAGATCAATTTTATTTTATTTGTTAATAAAGGCTTTTTGCCCTATTAAAAAAAATATCAACGATTCCTATAAAAATATGAAGTACGCGTGAGGATATTCAAACTGGCGAAGGTTTCTGAGTCTACGTATGCATACACTTCCTCAGGGTGCTATTATAAAGTCTCCTTGCATCAACCGACACGATTTAAATATATCGATACCATGATTCGGCTAAGTTGTCCACTTTACACTTAAAAAAGGCATATCGACAACAAATGACATATCGTAGGCAGACCTATTTTAGAGTGCTAGATGTTTCTCGACAAACGGCAACTCGGCAAAACGATTTGGTGTACACGATCAATAATGTCGTTGAAAATAATATGTATTAGTTAAATCAGGCGCCGTGTGGTGCCGGCATAGAATTTCACCACCCCATCTCTTCCCGTGGGTGTCGTAAGAGGCGACTAAGGGAAACACACCGGAGGGCGGGCAGCAGCGCCCTCTGCAGAACAACTCCACCGAACTGCGATCCCCAACCCGCATGCCCAGCGTGGGGATTATGGGCATTAACCCCCGAATAATAGTGCCATCTTTGGCGCTCATTAGGGGAGGCCTATGTCCAGCAGTGGACTATCATAGGCTGTTGATGTGATGTGATGTGAGTTAAATCAGACGAGACAATGTCAGATGACATTGGTACTTACCATTTACATTTACTTACCTTGATACCTTTTAAAAGTGTTAAGCTAAAACCCTATCGGATGCTTTAAAGGTCCCAGAGAAAGGTAGTTGTTCTTTTTAACCGCCTTTGACTCCACCTCGTAGCAACGTATGAGGTACTTTGCTTAGCCGTTCCATAGGATATAGAGCCAATGGCACAAACGTATACGACCTCTTTGTAGTTTCTTTTTATTACAGTGTATAGGAGTCTGAGGAGGTTTTATGCAAGAAGTATGGAATCTAAACCTGATAGTAAACCTGCATAGCTTTTAGTATTTAAGAGAACCTTATTCATGGAACCACTTTAGGGATTTAAATATTACTATGACTTGACTGGAGAACCTTTTTCTACATGCCTTTTTCATTGATTTTGAAGAATCAACTACCTACCTTCCACAAATAAATGAAATAGTGAAATAGTTTGTTTCCTTAACTTTTTATACAAATGTTTAAATTGCTTTGGAAATCCCCTTTTAAGTATTGTCAATCAAACCTTAATTTTTAATGGACAATCCTGTCCATTAAAAATTAAGGTTTGATTTTGATAGCTTTCAAAAGCTTTAGACGTTATATTTTTTATCTTTAGCTGTATAGGTACACTAGAATAATTGAAGGATTATTTTATTTATTTATTTTAAGGTTATTTTTGTACATATTCTGCATATTTTTGTATACCTATATTTTCTTGTGTGAGCCAAAATAAACGTTTTTCTTTCTTTCTTTCTTCTTCTTTCTTATATCGCTGAAAATAAGTGAATGAAATTCTGCCATGTTTGTCAGAATAAAATTTCCTTCGTATTTTTCCGAGCATTGTTACGTTCAGAAATTTCATCTTTAAATTACATAGTTTGGATTTGTATCCTCAATTATTTAATACTATTTAATACAAGATAACTATTGTTTATTAATTTTTATACTTAATGTGATTGTAGTGTGAATAAAATATCTGAAAGGTGTTCCAGAATAGGGATCTAAAATGTATAGAAAAAAAAATAAATCACAATAACCTATAGAACGACATTATATTTGAAAATCGAATGGAAATTCCTCTTCAAACGAAAGTACGTTGCACAATCATCGTAGGAACGATCTGAGACGGTTATTACGGGAGGAGGGTCTATTGATTTCGGTTTTTGGTTATAAATTGACCGAAAAACTAAAAAACTTTTCGTTTTAGATTTTAATATGTAACTCATCATCATCATCATCAGCCTATGTTAGTCCACTGTTGGACATAGGCCTCCCCTAATGAGCGCCATAGCGCCCTGTCTTCGGCTTGTCGCATCCAGCATCTGCCAGCAGTCTTTCGCAGATCGTCATCCCACCTGGTCGGAGGGCGTCCTACACTACGTTTACCGAGTCGCGGTCTCCACTCAAGAACACGTTTACCCCAGCGGTTATCGGTTCTTCGCGAAATATGGCCGGCCCACTGCCACTTCAGTTGGCTAATTCTCTGAGCTATGTCGATGACTTTAGTTCTCTGTCGGATGTATTCGTTACGAATCCTATCCTTCAGAGAAACTCCGAGCATAGCTCTTTCCATAGCGCGCTGAGCGACTTTGAACTGGTGGACCAACCCTATCGTGAGTGTCCACGTCTCAGCTCCGTAGGTCATGACTGGTAGGACGCACTGATTAAAAACTTTCGTTTTCAAACATTGCGGTATGGATGACGAGAAGACTCGACGTAGTTTTCCGAACGCTGCCCAGCCTAGCTGGATCCTCCTCTTGGCTTCCTTCTCGAAATTGTTTTTACCCAACTGCAAAATCTGCCCGAGGTAAGTGTACTCAGAAACAATTTCGAGAAGGTGGCCATGTACGATCACCGGTCTTGGATCAATGTGGGCATTGATCATGACTTTGGTTTTATCCAAATTCATGCCAAGACCGATACATCGGGAGGCTGAAGCTAGACTGTCCAGCATCCGGTTCAGCTCCTCTAGCGACTCCGCCATTAAGACTATGTCATCAGCGAATCGCAGGTGTGAGATGTAGTCGCCGTTTATGTTGATGCCCTTGTCTTTCCAGTCCAGCGTCTTAAACATATCTTCCAACGCGCTCGTGAACAGTTTCGGGGATATGACATCCCCCTGCCTCACTCCTCTGCGCAGTTGGATCGGTTTAGTCTGCTGGTCCTGTACTCGGACACTCATCGTAGCGGCTTCGTAGAGACATCTCAGCACCTCGATATAACGATAGTCTACTTGGCATCGCTGTAAGGATTGTAGAACAGCCCAGGTTTCAACGGAGTCAAAGGCCTTCTCATAGTCCACAAAAGCCAGACACAGGGGCTGATTATACTCTTCGGACTTCTGTATAATCTGCCTCACTGTGTGAATGTGGTCTATGGTACCATATCCTCCGCGAAACCCAGCCTGCTCCGGTGGCTGAAACTCGTCGAGTCTCCTGGCGAGACGGTTCGATATAACTCGTGAGAAAAGCTTATAGACGTGACTTAGGAGCGAGATGGGTCTATAATTTTTAAGAAGGGTTTTATCTCCCTTCTTAAAAAAGAGCACCACCAAACTCCCACTCCACGCCTTTGGAGTTCTCCCACTGTGAAGGACGGCGTTGAAGAGGCTCTGTAACTCCTGTATAACAGGGTATCCTCCAGCTTTCAAAAGCTCTGATGTTATTCCGTCCTCACCGGGGGCTTTTCCATTTTTAAGCTGCCTCAGAGCTAACACGATCTCGTCTTGACTGATGTCTGGCAGTTCGTCGGTATAGTGGCGTATCAAGGTGGCTCTAGAATCGTGGTCGTCTCGTTGGGAACGGGGAGCATGTGCAGCGTATAAACGGCCATAAAAGTCCTCTATCTCGGCCGATATCTCCGGCTTCGACAAAACGGTCCTTCCGTCGTGCGTTGAAAGCTTCGTCAGGTGGCTCCTTCCAAGCTGCTGAGTGAATACTTTGGACCCTCGGTTTCGCTCTATCGCCTCTTCAATGAGGCGTGTATTAGAGCTCCGAAGGTCGCGTCGTACCATCTTCGCAATTCGCTTGTTCAGGTCTGACCTCTCTGACGAAGTCGCTTGGGTGGTTTCCCGTCTTTTTGTCATCAGCCCAAGAGTCTCATCCGAGAGTTTGGACTTCTTACCAGTACGCTGCTTTTTGCAAAACTTGATGCCCTCGTCCCTCAGCGTTTCTACCAGATTGTGTAGGGTCTCGTCAGCGTCATCAGTGGGTTCCAAGGCAGCGAATCTATCCCCGAGAAGCTGCTGAAACTTCTCGGTGCCCGCCATGATTTGGATTGGGTTCGGTCGGAGCGTGGACTTCACCAGACGGTTTCTTTCAAGCTTCAAATTTATATTCAGAGAGCCTCGAAGGAGTCGGTGATCAGATCCGGTATTGAACCTGTTGATCACTGAGACATCTCTGAATATATGCTTGCTATCCGTCATGATGAAGTCGATCTCATTTTTAGTCACAGAATCGGGACTCCGCCATGTCCACTTCCTTTGGGGCCGTTTCTTAAAGAAAGAGTTCATTAAGAACAGCCCCTCTTTCTCAAGGAAGTTGACGAGCATTTGTCCCCTGTGATTTCGAACACCAAAACCATGCGGGCCTATTCGGGATGTAACTACTGGAATAACTGGAATATGTAACTATTTTCTTAAAAATAATAATCTTTATTATAAAATACAAATTACAAATGGGGAAAAATTAATTTAATACTTTGCAATAAGTTTGTTAGATACAGGAGGATGACTGAAAGTAGGTTGAAATTCCTTGCTAAAATAAAGTCACATGATAGTGTTGTATTAAAATATCCTTAGGCATATACACTTTTTACTTTTTTATCTTAAATAACACCTTAGTAAGCTCTTTTTCTTTTGAACTTTTCTTGGTAGCATAAGAAAAGTTCGAAAGAAAGTAACAAACATAGCCGAAAAACCGCCCGAATCCGAAGCTGTAAGCATCCCCTCACTATTACCGGGCGAAGGAATATTTAGCATGTAAAAAGCTTAATGGTCTTCCATTGAAAAGTACAGACAGATGTTCGAAAGAATTTTCTAGAAAATTCTCCTACCTGTCTTTTAAGGAGAATATATTTCAGGGAATTCAAATCGCATAGCTTTTACCCAGTGCCTCAGTTTGAGGAAGCGATTTAATTTTATTTGTTAGATTTTATTTGAGAAAAGCTATTGAATATTTTAAGCTATTAACAACTTTTACATTCAGTAAAAGTTAATTAAAATACATTGAGCTGGACAAATCACACAGCATCATCTAAACCCAATTTAAGCGGGACCATAATTTTAGAATGTAATTTTACTTCTAATGAAAGAATCTGCGAAAAACTACAGGCAAATGCTGGATGCGACAAGCTGCTGCTAGGAACTGAAGAGTTTTCTTTGTCGTGGTGATGCCCCTTAGCTCGTCTGGGCTACGTATCGACGCAGAATCAGCAGGATTGTATATTCCCTTAGTCTTAGGTATATTCAGCCTAGAAGCGGCTTTTGTCCCTTACTTTACAAGATTAGCATCTTATTATCTCTTCTCAATAGGGTAAGTAAAGTACCCTACGATGAGGTAGGTAGTTAACTTTTTCTATAATCGGCAGGCTTCCATATTCATTCTCTGAAAATTGTCGCACCACCTGTCGGCTCCAAAGATTTAAATCGTAGATACGCCCTTTCCGCAGTGAGTCCGCGCCGTGTTGTTGCATAGTTAAGGTGAGCCAGCTCGCACAGTTGGAATCAGTGTAGATCGAAGCACAGTGTTATCCGGACGTGTTAAAACCAGTCGTAACTTCCAAGTTTTGCAAGAAAAGTTTCACAAAATGCCATCGTGTGTGTTTCGGAAGAGTAAAAACAATTCTACAAATACAAACAAAGCTAAAGTTGTAACATTTCACTCGTAAGTATTGCGATTTCATTAAATAACTTTTATTTATCGTTCCGCGATCTCGTAAATAACAAATTTAAATGGCGAGTGCACGAAAAAGATAGTAGTGTTTGCAAATAATGTGGGAGAAAAAGAGATGACACTATTTTCTCAGTACGCTTGTTGTGTATAGATTGCACACGTTTTAGACAGACACGTTTTGTCGATTTCAGGGCATGTATGGCCTTTATTTTTTCACAAAAGTGTGTGCAATATGATTGCACAATAAATGATAATAATAACAGTTAGTTTTATTGGCAAAAAACATTATATTTTTAACCACGCATTTTTCCACGCAAATTGCACACTTTTCAGACATAGACAGATAATTCGATTTCAGTTCTTAATAGGACTTTAATTTTTACATAGAAATGTGTGCAATACAATTGCACAAAAAATTGTAATAAAAACAGTTATGTTTATTGGCAGAAACTAGATTTTTAACTACTCATTAGTGTGCGTGCGTCGGCATTTTGTTAACGCGCACATTCAAAGACAATGACACAATTTTTGGTGTCGGGGCGTATCTACGATTTAAATCTTTGGTCGGCTCGTGTTACTTACTTTGTTCTATAAGCTCCATACAAATCGCATAACTGATCAGAAACTCCATAATCCACCAGGATCTATACCAGATTACTGACTGTCAGGGCTAACGCAGCCTTTCATAAATAACACCAGATTCACACACGGCCGTGGCCAGTGAGGCGATGGCATAAATCAATCGATCTTGATATATTATACAGTGGTGAGCGAGGGAGCACGTTGGCAGTGTTATACATCAAATAGGTTAACAGTCAAGTAGTACATTATTTTGTACCAACTTGATTGAATGCCGTCTCATAAACCGCTAGCATCTTGTACATGTGGACGAGCACTGTGGTGCGGTGGGCGAAGGTCCGCCTGCGACGCAGGAGGGTGCAGGTTGTTCTGGTCGTTATCTATGTGTAGTAAAAATGTCTATACATATATAATAATATTTTATTATGTATTAGTAATCTAGTACCCATAACACAAGCTCTGCTTAGCTTTGGGCTAGATGACGCTGTGTGGGTTGTACGGCATTATTTATTTAACATAATTATCACAAGTAGGATTTACAACACAGTAATATTATAAAATGCGAAAGTTTGGAGGTTAGTTAAGTAGGTACCTTTCCTCGCCGAAACTGATATACGGCTTGCGCAGAAATTTTCCAGAGAGGTTGCTTTAGCATTATTTAGCATTGAATATTGGTTATTATCCTGTAAAATCTGAAACTAGTTTCACAATAAATCAGCAGAAGCAAGAGGATCATTTCTTGCTCTGAGTCTTATCATAGATCTATCATCACTGTTTATTAGTAATGGACCTTAATTTTAAATAATTAATTTACATCGAAAGATAAACCTGTAGACAAATCAGCCACTTAGGTCTGTTCAATACCAAACAAAAATATTCATTAATTGTTTTGTAACACAGTTACATAATAGTCGGTGTTATTAACTACTAATAGTTCAACAGTTTGTCCTTTCGAACGTACAATAATAAGAATCGGCAAAAACTTTATGAACGAAAGACAGAATAAACGAACCATCTAATGTAGGTATAATGATGGTGACTAGATATCTATAAATAGGTATGAACCATTGACATAGCTTAGCGACAACTCAGCATAAAACTAGGAGTGCCTTTATGCGAATTTATTAAAACATTTCAAAAATCTAGAAAGATCGGGTCCGCTATCGGTAAAATCCAACATTGATTGGGTCAAAGGCTTCAATAGACCGTCGAACGAGATACACTAAAAATAAAGGACAGGGTGAAGTGGCTTTTGCAAGTCTCTGGTAGTATGCAAGACAATCATAATGGGTGAACTGTAACTGACGAGTAAGTTAGAAATGAAAGAAAATATAAACGGCTTTTGGCCATGATCTTGATGACGTAAGTCGTAAGGCTACGAGCCTACAAACCTACCAATAAGAGACGGCTAAGGGAACCGCAGCAGCGTAAATTGAGGTGATGAGAAAATCAATAACTTATTTCTTATTCTATAATAATTACTTGATGAAATTTGACTTGTCTAAAAGCTGATTTTGTAAACATAAAGAAATAACGTTATTGAAATCTGAAGAACTGAAATCTGCAGCACCATAACCTGACTAAAGGCACCTCAGTTTATTTATTGAACACCTCCTGTTTTGTAAGTGTGCTGATTATGGCAAAACCAGGGTGTTAAAGTAAGACTTATTTGTTAGGGCACTTATTTTGAGATAAACTTCTTTTAGTACGTGTAAATATTCCCCACCGTAAGGACGCTTTGTGGTTCAAGGAAATGATGACGGCTCTGATGACGTTATCTTTTCCTTGTGCATGAACATGGCAGATCACAAATGCGCTGGACGGGGTAAATTAAAGCAGTGCTGAACCCGTACCATATAGGGAAGCTACATTAAAGTACCAGGAAGGCAGCAGTGCAAGAGGATGATACGGGTTGTAAGCCAACACCCCTGCTATGAACCTGCTACGATCATAACCTGTCAAGAGTTTACACTCTTATACTTTTACTAAAAATTCTTAGTTATTACTAACAAAGAAGAACTTTTAGTAAAAATATAATGTTCTGATATGTTATATTTCAAAACTGATACGTGTGTACCTACACTTTATTATGTGTACCAGTTTTAAAATATAATTTATCTAAATACGTACTTGATATGACGAAGCGTTCCTTGTGCGCCCGTAGTAGGATTCATTTATAAATTAAATTAAAGATTATTTTCAATGTGTCGCATTTCTATAAATCGAATTTTTTATTCGGTTCTAAGTATGCAGCTGTCTCCTAGCATACAACCGGGTGGCTACATCCACTCACAAAGACGCCAGACGAGGTTGTAAGTCATGTGAAACGCCGACTGGGGTATGAGTTATGCTTTGCACATTATTGCATTTCGAATTTTCAACTTCGTTCACAATATTAAATTTCTTTTCCAAGAGTCTGTCAGAAAACTGTGGCTGTTTCGCTTTATTATAACTCATGTGAGTTTGTACACCCCTATGTAAAAGCTACGCACATTAATCGTTCAATGCCTAGTTCTACCGCACAGCAGAAAAATGTGCATTCAGAAATAGGCTTTAAATCGTTATCTTGAGATACATTTACAGTGAGAAAATGGCTTCCAACTAGCCAAAAGTAAAAGAGAAAATGCACGGGACGCACGACCTTATTGGGCACGTAAATACACCAGTCACAAGCAACGATAAACCGTATTAAAACAAGATTTAAACATGAGTCAATCGCCAAGAATAACAATAAGTGTACTTTAGAATAAGTGACCTGTTGTAATATTGTACTCATTTACGACACATACCTTATGTACCTATTTATTGTATAAGTTTACTTTATTTTCTTATTTTTTTGTATGCTGTCTATGTTTGTGAACCAAAAAAGATAATTATCTATCTATCAAGTCCAAAATCGATCATGACAAAATAGTATAACACCAACCGCTGCTGGTGTTATACTATTACTACAAAATTAACTATAGCGCTGCGCTGAGTAGGTAATTTTGAGTTATTTGACTCTACACTCGATGATTATTTAAAACAAAATTGGTGATTTAGTTTGTGTTTGCTAAGTAGCTTACCGTTAATAAATTTAATAAATCTTGTGTAATGTGTAGTGTCCAATGAATCATATCATTTTATTTCTATCAATTAAATGATCACAGCAAGCAAAACAAACCAAACACAATAATGCAGAATTGCACTGGACTTAGCACAATCAGCTGACCTGTATTCTTTAAGCTGCACATTATCATAATAGATAGAAGACACGAAGGTTTTCATGGTGGGTGTAAAATCGTTAGAGCGAGATACCGTACCGGATGAGCCCTCATTTGCCGGCTCCGGCTAAACTACCGGCTATTTCCTCGATAGGGCTGGCCGATATGATTGTATGCAATTTTGCTGTCTTGCAGAAAATATTATGTAGAAAATAGGTTGGCTTTTTGGCTTTGCACGATAACATTGAATTTTATTTTTCTGACCTCTGTGGCACGGTGAGCGAAGATACGCCAGAAAGAATTCACAATCGGAAGATCATGCGGAAGATACACAATCTCATCTCTGCTTAGTTCATACCATCGAGTACCTACGTATTCAGGTTCTCGTTCTCACGTTTTAGGTTGACTTGACTTGACTTCTTCGATATGGCAATATGTAACGTTATAGGTTATGTCTGACTGTTTCATTCGTATTGTTTTCGTCAAAAACGACATACATACTTACTAGGTCAAATAACCGTGATTTGATGGATGACATATGTTTGTGATTGAAGCCATAGACAGGAACTGACAATGGGAAGGTGAGTTCAGTTTTATAATGACCGTTAAATGTCCAAGACACGTTTAATTGCTGTTTTTGTATATCTGTATTCTGTGTACTTCGCTTGCACAGAATGTGTGAAATTGACTTGCTTGAACCTTAGTTAAAAGAGGGTTGAAAATATTATAATTTATTTGTCTATTAAACAGACACATAATTTTAGACGCTAGATAAAGGCTAGATGTCTATTGGACGAATTACCGGAAGATTGAAAAATCGGCCGAATATTATTATCACTAAGCAAAGCGATTCATAAGAGCATTTTCTCTTCACCACATCACTAAAGAGTATTAGAAACTCTTTTTCTCTTATTCTGCCACAAAGTTCCATTCATCCGATTCAAATAGAGTGGTAATAAACTTTTATGTTATTACATCGTTTGAATTCAAAACTCGGCCTCAAATTTAATTAACGCCTCGGAATATTTTTGTTTGAATATTTTTTTATATTCATGGAATGATCGGTGAAAAAGGTAACGTTGAAGCTTTTTGAGATTAAATTAAGGTTTTAGTATTTAAATTATTCTAATAGAAATTTATAATTAAAAATAAAATTATGAAGCTACATTTTTATAAACTTAAGTCAATAAATAATGCTGGAAAACCATACAAAATTATCTAGCCGGAAGCTAAGCAGGGGGTACTAGACTGATAAACCATATAATATATTAAAATTTGTTATAGTTATGACATGCCTTTTTCAATATTTTTACTAAAATTTCAACAATAATCTTGAGGAATAAATGTAATGAAGAAGTAATTTGCCGGCATCATTTTCTATAAAAACCTAATTTAGCAAATTTTGATTCCATGATTACTTTTGAGCATTCGTTAATATTGAAGACTCCGGAAGCTTCCTATTCTTGTACCTTGGGGAAAGTCATTGTCTTCAGGAGCTAAGTGGTTTTGCTCCAACCTATCCGTACTTTGCCACAAAATTACTTTCTAATGAGAGTGGAGCGCTTGCTTCTTTGTAACCCACGGGAGAACATCGTAGAACCAATAGAAGAAGCAAAATCAAAAACTCTAATTACCTATGTGTTTTTATCTCGTTTTTGTAGATAGCCGTATGGTGCCGGCATAGAATTTCACCACTCCCACTCTTACAGTGGGTGTCGTAAGAAGCGACTAAGGAACACACTCCGGGGGCGGGCGGCGCCCTCTATAGAACAACTCCACCGAACTGCGATCCCCAACCCGTAGGTACCAGTAGGTACATCGTTACAGGTGACTTAGAAATATTAATAGTTTGATTTGTTGCACGTTCACCCAACAGAATTATGCTCTACAAGTAAAATTCTACGTTAAACCCACGTTATAAAAATCTGAAAATATTGTTATGCCTATTTAAATATTTGTATTCAACGTTCGTCCCATTTTGAGTTTTGCCTTTTTTTTGTATAGGTCGAAGTGAAGTCGAAGAAGCGAGAAATTAAAAATGTATCTAGGTTTAGTTTCATAAATCATAATCATTATACCTACTTATTTTATCTATCTAGTCAATAAATATAATTACTTAATAAGTTTTAGTATGACTGGAAGAGAATTGTTACCACAAACCTTATCATGTAAAATCCTTCTATCGGTTCTACTTTTCCCTGTACTAAACTAATTCTACACTATAAAACGTGGCAGAAACACAATAGGCACTTTTTCTTCGAGAAAAAGTTCGCTTATAGCTTTTTTGTCTCGAACAAGACAACCACAATTATATAAGTATAATTATAGGTTACTTAAAAAGTGTAAGTTAAAAATAGTTGTTAATAAAACTTTTTAAACTTTCACGATTTATTGACATAATAAAGAATATTTATCGGGTATTTATCGCGTACCTTTTGTTTTTATTTTCCCCTACGTTTCCATCGCGTTGCAGCGATCGTGGTCACGGGGCGACTGGCGATAAATACCCGATAAATATTCTTTAATATAGTTGTTAATATTGCCAAACAAAACCTTGTTTATAATACACGTAAATAATGGGATAGAAATGCCATCATTATCTAATCAGTTCGAATCCTAGATGATCGATGGTTTGAGAGCAGCTAAAATTCGAACTGAACGGCACAGCATTATAAATTACGCCATTATGATCCCATTCTTTAAGTGCGCGGAGATAACAAAATAGAATTTCAAATACCTGGGTGTCGTGACGGTAATGTGAAACTTATTTAACTTCCCTGCGGCGTTCCGCTTTCTAGAGTTGGACCCTGTACCTACGTGAGCTATTTGCGGGGCCGTTGTTAGGTTTGTGAACAACAAAAATAAACTTCTTTACAGTTTGTCATTTTACCTATTTTTCGAATCGATCCTGACGGATGACATTACTTTCAGTAACGAAAAAAGTTCGTAAGGTTTTTTCGCTAAAGTGGTGACGACCTTCGTGGTGCGGTGGGCGAAGGTCCGCCTGTGACGCAGGACCCTGATGCCCGTCTCGAGACAAATATTTGTACGATCCGAAGATATTTGATTAGGATGTTTTGATTGTTTTCTACGTATAGTAAAAAAAATATCTGTGAATTTAAATATATTGTATTAACTCCTAAATTGGCGCGGAGCAGTCAATTAGTACCCATAACACAAGATATGCTTAATTATTTAGAGAGCATTATTTATTTATTTATTAAAGTCGTTTCAGGCGTATCGCCAATCGACAGTTTCGGATCTCTAATAAATAAAGGTCATAATCATTTTCATAGTAAACTCATACAAAGAATAGATCGGCGATCTTTCGTTTCGAGCAATCCGACATCACACGTCAGCTTTGTTCGTTTTTCGTAGACCTCCTCCCATCGGATGAGTACGGGAATAAAAATTACACACAATCGTGAACTATAATAATGCGCACATAGCTAGTTCCATTAGGTAACCCTGGCCGCCGTGGTCAAAATTCTGCTAGAAAACATCAACATTTTACCTTCAAGAGAAGGTTTGTTTTATTTCCTTGTAGGTAGGTACTAATTAGTTATTAGTACAATTCGGCTATAGCTGAGCACATAGTAGACTCAGGGCCCACTACCTGGATAGAATTGCACGAACTGCAAGTCATCTATAATGAAGGACATTATTACGAGAAAATGGTCCAGAAAGCGAAATTAAGAAAATATCCTTATTTCAATCGTAAAGATAGTTTTAGACTTCTGGTAGAATCTAGTTGTAGCTAAGTGTACTCGTCGTAGACCGGTTTCTCAGCGCGTCGCTGACACTGTTAGTGTAGTGCGTCGTCCGAGTGTGCAATTGGACTTACCTTGTATCAAAAACCAAGTGAGGGTAGTTTAAAAAATCGCTGCCCCCGCTTCGCAGAAATGGTAGCTTCAGTACTCCAGTCATGCCGTGACCACGACGAGTGATTAGAACTCTTCCCCGAAATCGTTAATTCCGCGTAGCAAACTTTCCATTCTTCCATTTTTTTAACTTTTAACTTTCCATTTTTCCCCACTTGAATTTTTACCCGTCACTTTTTTTTCTCATTCGCTTGCTTCCTCATTCTCAAATATGGCCAGACGACATTTATCACAATGTTTCTAATTCTTAAACGATATTTTTTCCATAGAAAAAGTTTCCCAGTCGCTTCTTTTTGCAATCGTTTTGTTTCTTACGCGATTTTTCCGAAACTCAAAGTTTCCATGTAATTTTTTTCCCAGTAGTTTTATTTCTTATGCGATATTTTTGAAAGAATTTTTCAAATCGGTCCAGTAATTATAGAGCCTAATCAATTCAAACAATCAAATCTTTCCTCTTTATTATATTAGTATAGATGCACCTACATAATCATCATCATCAGCCTATACCAGTCTACTGTTGGACATAGGCCTCCCCTAATGAGCGCCATAGCGCCCTGTCTTCGGCTTGACGCATCCAGCATCTACCAGCAGTATTTCGCAGGTCGTCATCCCACCTGGCCGGAGGGCGTCTTACACTACGTTTACCAAGTCGCGGTTTCCACTCAAGAACACGTTTACCCCAGCGGATATCAATTCTTCGCGAAATATGGCCGGCCCACTGCCACTTCAGTTTGCTAATTCTCTGAGCTATGTCGATGACTTTAGTTAGATGTACCTACGCTATTAGGAAATTATGATTTTGGTAATATTCGCAAATGATAAACAAAAGGATCGGATAAGTACGCTATCAGGAAATTATTATTCTGGTAATAATCGCGAATGATAAACAAAAGGATCGGATAGATACGCTATTAGGAAATTATGATTCTGGTAATATTCGCGAATGATAAACAAAAAGAACGGATAAGTACGCTATTAGGAAATTATGACACTGGAATATTTATGAATGATAAAAAAGGAGAATGGGTAAAAATTCGAGTGGGGAAAAATGCGAATGGAAAGTTTGCTACGCGGAATTAACGATTTCGGGGAAGATTTCAAATCACTCACCACGACAGTGTGCAAACCTGTTGAAAAGTCGGGAAAAATAAGTAAATAAACGCGATAAATACCCTTTAAACAAGTACTAAAAATTAAGTGTTCAGATCGCGTAAGTAAAAACATAATTATTACTCATTAGCTGTCTATGATAACGATAAAGATCAATATCATTTATTTGAAAAGACATGTGTAGTTAGAAGTATGTCCAAACAGTATCCATTCTGGGGGTTTTTCCTGCAGTCTCCTAACTGCTCCAAAAATAATGCATTTCTTTAGTGCATAAAGCATCGGATAAAACTATCCTCTCCTTCCTTTCTCTTATCTTGAAGAATTAGGTTTGCGAGCGAGATAAATTGGTTCATGTAAATATCCTCGAATCTTGGATCGCCGGTTTTAAAACTAGCTTTAAAATATAAAAATAGGTAAGCTTAAATGGTAAATATAAAACCAAAACGTATTTTAGTTATTTCGGGCTAGAACATTGAAATATATTTCGGAACTAACGCAATCTGAACACATTGTTACTAGATTGTAAATGTAAAGGTAAATGAACTCAATTAAAAAGTTGTAATGATTTTAGTTTATTTCTTCACAAATAAATGTAAATAAATGCAGCAGCACCCTCTGCAGAACAACTCGACCGAACTGCGATCCCAACCCGCATGCCCAGCGAGGGGATTATAGGCAATAACCCCCAAATGATTAATAATGTCATCTATTGCACTCATTAGGGGAGGATGTAAAAGTCATTAACTTTAAGTTCTCTTAGTAATATATCTCCGAATATTTGATCAAATGTGATAAAAGTGGAACAGTACGCTTGAAGCTATTCTTTCCAATCCCAATCTTTATCACCTTTGTGTACTCGAATTACTCTACTTCTATATCACCAAAGCAATAGTTTTATTAAATCGCCACAATCTACTCAGTTCTTGACATAGTCTATACAGCATACCCAGCAACAGTTACAGAAAATTCACAAATTTGAACTCTCTGACCTTTCTTTACGTTGCCTTTAAGCCCCAATAGTACGCTTATAATTCCGTTCTTATAGGCTTCGAGATGAATATAAATATCCGCCTAATCCCCAGGCTATAAAGCCGTAAGTCCTCTGCATGATATTGATGACTCGCGTGACGAGGGTATGCCAATTTGCGAGGAGCACCAACCGCTGTGTCATCGCAGCCTTATTGTCTTGTACGACCGGTTTTTGTAGCTTATGAAAATTAGAGATTGTGTTACGCAGAATCTTACGCTCCCTCCTGCAAGTCAAAAAACTAGAAGCATTTTATTTATTTGTTTCACAAATTCCCACATAAATTAAAAAAAAATATTATTATTTTCGAGGATGTTCAGCGATTTACGTTTATAAATATTTTAATTATTTTAAGATATAGTTATAATATTAAGAGCTCATAAAAATTTATTACAGTTTTACAGTCCTTACTTTTTTTACATCCCCAAAAAAGTCTATTAGTCTACGATTTTTGTTATTAGTATAATCCGTCTTTGGGCTAATCTAAAAAAAAAATATATTGTCCCAAAACTTTAGAATTTTGCGGGATCGATATGTTTTTAGGGCATTATTTGTGCTTACCTATACTGTGCTACAATAGGTACAATATTTGTAACGTACAGTCTTACCTGTACTAAACCTAGTTCAAGCTTTGTAACACATAATCTTCTTCACGTTTTATTGCTGAATTACATATCACATGTATATGTAACTCATATCACTGCAGATAGGCGGTATATCAAGATGTTATATATAAATGTTGTTAAAGTATTTTATAAGTATGGTTTTGGATAATTATTTAAAGATCGGTTTGTATAATCCGGGATCATTAGGGACAAACCACGACAATATTGTCGCAGCTTTTGCGAGACACGCCATGGATACATGGATATAGTAGCAATTAATGAGACATGGCTCACTTCTAGCGATGATAATAGAGCGCCTACTATACCTAACTACCGACTTCGCCATATACCCAGACCATCTTTTATTGCCGGTCGGGGTGGCGGGGTTGGTTTCTATGTCAAGAAGGGGGTTATAGTACGTACTCTGGCTCATCCTGTTGATCCGCTGCATACCTCTGTAGAGCAGATGTGGTTGACAATGTCAATAAAGGGGAAAAAAATAGTCATAGGGACCGCCTATAGGCCGCCACGTCTAAGTACTGATTTGTTCTTTGACGCCCTCACTGATTCTGTAAATGCGTTTCCCTATAGCGATAACTTAATTTTACTCGGGGATTTTAACATAAATGATAACGGCAAACTACATAAATTTCAAACATTCTTGGAATGTCTAGGTCTATCCCAAGCGGTCACTATGCCAACTCATTTTACTGACTCTACACAGTCTCTTATAGATGTTGTTTGTACTAACCTACCTGTATATAAAATTAAAAATGACTCAGTTGGGCGATCAACTGGACACCACCTTTTAGTGTGTGAATTTAAAATTAAGCGTGATAAAATACCCCCCAGATTAATAACTTATAGAACCCTTAACGATATTGACGGTGACACTTTTAAAAATGACTTATGTGATATTCAGTGGTAATCTATAGCCTCCCTCAGTAATGTCAATGACATGGTAGAGCAGTTTACTAGTTGTATGCTCACACTTTTTGACCTTCACGCGCCTTTTAAAACTAAAATTTGTAGAGATCGCGGTTACCCATGGATAACCCCAACAGTGAAAGTGATGATGAAGCTGAGAGACGAAGCACTTTGCGCATTTCATAGAACTAAGTTAGAGTCCAAGAGAGTATATTATAAAGATCTTAAATCTGAGGTGAATCGAGCTCTACACTTCGAAAAGACTGCCTTTTTTAATCAAAACATTAATAATAAAATAAAAGAGCCAAAAACTTTATGGAAAAATTTAAAAACCTATATTTTACCCCCAAAATCAAATGTTCTCCCGCCCCAATTTAATGATCCTAATACAATAAATTGTCATTTCCTTGATGTTCCTGGCGCTCCACATACTGACATATCTTTTCTAACCTTTTATGAAAATTTTCGTTTAGGAGAAGCTGTGTTTACTATAAACACTGTAAGTTGTCAACAATTAATAAAAATAATAACTTCACTTAAATCTAACGCTGAGGGCACGGACAAAATAAATTTAAAGATGTTACTTATGACTCTACCAGAAACTCTCGAGCTCTTAACTCAAATTATTAATGTATCAATCACCACTTCTACCTTTCCGGATTCCTGGAAGACAGCTATAGTTTTGCCGCTGCCTAAAGTTTCGCAACCTGTCATAATCAAAGACCTATAAGTATACTTCCGTGCACGTCAAAAATTCTCGAGAAAGTAGTTTGCAATCAATTAGCTGAGTATCTGGAAAAGAATGAGTTATTACCGGATGCACAATCAGGGTTTAGAAAGGGTCGTAGTACAACCACTGACCTTTTGGACATTACCGACAGTATACTTGGTGCACAAGATAATGGGTTGATAACTCTGCTGGTTCTTTTCGATTTTTCGCGAGCATTCGATTCTTTGAACATTACACTGTTACTTTCAAAATTAAGCTATTTCGGCTTTAGTGCCAGTGCTGTCAAATGGTTCGATAGCTATCTGAGCGGACGTCATCAGCGTGTAAAAATATCTAATCCTGACGGTTCTCTCAGTGTCTCTGACGACCTATCTGTTGCGCGTGGTGTGCCCGAAGATTCAATTTTAGGGCCTCTTCTGTTCATACTGTACTCAGCGGACATTTCTCACTGCATAGAGCACTGCCAGTATCATATTTACGCTGATGATGTCCAACTCTATATATCGTTCAGGCCAGCAGATGCAAGCACTGCTATTCTTAAGCTTAATGAGGATCTCACTAGGATTGTGGATTGGGCAGATAGAAATAGTTTGGTACTCAACCCCTTAAAAACGAAATACTTGGCTATTGGTTCCAAAAACCAACTATGTAAATTCAATCCTCCATTAGACATTACTCTGATGGGAGAGCCCGTTGAACGAGTTTATGATTCGCGCAACCTAGGCCTCGTGTTTGACTCAAACTTAAGGTTCGAACGGCACGTTGCTGAATCTGTGAGATCTTGCTTTTACAAACTCAAAGTACTTTATAATATCAGACCCCTTTTAAGTGAAGACTGAAGAGTTACGTGTTCAGCTGGTAGAGTCTCTGATACTATCTAGACTCAATTACGTAGACACTGTAACGGGACCCCGTCTGCTTGGCCGTACTCAGCGATTGATCCAGAGAGTACAAAATGCGTGTGCGCGCTTTTGTTTCAAAATTCCTCCTCGAACTCACGTTACTCCATTTTTAAACAAGAACTCTATCTTAAAAATGAAAGCACGACAGAAGCTTCACCTCGCTTGCTTACTGTTTGGCGTAATTAAGTACCGTAGTCCGAAATACTTACACGAGAGGCTAATCTGGATATCCAAGACAAAACCTTCACGAAAATGCTCTAAACAGCTGTCGACGCATCAGCATCACTCGGCAGCATTCAGAGGCAGCTTTCGGTACACTGCAACTAAGTGTTGGAACAATATTCCTCCACCTATACGGGAACTTCAGTGTTTTTCAAATTTTAGGACCAAACTTAAAAAGTTTATTTTAGATCACCAGAAAAACACTGAAGATCTCAGAAATGAAATTTCTATTCTGTAGAGTGTGCTGCAGTTTTCATCATTACTGTGAATGGGTCAACTTCCAACCTGTTTTTTGCGATGGAGGAGCACCAAAACGTTCATGTGCCATGGTATTAAATTTTTGATCATGTCTAGTAATTATAATATTAATATAGTAGTAATTATATAATAACCTAATTTATAAGTCTTTTGCTATACCTTTTACCTATATACTTTATTCATATATTCACTGGACTTTTCTTTTTTGTATAGTTTTTCTTCTTATATTGAGTCGCGTACGTGATGTAATAAAATCGGTTACGACGGAAGATCAGCGTTGTTATAGCTAACCATAGCTATCACAACACATGCTGAGTCGACGCCATTTTGTAGCTTTAAGATATTTTATAAGTGGGTACTTTAATTTAGTTTGGTATTTTTAATTCTAGTTGTAGTATGTATAAAATTGTATTAGATTTATAAGCTACAAATAAAGTTCTTATTCTATTCTATTCTATTCTATTATTTAATGTTCTAATAGTTTAATCATAAGATTTAAGATCGCATAATATCGTGATAAGAAAAAAAACTCCAGATCTGTGCCAATTTAACAGTTATCCAGGTCATAGGATATATTTCATGCAGGTACTGTATGAATCATAATTTAACCTTAATCTCCAGAAATTTAATAAATGAATGCAACAGAAACGATAAACGATAAAGGTATTATATAATGCTATTCTCGACAAAAACTCCGATGACGATATAATAAAAATCATAGAATCAGACGTAAAAACTGAGCTTGGTGTCACATAAATTCTATGTAAACATTCATCCGTTGAATCATTCTAAAACAAGAGTTGTAAGTAAACAGCCGTAAAGTCACAGCTGGGATATAAAGTCTCGTGCGACGGACTGAAACCGTTTTATTTCGACGGAACGGTAACGAGACGACAACGGAACTGATTTATAAAAAAAGATTCATTATCTGGCTATATAACACAGTTAGGTATACCTATACTAATATTGTAAAGAGGAAAGATTTGATTGTTTGTTTGTTTGAATTGAAGCTTTGAAAATACTAGACCGATTTGAAAAATTATTTTACCATTTCCAAACCTACATTAACCCTGATGAACACAGACTATAAAATAATTTAAAAAATTGGAGATCCGTATGACAACTTAATTTTTTTTTAAATTTTTGTTCAGTACCCGTGCGATGCTGGGCCAGACCGCTAGTAACTTTTTTTTGTTTTGACATGAAGACACGATATACCTAAAGATATTTTATTTCAACTAAGTGAAATAAAACCAAATCATATCTTTATAACGCTTACGAAGTTCAAAATCATTGTAACAAAAGTTCTGAACTTTGTGGCAAACTAAAGTGGTTCTTATTGTGGTCTTCGAGGGACCTCTGTACTAGCCAGAAACTCAAACTCTATGTTAAAGCAAGTTGCGAATGTGGTAAACTTCACCAAGATATTATTTAATTGAATCCTTAACTAGACTAGGCTGTATATTAGAACTTGGGCTACACCATTAAAATTTTACAGTATGTGACTATAAGTGAATGAAAAGATGATTACTCTGTCCAATTATGTGCTTATCATCATCATCATCATCATCATCATCAGCCTATGTTAGTCCACTGTTGGACATAGGCCTCCCCCAATGAGCGCCATAGCGCCCTGTCTTCGGCTTGTCGCATCCAGCATCTGCCAGCAGTCTTTCGCAGATCGTCATCCCACCTGGCCGGAGGGCGTCCTACACTACGTTTACCGAGTCGCGGTCTCCACTCAAGAACACGTTTACCCCAGCGGTTATCGGTTCTTCGCGAAATATGGCCGGCCCACTGCCACTTCAGTTGGCTAACTCTCTGAGCTATGTCGATGACTTTAGTTCTCTGTCGGATGAATTCGTTACGAATCCTATCCTTCAGAGAAACTCCGAGCATAGCTCTTTCCATAGCGCTCATATGTGCTTATGAGTGAAAGAAAAGGTGTCATTTTAAATCCAGGAAATATAATAAAAGCTTTCGTATCATGTGCTTTTTAAACATGTTTGCGCTATAGGCTATCTATGTCGCACTTAGTGCCTTTTCACATGCACGCATTCAGGGCAAGGCATAGCAGCTTTAGCGACCGCGGTACGACCGTGTGTCGTCCCTCCTATACATTTCTACATTATTACCACGGCGACGCGCGGCGACCGTACCTGTATGCATAGAAAAAAGGCCCTATGCATACATAGAGAAATATGTTATCTCAAACACATGTTATAATATATATTACGTTCCGTTACTTTCCCGTGTCAGAACTCAAACCTTAACAAAATGAACAATGTATATTATATTTATGTTATGCCGTCAACACCCCGGGGTCACACGGCATAACTTTTATTCATAATTTCATTGTTCCCATCACTACGTTGAATTATTAGCGAGGTCCTGTGTTAAATCCCCTAAATAATTCCTGAAAGGATCGTCGCCATTTCCTTCAGAGGTTTTCGGAATTAAGAAGATGGATTGTGCTTAGAAGTTTTCGTATTTGCCATTGTCTGAAATGTCTTTTCGGGTTAAATCCACTTCGTCTTTTAAACGGCCCGAGGTGTGGTTTTGTAAATACTGATTTACATGGACTGAAGATGTTCTATTATTAAGTTACTAGTTTCAGTGGCTTTGCTTCTTGGTTTCTGAAAAAATTAAAATGGGTTTTTAACTGTTCTAGGAGATAAAAAAACCCATTCTTATAGCAATATTGATGTGAATTAAAACTATCCATACTTTCGCATTTATAATATAAGTGTGTCTTCTGTGATGTAAAAGTGTGATTTATTTAGAGATAAGCTTGACCTATCTTCGAACTGGGATTTTTCGGTATTAAAGCGTCTTTTCAGGTTTCACCACACGCAAACCCATTTTCACAATTAGGGAACAATGTTATTGTATTGTATTATCTATACAACTTAGAATAATAATAGTATTATGTATATTCTAAAACCGTTATGCAATTTACGAGTACCTTCATAATTACCTTTACTCACTCGTCTCAAGATCATTGGTACTGTTCGAGAACTCAGTTAGAGAGCTAAGGTTAGATATAGTGGACTGTATTATACGAAAACGAAATGGATGATTATGTGGTTGATTCGATGAAGTTTATGGGATGGCAAAACAGTGAAATGGATTGTGATGAGTGTGAAGATGAATTATGTGATTTTAGCAATTAGGATTCCACTAACCTTCTGTCCGATGTGATGCGGCGAGTCGGTCTGTGTTCACCACCTAGGGTTCACTTACAGCACTAACAAAATACCTAGCAAGTCGTATACTCCCTGGTTCAATATGATGTCGGCCAGTTGTCCCGGGTATGACACAGCGTGGAGTCCTGTAGCCTGGATCACAATCACCATCGAACACTTCTCATCAAAAAGGGGGATTGCACGTCTACGCGAAGATATTACCAACGAGAAACGACACGAGAATTTGGTTTATCTAATTATAGCGTGTGCACGAAAAATTGTTACTGCTCTGTTCGAGATCCAAGAACCGAATAATGAATTATTTAAACTTATGAGCGGGAAAAAACTAACGGTCATAAATGTACGCGACGTAAGGGATGTCAAAGTCATGATGTCAAAGTTAGTGTCAGATACGGTCAGATAAGGCAGCTCTCAACCTAACCAACAAGAAGTTGACAGTCAATCCTAAACATTCCGACCACCAAAATACGCAGTATTTTCCGCAAGCTTATACAATTTAAAATACCAATACGAAAATATTAACGAAAAAACAAATAAAATTAAAGAAAAATTAGGTATCAAAATTATTTACAAATTATAGACAATAAATTCCTCAGGCGCAATTGTTAAAAGGCTCAAGTGTAAGAAAAACACCTGGGGTTAAAGCCGCTATATCATTTGGGTCGGAACTTAGAGGCGAAATTGGCCGTGAGTTGATCAGAGCCTCGATTTGGACCAGCAGTGTATTAAATTCTTCATAAGTCAGGCGCTGCAAACCAACGACACGAGCAAGGTGAGGTTTAACCGATTTAACTCCTGCCTCGACTAGCCCCGAAAAATATGGACTACCAGGAGGGTTAAACGTAAACTCTACCTTCTCGGCCTGCGTCGCCTGCGACATTAAGTCCTTCAATAAGTTACTGGCCCCGACAAAGTTTGTGCCTTGATCAGATATCAGTCGAGAGCAACGACCTCTACGAGCGATAAACCGTTTCAGACATGCCAAATATGCCTCTGAAGTCAGTTCCGAAGCGAGCTCCAAGTGAATTGCCTTAGTGGCCGCACAAACAAAGACACAGACATACGCTTTGTATGTTCGAACGCCACGATCACGCCCAAGGGATATGTCAAATGGCCCGGCATAGTCAACTGAAGCCGACGAAAATTGCTCGAGTTGACCGCGACGGTAAGACGGCTGATTTCCCATCCGGGGAAGTGCGGACAATCGTGGTTTTGCACGAAAGCACTTGACACAAGACGAGACTACGGATCGAATTGCACGCTTTGACGAAAGGATCCAAAAATCTTGTGCGAGAAGACTCTGCAATGTCTGCGGTCGATGGGTCAGACGGTGAGTTCGAGGAAGAAGCAGCGGATGCTTCTGGCTATAACTCGGATCACCGTGTGCGAGACGGCCGACCACCCTGAGCAACCCATTTGCATCTACGAATGGACATAGTTTTTTTAAATGTTTTGGGGAGCAAATTTGGGGTGCCCTCGTTCAGCATACGGAGCTCCGACGCAAACACAACTTCCTGCACATGTCGCACCAAGAACTGCAACGCATGGTTTGCTTCGATAGCCGAAAACAAACCAGTTGATCTCTCTGGTGCTTTTAAATTTTTATAGAAACGGTAACAGTAGGCGACGACATTAACTATCCGCGAAAGTGAAGAGAACTTGTTTAAAAGTCCGTCTACAAAATTTATGTTATTTTCTGTCATGGACGTCAAGATCCTTCGCTCATCGACTGCGGATTCATTGTTTGCAGCATACGAATTTTTCGGCCAACCCGCACGAGGGTTCAACCACCAGTTGGGACCCGACCACCATGACTGGCACGGGATTAAATCTTCGGGTAATAAACCTCGCGAACCATTGTCTCGATTGACGTTTACTTTAAATTTACGCTCTGGGTGTAGGTATCGTTTCACCGCAATATCGCTAGAGTCGGAGAAGACTGGATTAAGTTGAGGATCAGCAAAAGGAAGCGGGACAACTAATCTTCCCTCGGAATTCCGATAACTATTTGCTTCCATGTTCTTATCGCAAGCCACTTCCTTCTTCGACAAGGTGACTGATCTAGGCGGCTCGACACTTTCCTGTTCCCTTATTGAATTGTCTGGCGATAGGTTCGACACGAAAAAACAATTTTTATTTTTGTTGGCATTGTTGCCATGGCGATCGAATCCGGTGCCCATAGTGCACTCGCCCATAACTATCCACCCGAAAATAGTGGGGATAGCGACGGGTTGGCCTGAAGCACCCTTTACTAGACCAGATTTCAGTGCCGACGCCAAAATGTTGACACTTACGAGCATATCAATGGGCCCTGGTTTATAGAAATTAGGGTCTGCAAGATCCAAACCATCGAGATGTTCCCATGATGAGGTGTCAATAAAACCAGGCGGCATGTCTTGGCAAATGGTCTGTAGTACAGAAGCTTCTACAACCAAATTGTTCGAGAAGTTCTGACTTTTAGAACTCAATTCACACATAACCGAACCCAGTGTGTTGGTGGATACTCGGCCAATTCCATCGACAGATTGTGCTTTAGGGCTCAGTTTAAGTCCCAGACGGCGTGCACACGACAACGTCATGAAATTACAAGCGCTAGCGCTATCAAGCAAGATTCTAATTTTAACAAATTTATTATTATTATTTTTTGCCAAAATCACAGCGGTAGAAAATAATGAGGCGGTATGTGATGAATATGCAGTCAGAAACACTGGCGGCGATGCCGATTCTTGAGACGTAGAGGGAACTGTGGCAGCTTCATCAAAATGCAGCAATGTATGGTGCTTTTGGCTACACATACCGCATGTCACTTTGACATTGCATTTTTTGACAGTATGTGCAGGCTTTAGACACAAAATACAAAGTCTCCTTCCCTTCACATCCCGGAACCTACTTGCTGGAGTCAGTTTCAAAAACTCTGGACAATTTTCCGAACCATGGCCTTCATTCAGACAGAACTCACAGGTGGAGTCAGGGGACACAATTAATGAAGTTCGATTTTTTGGTACAGGCTTAGAGGGTGCAGGATGCCCATGGCAATTCTCTAGTGCTCTAGCACGCCTATCCAAGAATTCCATGATATCCTCATACAACGGGATATCAATAGCCGGGCTCAGCTGAAGCTCAAACGCTTCTCGAGTAGCAGCATCCAACTTTGACCATACCAACTGGAACAGCATGAAGTCTTGGCTTGGAAGGTCATATCGTGACAGTATGGCCAAGTTCTCCAAAAATGTCCGATGAACCCGCTCTAACTCTGAGGCACTTTTACTCTTAACTGACTAACAATTAAGTAACTTTTCATAGTAGGTATTGGCAATAGTCCTCTTCCTATCATAATATTTATGCAAGGCATTGTATGCTGCCTTATAGTTGCTGCCTGTCAAGGGATAATTCTTGATAAGGTCAAATGCAGCGCCCTGCACACTTGACAGCAAGTAATGAAGCTTCTCTACCTCTGCCAACTCCCTACTATGTATAAGCGAGTCATAAAGCTCCTTAAAAGACACCCAGTTTTCCAACTTTCCATCAAATGGCTTTAAAACTATCTTGGGCAGCTTTGCCAACATACATACTGCTACCTTGGACACTTGAAATATTAATTTGACCGCGTATTTTTATCAGCCGTGACTTAATACCTAATAGCTTCTTATCAAAAGAAATGGTATGCGAAAATTCAGTGTTTCGATCTGCCTTAGACGTACCTGACAATACATAGATTTGCGCCGAGTGAAACTCTTTACTGAGTATACTGAGATCTTCCTCTGTTACCCCTTCGAGATCCGAGGACTCCAGATATTCCATCCGCATGTAGCAAAAATCTCGAGCGATTCTATATTTATTTCCGCCTTCATTTTCCATTTTCTATTGTTAAGTAAGTCACTAACAAAAACGTAAACAAACACGAGAGGCTATTTCACCGTTTGAAAACACACTGTAATGAGGGTGACAACTGACGTCTAGTTTGACACTACAACTGACAGTCTACAAAGATTGACGTGCCTTATCGAAGAAGTCAGTCAAGTCAAGATGACGTCTATTTGTCAAACTAGGTTGACAATGAAAAAAGGATCAAGCAAAAAAGAGAAATAAGCGTAAAGTTATTATGACCGTTGGATTGTTTGAAATAAAATACCCTCAATATTTTTGCGAAACGAAATTTTATAAAATAATGTTGGAGGTTGGAACGGTAACAAACGACAACTTTACCGATTCCAATACTAATTACAAACAAAACAATGATGCAAAATTAATAAAATAACGAAAGTTAAAGCTAATAAAATCCGGTTCGAAGGACCAAATGTTCGAGAACTCAGTTAGAGAGCTAAGGTTAGATATAGTGGACTGTATTATACGAAAACGAAATGGATGATTATGTGGTTGATTCGATGAAGTTTATGGGATGGCAAAACAGTGAAATGGATTGTGATGAGTGTGAAGATGAATTATGTGATTTTAGCAATTAGGATTCCACTAACCTTCTGTCCGATGTGATGCGGCGAGTCGGTCTGTGTTCACCACCTAGGGTTCACTTACAGCACTAACAAAATACCTAGCAAGTCGTATACTCCCTGGTTCAATATGATGTCGGCCAGTTGTCCCGGGTATGACACAGCGTGGAGTCCTGTAGCCTGGATCACAATCACCATCGAACACTTCTCATCAAAAAGGGGGATTGCACGTCTACGCGAAGATATTACCAACGAGAAACGACACGAGAATTTGGTTTATCTAATTATAGCGTGTGCACGAAAAATTGTTACTGCTCTGTTCGAGATCCAAGAACCGAATAATGAATTATTTAAACTTATGAGCGGGAAAAAACTAACGGTCATAAATGTACGCGACGTAAGGGATGTCAAAGTCATGATGTCAAAGTTAGTGTCAGATACGGTCAGATAAGGCAGCTCTCAACCTAACCAACAAGAAGTTGACAGTCAATCCTAAACAGGTACAGTCGGCTCGGTAGTTAAATATTACTAGCCATAAATCAAGCTCGTCGCCTTAGCCGGCAAGCTTTTAAAATTGTACAATTGAAACAATGGATACTTAAGGGTGCCAACCCCAATGTACATCGGGTACATTGGGGTTGGCGGTTCTGGGTTCTTTGTACTAACGTTGCGCTGAAACTTCTAATCCGATTGTTACAAATGGGGAGTCATAGGATTTGTCCCATAACCCCTATATTTAGGTATAATTTATTTTGCAAAGCAAAGTAGGCAAGCAAGATAGTAGCGTTCACCGTTGTTCTGAACATTTTCTTTTGATAGACAGTCTGAGGCCCACTTCATAAATACGACGACCTCTAGAGCGCGGTAGCCGAAGGTCTGCCTGCGCCGCCTCTGTTGTGTGTTCTGGTCTTTTTCTATGTACATACATTTTATTAAATATATCATACAGTCATTTAGTAACCATAACACAAGCTCTGCTAAGCCGCCAATAAAATCATTAGGTATGTTTCATTTTACAACATAAATTAAAAGCCGGTTATTTTATTTTATTGCGTAAGTAAGTGAGTGGGACGATGATGAGGCACCGGTCTCAAAAGTGTCAGCAGTGTGTCAAAAGATACTTCTCAAAGGTGTTACTTGATGTGTGTGTATGTTTTATTCCCAAATATGTGCTAAAAGAATTTTACTCTCGAATCAAGTCAATCGTTATTTTAGGTTCGATTATTTGACTGTGATACGTTTCTACCTCAATCAAATAGCGCCCAGATTAGAGCTACTTATGTAAATTGTGTACGAGTGTGTTTGAGGCAGTAAAAGCGTTTCCCTGAAGAGTTGCTCGTTAAGATGAGTACATAGTTAAGAGTGAGATGAGTACACAGCGTTCTGCTGGCTTTGCTTTTGATGTAGTGCGTAATTGACCGATATTCTTGAGGGCAGCTTCCTGGGTTTTATGTACACAAGGGTGCAAACAATATGAGTGGTTAGGGTTAGGGGGTGGAGGTAATTGATTAGCTAAGTGTAAAGATTTTAATTTTTTTTTAAATTAGTTTTATGGAATTTTCTAGCTAACTTATTTTGATTTTATTTCCTAAGAGTTGTTTTAATTATATTCTTATAAATAACATTCTATATAAATTCTTAGAAATAAATATTATAATTGTGAATTGGGTTTTTTACTTGTATTTTATATTTGTCCTTATCAGCACATAATATTATTATTCATTGATGTACCTGCCTCCCCCAAACAAAGGGGATTTTATTTTTAGTTGCTAACATAGAATTTCGAAACGTTATTACGATCTTGCTACAATTAGAAAAAAAAAATAATTAAATATTTTTTTTATAAATCGTGTAGACCTTTGTTACACCGAATAAGCGAAGTTCTACGAAATTTCTACAAATGCCGAATATTTTTTATATTTTTTTTATTTACTATAAAATTGTATTTCAACCGAAGTGGAGTGAAACTTAAACGAAGTAAAAACAAATTAGAGTGTTATATGGTGTGTGTAACGCTTTATACACATTTATTTTATTATCAGCAATGTATTTTACTTTCAAATAAGAATAAAACCTCTTCATTTCGCCTTTATTTATCGGTTTCGCCTCAGAAGATGTTGGAGGCTGTATTTATCAGGTTTTAGTTGGGCTCTGATAAATGAAGGCTCATATTTTAGGGATTAATGGTAGGGATCGTTTAGACCCGCGCTGTTGGAGAGACTGCAATGTAAAAGTATCTTTAGCCGATGTTTTTGAATCATGTGGATAAAATATCATCATGATCAGCCCACATCAGTCCACTGTTGGATAAAGGCCTGGACAGATACTGGATGCGACAAGCTGAAGATAGGGCGCTATGGCGCCATTAGGGTAGACCTATATCCACTGCTGGACGCAGTGGATAAAATATATTTAATTAAAACTCGTATTTCTGTCATATCTTAGATAAAACGATTGATAGGTGTTAGGGAGATCCCTATTCATATCATCATCATCATCAGCCTATAATAGTCCACTGCTGGACCTCTAGGCCTCCCCAAATGAGTGCCATAGATGGCATTATTCATCATTTGGGGGTTATTGCCCATAATCCCCACGCTGGGCATGCGGGTTGGGGATCGCAGTACGATGGAGTTGTTCTGCAGAGGGCGCTGCTGCCCACCCCCCGGTGTGTTTCCCTTAGTCGCCTCTTACGACACCCACGGGAAGAGTTGGGGTGGTGAAATTCTATAGTATGCCGTCACCACACGGCGGCCTATACATATATTACAGGAATATTCCTGTAATAAGACCCTTAATTTTCACATCTCTTGTAATTATAATATATTTAGTTTTTTTTAATAGTTTTATTAAGTGTGCAATTAAGGATTTTTTTTGCTGTATATTTCAAATCCTCTTTTAATAACTCGATATTGTTCTGAACATTATACGAAAAAAGTTATTTCGTTTATCGGAATAAAATTAATTCCCAAAAACTCAGCGACAAATCAAGACCGCAGCAAACTTCCAGCCAGAGAAAGTCCGGACGCCCGAATATTGGTTAGACTCGGGACTTGGACTTTGGACTTGGACTCTTCAAGTTGGACTCTTCGAGTTGGAAACTAGTTTAGTTCTGGACGCGCGCCAGGCGAGATTGCACTGCGCTTTTTGGAATTAAAAGATACATGAGTTTTGCTCTGCCTATGTTATTGAGGAGAAACTTTGCAAAGGAATTCAAACTTGTGCTTTCATTTCAATCTAGATGATCTAGAAATAAAAGTTTCTAGCAAATTCTGCCGTGTAAATCTAGTAAGTTAAAAAAGCGGTTTGAGTGAATCTGCGAACAAACTTTTTGGTTTTTCATCGATTGCTCTTTCATTTAATTACTAAAGTGTACAAGTTAACATATTAATGGGTATTATTTTCACGGATTTTCAGTTATCTTTCTATTATTTTAATGCAAAATTTTGATTAATATAAATAATTCAAAATTCCAGGGCAAAAAGCCTTTAATAACAAAGAAAATTACAATTATCTAACTAAATAAAAACTAGTATCTACAATTCAAACAACTGAGCTAACTGCAGACTGTTGCGAACAAAGTACAGGTAGCTCAACTGATCCATATCAATACCAGTTGGAAGTGTACCCAAGATGCTGGCTGCATTGCCACGCTGTATGGCAATGCTGATGCGCTGCGCCAGATATTGACCAGCTCTCGGGTCACACGTCGCTTCGAACAGAAGCTCAGATAATTTTTTGAAGACCCGGAGAGCCTCGGTACCCTACGGACCTAGGGTCTCGACTCCAAGGGGAGCAAATTTGTATGCTCTGTCAAGACCTGCATATTTGCGCCTCTTATGATCCTCGGCCAAATCTGCCGCCGCACCAGCCCTCACGGATGTCCTTGGAAGATGGCAGGGCGCAAGAGTGTCGACGCAAGTAGCGTCCCACACAATGGGCCTCCCCAACTCCCATGGGACAAGTGTCATACCGTCGGGCCTCTTACCATCGTCACGCAACAGACCATTCGGTTCGAGAATAGCTGGTACGTTAGCGGTGACCGGCAGCCCTAGAACACGATAATCCGTGATGACCAAGCTGTTCGACAGTACCGCAATGGCATTGATGAGGCGCGCAACACCTTGCACCCAACCGAAGAGATGATGCAATACGGAAAGTTCCATTAAGGAATCCATTTAAAGTGCCAGTGTTATATGAAGGAAGTGCTTGCAACCAATGTCCTGACTCCCATTTAGAAACGGCCAGGAGACGGGCACGATCTGCTGAGCTGGAGCACGTTAAAAATATAGTCAAAAGAGTGTTTTACAAGGATTGTTTTTAAATTGGAAGCCACTGTCGCAGAGGAAGTGTTAGCTATTATGGTATTAGACACTTTTTAACAAGAAAAACTAAAAATAAAGGTTGTCAATTTGGTTTTTGGTTCACTTTAATCTTCTTATAGGCAAAATAAGAAATGGTTCAGAAATGTCGTAAGTATTTCTTGGCCATTTCTCAGGTAAAATTAGTAAAATGACCGGAAAGTTAAAACTTGCAACAATAAATATTATATTGTTGCTTCTTAAAATAACACTCAGTGAACTTCCCTGATATTGGCATTTTATTTTCCTTACAGCCCTTTTCAGAAGATTGATCCAGGTTTTTCCGAGAACTATCAAGAATCAGCATCGATACATTAAACATCTTCCCAATCCATTTACCCATATCACACACCATATAAAACATTTCAGTGGAATACTTTTCTTTTACCTACATCGGATATTAAAAAGCGTTTGGCCGATTGTTTATCAAAAGATCTAGGGTTTCCGAGAAAACGTCTTATTCTACTCATAAATAGACACGAACCCTGATCGTAGGTAGGAATAATCGGGATTTTTTTTCCCGATTGTTCCTAGTAGGAACGCAGGGGGTAGGGACAATCGGGAATAGGCGACTTTAACTAACTTTGAAAAAAGGAGGTTCTATTTGCTTAAGTTAAGTGTGTGTAAAATAGTGGTACCATAAAGTTTTGTCCCCAAAAGGTAAGTATATATCCCGCAAAGATTAAAAACAGTTTTAAAGCAAGAAATCGAAGACGGTTGTTAATATTTAAAAATTTTACCCGTAAAGATTATTTATGTAGTTTTACACTTTAAATATAATAAATGTGATTCGAAAATTATTTTTAGTAGGTAACGTGTCTGTTAGGACAGTTTTTTCACGATAACGACAGAAATTTTTTTTGAGATAATACTCTTAATAGAATTAACTTTCCTATTTCTTGTGTTCAAATTGGGGCTAATTGACAAGAAATCCTACAAATTTTGTGAGTAGGTGGAAGAATCGCCTCTCCATTTGCTAGGAGAATGCGGTACACTGATGCAAAAACGTAGCACCCGTCTGGGTAGAACCTGCTTATCCCAGACGAACTACGAGATATCACCCCGAGGGTACGTAATCCTACAGTTCTTAGCACCTGCAAGGATAAGTGCTGAATTGTAGCGCCGCAGCTTCGGATGTGAACCTTTTAAGTGGCGATCACAATAGGCCAATCATGGCCGCAGCGATATTAAAGCCACCAAAAGCAAATAAAAATCATAATGCCTCAGGAAAAGTTCAAACTGAGGTCGTTCAAGAATCATTCATCTGGTAATCACAATCTACGTCTAATTTAACGTATAAAACAGGTGCATCCTAGGCCATAATAGCATGATAAAGTCGATCAAAGCCGAGGGCCCACCCTATACCTAGTCCTTAAATCCTCCATTTTATTCACACATTGGAATATTTCGAACCCGCTTCGGAAAAGTACATAAATCTTGCTCGTATTCGTAAGTTCGCCTTGATGTAGGTTTAATATTCTTGGTATTACGTGAAAAAACTTTTGTTTCAGAGAACTAACATTATTGGTTTAGTTTATAAAGGTACAGGAAATATCTTTTAAAAAGAGCCAATAACTATTATATTATATAATATTATTTTTGTAACAGCATTGTGTAAACAAATGCAGTCAACTTTTTTATCGCTGTGGTTAGTAAACTACAGTGAGCCAGCCCCATACGATTTCAAAAATATTTCAAACTAGGAAATTAACATCCCAAATATTCTTTTTTGTCGGGACTTGAACCCACGACCCTGAATACGCGACGCGCTAACCATCGCCACGTTATCAAGTACCCGACTTGGTTTTTATATTTCAAACTTCAGAACCATATGGAGTGGCTAGACTCCCTAATCCTTGTATCCTAATTTGTATTCAAATCTCGCTCCAGGGCAACCTCTCTATTCTCCCAGAATATTCATTTTTCCGTCACAATCGCGCAAAAACTCAGGTGGTTGGACAGCTGCTAGCTTAGGGTATGTTCACTACAACGAAGAATTTTAATACTCACAGGAATAACGGTTTATTATTGATAACTTTCCCAACCATGTTATGCTCAACAATATTCTATGTAGACATTTTAAGTTTTGATGCTTAAAACATATTCCAAACGAAAAAACATAGTAATAATAACAATAATAATGCTAGACAATTCACACAACATGATCTAGCCCCAAGCTAATCAGAGCTTGTGTAATGTGTAATAGATGACTGATATACATTACATTACATTATATAGACATATTTTATAATAAATAGAAGAAGATGAGAACTCCAGGAATAAATATATGAGACATTCACACGAGGCGGGAATCGAACTTGCTTCCTCCTACGTCGCGGGCGGACATTCGCCGATTGCGCCACAGAAGTAGTATCGAACAAAGCATTTCACATGCAAAAGGAAACTCACGATCACCAACCATACCCACCATGAAAATTATTATATTATATATTATATTATATTCAATAACGCCGTGTGGTGCCGGCATAGAATTTCACCACCCCAACTCTTCCCGTGGGTGTCGTAAGAGGCGACTAAGGGAAACACACCGGGGGGTGGGCAGCAGCGCCTTCTGCAGAACAACTACACCGAACTGCGATCCCCAACCCGCATGCCCAGCGTGGGGATTATGGGCAATAACCCCCAAATAATGATGCCATCTATGGCGCTCATTAGGGGAGGCCTATGTCCAGCAGTGGACTATTATAGGCTGGTGATGTTGATGTTGATTCAATAACACCTTATTTCTATTTGTTATAATAATTAACTGTATGAAATTTGACTTGTCTAAGTGCTTATTTTGTAAGCCTAAAGAAATAAAGTTATTGAATCTGAATCTGAATCTATGGCATTCCCCTAATGAGAACATTATTGAGTTATGTCGAGAGGATAATGTCCAATCCAGCAATGAAATACGATATACAATTTATTAATGAAACCAATTTAGATAGAACAGGATAGGCTGACCATGTGAGGGATGGTTCAAGAATGTTCATTAAAACTAATGCTTAGAAAATGGTATACGTTTACAAATAACAGGCGAACGTAATCTGCCATTTTGTTAATAATATTACGCTTGTACTAGCGCAATGACCATAGCTCAGGGGTAAGGCGGTAGTTCACAAGAATCTGAGCACGAAATCTCAAGTGTACACCAGCTTATGCTATGAATTTAGGTATCAGTATTCAGTACGCAAGCGGCAGCTGACCGCGGCAACAGATTGGCTCCATTATACGTTCACAATACCGAGGAATTTATGTCTAAGCAAAGGGTTGGCTTTGCAGAGGGGTGCGGTATCTGAGAAATGATGATACCAGAGCAAAATGAAGGATCGAGAACTTTTCAGTACTTGATTAGTCACTGTGCGTACAAGGTTTTTTAGAGTTTTACTTTTAAGGATTGGAATTTTTCCAAAGGAACAAAATTTTTCACGCTCTTCGATAAAAATATCGGCGTTAATAAAACCTTCGTTGTAATTTAGTGGTCTACAAGATCTTAGCTTGATTAAAACTCGAAACAATGTTTTTTCTTTACAAGCCTAGCAAAAATGAAAACAAAGGTTATTGACACCGTTCGTAATAAGGAGCCGTCAATCTCCTTAATAGAACCACAATCAGGTGAGCATGACAAGCAGGAGCGTTTCTGCTAAAACATGTTTAATTTTTTGCATGACTTGATATATTGCATAGTGAGCTATGAACAGCTGATTGCCTTGTGAGTTCTTTCTGACTTAGAACCTTATCACACAGGTAATCTATATATGTACTCGCCTCGATTTGAAATCGCCCACTAATCACCAGTGTGATAAGGCGACAAGAATCGTACACACACAAACAGACGTATTTGTCGTATTTTCTAGGCTAAACCTTCTCTATACCTACTTCTTTTAAAACGTCAATGGTTCTCGGAAACGTATATCATAAGCTTATGCACACAGTCCATACTAAATCTCATACTAATTACGAGTAAAGAAAACGGGTTTAGATTTTTGACGTTTTATGCTCGGTGCGACCATAAGTAACACTGGTTAGTGCCCAATTAGGTTAGGTTAGGTGAAACTGATCCATAAATTTTTACTCCCAGGCATGTCCCACAGCGCAAGTTTTACGCGTGAACGCAATGCCTACGTCAGCCTTTCCTTTATTGATAATGGGTATAATAGCTGTTTTACCCCAGACTGTGGCGCACTGGGGAAGAATTCCCCACAATCCGATTTCGAGATGCCTCTTAATTGGGCTGTAACAAAAAGCCCCGCGGATCTGGCGATTGGTTTTTATGTTATTAGGTGTCTTGGTAATGAAAGGCCCGAGGGGTATAGTTATCCGTCTGTGAATTTGGAAAAGGCTTTATTCACCTCCTCCTTACGTACCCCCGGGTATGGAACGGAAAAATGTTCCGGGGTTTTTCCCTGGGGGAAATCTGTAACACAAGCTGAGAGATACGATATTATGCGGAAACATTCGATTGTGGTTGTTCAAACAAAGAACAAACCAGCATATAAACATATAGCATATATACCTGCTGAAGTACTCTTAGAAGAGAGATATAAAGATCATTTAAGAACTTTACATAACTTGGTTATTAAATAATGATGCTGGAAAATCTAAACAGCATCATTTAGCTCCAAGCTAAGAAGAGGTTGTGTTATGGGTACTAGATAGGATCTATAGGTACATTATACAACATACATATTACATGAATAGATATTTTTTTCATTATATAGAAAACGACGAGAACTCCCAGAAGTAATATCATCAGATCGTACGAAATTTGTCGCGAGGTGGGAATTGTACCCAGAACCTCCTGCGTCGTAGGCGGAAGTTTGTCCACTGCGCCACAGTAGTCGTCCAATATCGTCGTTAACCGTGCCTTAGTTAGAGTCTAGAACATAGTTAGAGCAATCCATTTTGTCCCCATGCTGGACAAAGTCATCTTTGTCGTCTTAACTTTGGCGGGATGGTTTACGAGACGTAAATTATCCAGGAAGTTATGCCCACGGACCCCGACCTGAATAAACTTATTGATCACGTATAAACAGCACTCATTATAATTATGGGAGACCTATGTCTACCAGTGGACATATAGGCTGATGATGATGCTGATGGTACAGCATGTGCCCTTAAATCATATTTCATCAAATGCAGTACTGCTGGTATTTTCAATACTATTCTTTATCTACACGACTTATACAAACAATGACATATTCTTTCTTTTTTAGAACAGCTATCTGCGATCACCATCTGACCTTCCATGCCACACAAAACATCATCCAAAGCGCGTTCCTAATAAAAAGACGCCGAGCGTGGCAACATTTTTATGTTATAACATATGAATTTTTATTTGCCGTAAACTTGAATCACGCATACAGTTTTTATGGCATTCTTTCTTTGTAGGAACTGATTCTGTGTATAGAATACCCAAATCCAGTTGGATTTCAGGTAAAGAAACCTAATGATATCTTACGGGTATATAAGTTGAAGATACAATTGATCGCTCTAATCCATTCAATATACTTGTCAAGGAAGAAAGAAAAATCTATTTACCGAACTTATCTGAACTTTCACATGAATAAATAAGTATTATAAATAAGTAGGTTATAGTGTACCTACATAAAAATATAGTCACGTCTCCATAATGTTTATTTTTACCCTAAAATATTTCGAAAAACATTTTCGGTGCCTTTGTTTTTGTTGAAGCACCCATTTAAACATGTGCCACAATCTCGGAGCAATTTCAAAGGACACTTACGCAAATTTTCATTAGTGGAGACGTGCGTGAAATCCCAAAATTGAGTCCTGAAATCCCGCGAGACGTATGCAGCATTCAAATTGGATTTACTGAATGCAGAATACAAAGTCCCAGTGTTAGTGTACCTTCATTTATAGAGGCGCCTGAAATGCGACAAAGAATAATAGCTTTTTTAAGCTGAGGTTTTGTAATGTATTTCACGAGATTTAAGCATTTCGAAGTTTACCTTTCTACTATTGATTCATTTATTTATTGTTTGTGCACATACAGTTTCTTATTGGGACTGGCAAGCGTCATATTAATATTATAAAACCATAATTAGGTAACTCTGTTACTTATTTTCTGCTAATTTGCTGAAAAGTTTATAGATTGTTACTACACGGGTATGGACAATCAGGCAGTGGTTGATTTATTTGTAATTTATAATATAAACGAATTCAAATGACTGTTTCTTTGTTCGACGAGGTTCAGCAACCAACGTCGTTAATCGCTACGCCGTAGACAGTCTACGAAGAGCTACGACGTAGCTCGAAGCGTGCTACGGCGTAGGTAAAGAAAGCGTCGTAGTCTATAACAAGCTGACGCAAAATTATAACCACGTTTATGCTGTGTAGTCTGCTAAATGATGAAGATATTGCGAGTAAAACGAATTTAAATTATGCTTGTGGGTAGTCAGTGGACAGTGTAAAGCAAAATGCAAAAATTGGACAAAACCCCACTCGCTCTTAGGTCTCGCCAAGTTTGCACTCACGCTCGAATCAACGCATGCAATCATACATTCATGGGCGATCTTGTTTTTGGTTTTTCTCGAAATTTAAGTTGCGCTGTAGATAAAAGAGGCTACAACTGACAATTTTGTAAGTGATCTCTTGTCAAATAATCAACCGACTAATTCATGGTATTCATTATGTTATAAAGAGCGGACAGTATAACGAAACGAAATAAAATACATCTACTTACATTTATAGTCACGAGGAAAACAAGATACGAAAATTATGTTTAGCTGTAGACAATTTTCCTGAGTCACAACCACCTTCTACATAACACAATGTTTCGTAAACTAGACTGTAACAGGAGTAAGCTAAGTTTATTTTTGCTTACGAGAAATGTTAGTCCAGTAACGAGAAGTATGTTGTGCTAGTCACAATAATGTTCCCCTAAGCTTTGAAATGGTACAATAAAATGCAGTGTTTCCTTTGAGCAACCGGAGTCTGGTCAAGTGTGAGTCAGGGGGATAAAGATTAAACGCAAATTCCTTGTAGTCCCTTTAGAGGAACATCTTGGGGGGACTACGAGTCATTTGCGGTGTTATCTTATTAGGTCAATACTATCATATCTCGGGATAAAGACTTGGGGACCATCTAAAAGCTGGACTATATTTCTTTATAGCATAGCATACTTGCTACTAGTACTATTTTAACGGGTATTTATCGCGTTTACTTAAACATTTTATATTTTAATTTTGCTCGACATTTCAACAAGTTTGCACTCTGTAGTGGTCACGAGATGACTGAAAAAAAAATAGCTAAGTAAACGCGATAAATACCTGTCAAAATAGTATTTATAATTATGTATTCAGATCGCGTAAGTTTAAAAATATGCATAGCATACTAGCGTTCCGCCCCAGCTTCGCCCGGGTATTTAACTAAAACTCTTCCCAAGCTCATTTACTGTTCATTATTCGTTTGATATTTATTTACCGCTTATTTTTGCAAGCATTTTATAAATAATATTTAAATGACAATTTGCTTGAATTTATTTATTAATAAAAATTTTGCAACCTAGTTGGGGTTTTACTGCCCGAGCGTATAAATTAAACCCATTTAGATTTCTCGTATCCCACTATACCCCAACGCACTATACCATAATATCTTTACTACTTTATACTATAGAACAATATTATAGTAACATTGTACTGTACGCGCTTAACTAAAGGACTTTGAACTTATGCAATTGTGATGAAAAAATATAGTCAAACTAAAATTTCACATAAATGACGAAATAAGTTTCCTTTGTCGAAAAGTGCACGACGAATAAAGGCACCTACAAATAAGTACCTACAAGCTACCTTATAACTCAAAATCCATCAGCACCTATGACAACGCCGCAACAACCCCAAACCATTGATGACTGGGAAAGGTATGAAAGGGCCGATCTGAATAAAACACTGAAAGGGACGTGTCACCTGAAGGGCGGTTGAAAGCAAGATTGATGGTCGACCCACCGATAATACACGTGCCCCTTTATAATAGAACGGTGGGTGGCAAGCTTTAGACGTCCTAGGTTTGAATATGTATATGTTTGAAGGGATTTAGTATTCCAAGGAGATAGTTTTGCTATCGGCCATTGCTAGATAAAAGTTCTATAATTTTAAGTATTATGTACTGTTTATTTTCCAAATAAAACAAAACAAAATGGGTATTCAATATCTAGTACTAGATGATTGACATACATAATACAATATATTACATATCGACTGCAGCAATTAACATTGTCGGATCTACATTTTTGCGATTTTCGTTTTATTGCATAAAAGGCCTTAAAATAAGTCTATAAATGCTCCCATAAATTATTAAATCTCTAAAACCAACCATCTCTGTTTTTCTAAGAGAAAAAAGTAGTATGTGTTTAGTGCGCCCAACTAATATTGTCGCATAGTGCATTGCGACTTTGTTACGGGGCGAAAAAGGCGCGCGCGGCGCGGGGATCTGCCACTTCCGACAATGTTAGCGGGAGCAGCGCACGCGTCGGTTTTATTTTTTAACCCGTAATATAATTTAGACAATTTATATGATAAATTCAATATTCATGCTATATCGAGGTCGAGACGGATTTTAGGCTCATAGGGTCCTGAATTTAATTATTTATAGGTTACGATAAGCTGAATTAATTAATATTTTTCTAAATAATGTTCAAAACTACTCTGAACGGACAATAATGTCGTATATGACAGATACAACAATGTTCATGGTTTTCTATTTAGTTTTCTGTGTTGGATGTGTCACATACAACATTGTTACTTGCTGGGATGTGGTTAAATTTTGTCGGATATGGTACTACCGACTTTGTTTCATGTTAATTTGATAAATAGTTTTGTAGGATGTACCACTAACTACATTATTGCTTGCTGTGTGTTTGATTGTATCTTGTCGGATAAGGTATTACAGACTTTCTTACCTGTTTATTTCTAATTTTTAGTGTCGGATGTACTACTTTTACTCAATAAACACAATAGCTAGACCAAAATTTTATCTGCTCTGGCTTGCTATTTTAATATTTTAGGAGAATCCCCTCAAGAAGTCCCCTCATCTCCGTGAAAAGAGGGGACTTCTTGCTGGATTTGAAGCGGAGCTACCAAAAGTGTGGTTGTAAGAATAATTTGTAAGCCTGACGAAAAAGAGGGGTTCGTGATTTCACTCTACTTATGTAGCAAAACCGCTCAGAGTGACTATGATCCATCGTTTTCTAGAAAAAGGTCACACACTAAAGTAGGGAGACAGTGTGCACGTGACAGTAGAGCGATCAAACAATAGCAAAACTTATTCTAAATTAGTATCGAAGCAACTGTACTACGAATTATTACGTAAATCTTACCATGTGCCATAAAAGGTAGTGATTAAAATTTAGCTTTGTTACTTATTTTTATGGATGAGAGATTTTCCACTTGCATTCTTTGTTATTGTTCCTACTAACTTACGTACGTCCTTTGTAATAATTTTGTAATATATCTTCTACTATAGCCTATTCTATGCATATTATATTTAAAGTTAGTACATTAAATTAATGAACATACGTTTTTAAGAAATGATGATGATCTCAAATGTACTATGGCAGGATGGTTTCTTTGGTTTGTTTTGTTGATTCAACTCTACTTGTGCTGTATTGATTCATAATAGAAGCTACTTAGTTTTTGTCTTATGAAACTCTAGATTTTTATAAAGATTTCCAATAACGGATTGAATTTGATAACCTACACAATGACTTCTTAATTTCTGGAATGTTAAAATAAAAGGTTTGGAAAAAAGTCTTTTCGCATTATTAGTATGATTGTATGAACTTGTGATAAGATCTCCTTGGCTATATTATTTGTATCTGGCTGGTTTTGGTATCATTAAAAGTTTAGATTTTAAGGAAGATAATTCCAAATTCAAATTAGGAGAATGTCTGATTTTTATTTGTTTTTCGTACTTTCAAGATAAGTTAATCTAATAAAGAAATACGATAACGTTTAAAATTTTACTACACAAAAAAATACAACACAAGCCGCAAAAAAAGGACCTAGTGCAGTGTCTGTGAGAGTAGATTCTTAATTACGACGTAATGAAACCGAACCATTTTCGAAGAAGCTTATAACTGGTGATAAAAAGTGGATCACGTACGACAAGAACGTGCAAAAAAGGTCGTGGTTTAAGGCCGATCAGGCATCAAAGACTGTGGCGAAACCCGGGTTAACTTGCATCAAGGTGATGCTGTGTGTGTGGTGGGATCGGAAGGGCATTATTCATTATGAGAGTTACCACCAGGCAGAACCATCGATTCTGAACTCTAATGCAAACAGCTGACGAGATTAAAGCAAGAAGTTGAGGGACAGCGGCCGGAATTAATAACAGAATCGGGGAGTGGTTTTAGCCACTCAGCAAAAATTAAGAGAGTTTGGCTGGGACTCTGGGAAGTGTCAATGCATCCGCCGTATAGTCCTAACCTTGCACTTTCCAATATCTACCTGTATTTCTCTTCTTGAATGTCACTTCAGAATTCTTTAGGCAGCGTCAGGTTAAAATCACGAGAGGACTGCCAAAACCACTTGTCGCGGTATTTTGATGGGAAACCCTTAAGTTTCTATAGCAATGGGATCATGTCCCTACCTTTAAGACGGCAAAAAGTTATCGAACTAAATGCTTCTTACATGCAACAACAACACCAGCCTATAATAGTCCACTGCTGGACATAGGCCTCCCCTAATGAGCGCCATACATGGCATTATTAATCAGTTGGAGGTCATTGCCATAATCCTCACGCTGGGCATGCGGTTGGGGATCACAGTTCGGTGGAGTTGTTCTGCAGAGGGCACTGCTGCCCGCCCCCCTCCGGTGTGTCTCTTACGACACCCTCGGGAACAGTGGGGTGGTGAAATTATATGCCGGCACTACACTGTCTATTCTATGCCGGCACCAGACGGCCTTCACCTACATACTATAGTTAAATGTAAATTAATAATGTAAATGAATATTAAAAATGTTTTGTATATTCTTCACAAATGGGAAGAAACTTTTTTCCCAAACTATTATGTAGCATGTACTTACTTAGTGGTCAGGTAATGTGGTGTATTTAACAGCTGTTTATAAGTGAAAAGTTCCGTCAACAAAGTCATTGATGTCATCTATCCATTGCCTAAGTCCCCGAAATAACGTCGTTAGAGATACTTAGTTAAAAAAATTAAAAAATTAACAATTAATAACGTTTTTAGCGACACATCCAACACAAACGAAATGTGAAAGTCCAGGCAATATTGCGAGATGTGCCATATCCGACCAAATTTAGAAATTGTAGTTCAGATAATAATGTTGGATCTACCATATCCGACAAAATAGTTGGATGATTAAGTGGTTAACAATGTGGCATGTGCAGTTTCTCATATTTCCTGTGCATTTTAGATAAATTTGAATATACTACTACGTCAGGTAAATAATATTAATATGCCATACCAAATTTGGCTCAGGTACATTGACTATTGTTCACTTTATTCATATTTGAAACTTTGAATGGCTGTACTGTAAAGTATCGATTTTGCACATACGACTATGTTAATTGCTACGGTCGATATATACATGTTCATTGTAAATAGAAACCGACCAATCCAGAGTACCTACCTTGCTGTCCAAGTTAACCTGTTACAGAATAAGAGGCTTCATCGAGTTCCAGTCTGCAGAAGTTAGTCTGTTCAGTAGGTTGGAGTGGAATGGAACGACAGAAGCCTTAGATGAAAGATAAGGACAAGAAAGTGCATTTAGGTAGAAATTGAGACTGAAACAAACCAGCATATAAACCTGCTGAAGTACTGTTACTCTTTGAAGAGAGATATAAAGATCATTTATTAAGAACTATACATAACTCGGGTATATAAATGATGCTGGACAATCTACACAGCATCATTGAGTTCCAAGCTAAGAAGAGATGTACTTACTGATCTAGTTCCCATTTGTTATGGGTACTAGATGGGTAAGTATCTATAAATATATAACAAATAACATGGATTTATCTTTTCAATATATAGAAAACGACAACAACACCCAAAGGTTATATCAGCTGATCGTACAGAATTTGTCGCAAGCTGGGAATTGTATCCAGAACCTTAGATTAAAGGTAAAGGCAAGGAAGCGCGTGTAGAAAGAACTTAAGACAGATGGCTCTTGAAACAGGCACGTGTAGCACACCCTTAGTAGCGTTCTTAGGCGTGAAAAATAAGTGAAACCCTGCTTTAAACTGAGTGCTAGACGACCGACTCTTGCTTTTTTATTTATTTAAGAATTGTCAACAGAAATATTTTCAAGGGACAAGACCGCCAGCATGATGCGGTAGCTATTTGTCAAGCACTTTTTTCCCTGCTTTTTATTTTTGCTATAAAAACGACCCTAATAGTTCTATATATTTAATCCGTGGAGTGTGGGCCCTGGAGACTTGCAGGTACAGGTTTTTCTAAACACCTATAGCAAGCTCCTGCCTCTCAAAATCGAGGTTTAATATATGTATCTACATGTTTAGTTCGTCCATAAGATTTATTTATATGTAAACCTTTTCTGTGGGGAGAAAATAAATAATTTATTTATTATTTTTATACTGGAACATGTATAAGTTTGTCACCGTCAAGTTTAATATTAAATGATATAGGTATTTCACAACTTGACCGTTGATAGTTGATGCCAGTTGAAAGTTAGCTCGAGTTTAGTAAAGCTAATTTAACTCTAACATTATAAACTAACTTCAACAACAGTTGAAGTTAGGTAACTTTTGAATCCTATGATGCAGGAAACTTACTTCAAGTTAAGTTCAACGAGCTGTTTATATCCCAAACATTTCAAAAATCGTCTAACACATCTCAACACAAATTCAGAGGATGTTATATGACTTGCTGAAAAATAAAATTGAGCTAAAGCTTGAAACACACTATTGTGTTTTGTGTTTCAAGCTTTAAGATCCATTATATTTTTCAGCAAGTCATCTTAACTGCCTCTGAATAAGACCTTAAGCTCTTGAATGCCATTTAAAATTCCACTTATCACTACCTCCAGCGCCTATAAATTACCTGATACAAGGTGACTCCAAAGAATTTGCCAGACAATCGCTCGTTAGGGCCTCGTTGATAATATTTGCTCAAAGCTCCAAAAACTGCGGGTGCGATCAGGCGAATCTGAATTTTCATTACGATCACTTAAGTTTCAAATTAGTTTTGGGTGTAAGCTGTTGAGATAATGAATACGAGTATAACAAGTTTTGCGTATTTTAGTTGATCGGATCGATATCTCAAGGGAGTTTATGGTAATTCTCTTTTAATTGAGGTCAAGCAAGGGTCAACTACTGATTACTTTAGAACCATTTGAAATTCCAAACGTATCAATTTAATAAATCTAAAGGTTTACAAAATAAGCTCATGGACAAATCAAAATTAAATCTAAATATTCAATTTATCTTGATTACAATTAGTTAATGCGACGAGGCAATGCAGCCAGCGTCTAGGGGACGCTTCCGACTGGTATTGATATGGATCAGTTGTAGTAGGTCTATCGGTTGTGATAGCTTATATTTGTTTGCAACAGTGTGCAGGTTCCATTATATAATTATAATTATTATTTTGTTCATGCAGGTTTAAGGTTTAAGTTCATAGTTTCACTTCACTTTTAAAAGTGATATTTTTTAATGATTTTAATGTTTATTATATTGTTTATTTTATAATTACTATTTGTTAGTTATGTAATGTACTCAGATGAGATATGCAGCTCTATTGTCTGTTAATGTATTATGCCACGAAGTAGCGTGAGAATAAAATGTTACAGAATAATCAGAACGACTTATTTGAAATAAAATAAGAACGAATAACACGACGCATATTGCAAGAAATCTAAAATTCGTGTAAAACCATACTTTTAGCTAGGAAAATTAATTCTAAGTACCAAATTAGAGCTAATCAAAGTTTTCCGAGAAAATTCTTATAATTCCTTGGGCGTTTAAGAGGGTTCTAAGGAATTTCCTAGAATCTTAATCAAAAGCATATTTTCTTTATCTTAGTTAAATACCATTTATTTTACGGTATTAAGAAGCCTAACATTACGGGCTATCTGTCTTTGGGATCTTATAGTAGGTCTAGGTCTAGGGTCGGTATGTTTTTTTATAATTATTCTATAGATACCCTACTTTAATAAAAATAAAGAAAAGGTCAAGTAAAGAAGCGAGAAACCTTAACCTTGTTAGTAGATTACAGTTTTTGAGTTGGAGCAAAACTCGTTCCAAACTTTTTTTACCGTTAAACTAGACAATCTGATTTTTATAGTAAACTTTTTTTGCGAGGAACATTTTAACAATCCGTTTGCGTTAATTTATAGACAAATTTTGCAACTCACTTGGAGTTTTGTTGTAGAAGCGAATACATTTCCAAAAGATATACATTTTTAAAATATACACTATCCTTCTGTAGCCTAGTAGTGGGACAAGGAGTTTATTCTTATTTCTAGTGTTTAAATTATGTATATCGCTATTTTTAGGGAGCCGATTTAAATTTTTATGAGTGTACATCAGGTTTTCATAAATATATTGAAAAATACTGAAAATAAGTTTATTTGTTTGAAGTACCACGTAAGGATTCCGGGTTTGATTATACGTCCTTCTTTTTACATTGATATGTGGAAGAACAGTGTTCGACAATTCCGAAAATATCGGGAAAATTCCTACCTTCAAAGTTTAAAATTAATTACTCAGGTAAATTGTGGAAATTTGGAGGTGGTGATTGTGATTTGTGGTGATTTGGAGGTTATTTAAAGTTCAATGCAGTTAACTTTTGGATAACTTTGTGCGTAGTTTGTTGTTTGAAGATAAAATGGATGGCAGTTAGGGTTCGCAGATGCTTATTTTATTTCATAAGTTGTGTAAATATTTTGACTCTATGTATTTATAGTTTAATTATAAAAAGGCTTTAACGAACTGTGTTGATTTTTTCGCGCCTACCGCTCAAAGTAAATACTTTAAATTCTGGAGCCCATTTTTTCACAGTCGTATACGACGGAGCAGATTACCCTAATGTTGAATTCATGTCATTATGGATCTCTTTCGGTGTTAAACTTTTTTTACACAAGTATTTTATGACCGCACTTTATTCTATTTTTTCCATTTTTATAAAACGCTGCACCTTGTCTCGCTCAAATGACTCTAACGTTAAAACTATACACGGTACGGTGATAAAATTTTACACAGATTTTGCCTATAAACATAGTAGTCTATTCAACGAAGCAATACGAGTACATTACAGTAGGTAAACACGTCTTTGCAATGCACTCGACTGGTATTGATATGGATCAGTTTAGCTACCTGTAAACTATTTGCAACAGTCAGCAGTTAGTTCAATTTGGTTCTTTTAATTGTAATGGCTGCTTTCTTTCTCTGTTCCCTCCCGTGCTAGAATGACTAACTTGACTTCTTTACTATGGCATAATGATATTTTTATGATTTTCTAGTTTCGCAGGTCCGTGCCGAGCGCACCGGCGACGACATGATACAAATCAAGGTTAGTTTCAATTTTTTTTTATTATTTCTATGTCGGGCCGCGAACTTTTCAATCGACTCTCGTATAATACGGCAACATCGCAATGCACGCTTGTCGTCAGCGTCCCAGACTTCAATACAATACATATAAGACTTCCTCATCATTGGGCAGAACTCATACAAAAATACGGTCAGTGCGTCTGTTCGTCCATCGTAAATTCGGGATCACGAACGATTGAGTTACATCCGTGATTCTGACATGTCCATGTACAAATGTGGCCTTGGAAATGTTTGCTTTGATTTTACCCGATTACCCCTGAAAAGTCATATTAACCTATAAAGTAGGGTAAAACCCTGATTTATTTATAGTTCGATTTTTACTCTGATTTCGGTAGACGTAATCCATACTCGTTTTTTTCTTCAATTTATTTCTCAATTCAAATCTAAGAGGTTACACTCAATAAGTTTTCAAATTATAGAATGTTTCGTAGTTTGGCGAATCATTTATTTTTCCAATACTAAAAGTTCTTAGTTACCTAATTAAGTATTGTTACGAACAAAAACTTGAACTTGAACTAGTTTACCCGCTTAAATTTATAATGAAGTTTTCAAATACTTTCAGAGGCATATTGGTTTTACCCATTTTATGAATTCTAAACAAATAGAATGCATGATGTTCACTTTATATGAAAGTTTTGATTAGTCTACTGCTCGCCTTGAAAGTCCCTTATTGGCTTTTATAATTTGGGCAATAACTTAATTTTAGCTCTGCTTCACTTGAAGTGATACTGTGTCCAGCATTATTTATTTTTCCCTACGCTGAGCATACGGATTGATCGCAGTTCGGTGGTGGAACAGTTTTGCAGAGGGACAGTCCTGGTTGATGAACTTTACTAGCCGCGAAGCAGTACGACCGCGAAAAAAGTAAGGTTCTACAAATTGTATCAGCCCGCGTAGAGTATGGTACTCCACGAGCTTATTCAAAATGTATTCCCATTCTAAGATATTGTTTTCATATTAATAGTATGAGCGGAGTTTTTTATAACTGGGCCTTTACTAGCTATTGCCAATCCCAACGTGTTTCACAGATATGACAAGACAGAGGCGTGGAATCGAACAAAATCACACAGTATTAGAACACATTGTGACATCACACGGTTTGGGCAAGGAATCCCCTATTTCATAGAGAATAAGGCCCCTGATAGACCTTCGTTTGGCCGCGATCTCACAAGAACGTGAAGATGTGGCTGATGGTGTATCACGAAGGTCTAGAATACACCTATGGTTTCCCAAGACAAGCAGATTTTGCTAAAAGGGTGACTCCAGAACCTGTATGTATAAGTTTTGAGTAATTGCAATAAATATCTATTTTATTTTATTTATTTTTCTTACAGAAAGTTTGTTTGAGTAGGTACTAAATAATCTGAAAGAGTATGAACTACTAAAATAAGAACAGTAAAAACAATGAATTCTATTGTTTTGAAAGATAAACTCCGACTCTTCCTAAAAAATAGTACTCGTTTCCTCTCTGATTCCTACAAAAAACTTGGCACAGTTAAGTTTCCGTTAGTAAAGAGCTTTTAAAGTAACTGAGAAAATGCGATGACAAAGGCTGCACTCCACTGCAAGCGGTTATTCCTGTCGCGGGACTAATGTTTGCATAATTTGTTTCGGGTCAGCTCCACAGTGGCATGATGCACATTGTTTTATAAAGAAGTCTCGGGTATTATTGCTAGAAGTCTATACTAATATTATAAAGAGGAAAGATTTGATTGTTTGATTGAATTGAATAGGCTCCGAAACTACTGGACCGATTTGAAAAATTCTTTCACCATTAGAATCCTAAATTTTTCGAGATGAACATGGGTTGTAGAATATTTTCAAAAAAATTAGGATACCACATGAAAATTTAATTTTTTGGCAAATATCCGTGCGAAGCCGGCGCGGACCGCTAGTAGCTTATATATAGATGATTTGTGGACTAAAAAAGCAGTAGAATAGGTATCTAGTGATCACTTGTGGATGTTTGCAGTGACTAAGGAAACCTACGAGACGGTACAACTTTCTACTATGGATTGTCTTATTTAACACCCTTTCTGCGTTTGCCGTGTGGTGCCGGCATAGAATTTCACCACCCCAACTCTTCCCGTGGGTGTCGTAAGAGGCGACTAAGGGAGACACACCGGAGGGCGGGCAGCAGCGCCCTCTGCAGAACAACTCCACCGAACTGCGATCCCCAACCCGCATGCCCAGCGTGGGGATTATATATATATTACAATATATATTACAATAACCCCCAAATGATAATGCTATCTGTGGCGCTCATTAGGGGAGGCCTATGTCCAGCAGTGGACTATTATAGGCTGTTGATGTTGATGATGATGATGTCTGCATTTAATGTCGCTTGCCTGGTGGTTAACATGGAGAACCCGATATGGAGAAACCGTTGTTGTTTTTTAGCAATGCACATTGAGGAAGTTTAGAACTGAAGTATTTCTCTCTTATACGACGTAAGAGAGAAAACCTTCAATTCTCTCCTACTTGCCCCTAATTGTTCCAGAATATATCACAAGTTTCGAAATCTACAATTTTTTTTTTTAATAACATCATATTTTACGATGTATTCTTCATCGAATTTCCCAAGACTGCGGAGCCCGCACAAATACGCCTGCCAAGTAAAGTGATAACGGTGAACCTTTTGCCACCCTCGTTTGGGGAATAGCCGTAAGAGAGAAAACCTTCAATTCTCTCCTACTTGCCCCTAATTGTTCCAGAATATATCACAAGTTTCGAAATCTACAATTTTTTTTTAATAACATCATATTTTACGATGTATTCTTCTTCGATTTTCCCAAGACTGCGGAGCCCGCACAAATACGCCTGCCAAGTAAATTGATAACGGTAAACCTTTTGCCACCCTCGTTTGGGGAATAGCACGTTCAGCAGTGGACGGATGAGTGCGGATGAAGTAAACAAAGCTTTCATTGGTGTACAAGCATAAAGTAAGAGAACGCGCTGACACTAATGCAGGCATCTCGTTAAATGCACATGTGGGGAAACGGGTCACTGGCTCCAGTAATTTGAATCTCATTTGTACACCAAGGAGATCGGAAATACTTTTTATATAATGCTTTAGAACCTTTTTTGAGCTTTGAACTGTGGTTGCTGGGTCTGATAGCTACATTCCAAATTGAAAGGTATAGCCAAAGAGTTTTTATTAATACGAAAACAAATGGCGGTTCAAAGCGAGACTATGCTTTGAACATCCGTTTGTTCTCGTCGGTGAAATGAGTTCGAAATTCAAGTTATTGTTTGAACCTTATTTGTAGGCAAAATAAACATATCTATACTAATATTATAAAGAGGAAAGATTTGATTGTTTGTATGTTTGTTTGAATTGAATAGGCTCCGAAACTACTGGACCAATTTGAAAAATTCTTTCACCATTAGAATCCTAAATTTTCCGTGATGAACATAGGCTATATAATATTTTCAAAAAAATTAGGGATCCCCATGAAAAATTAAATAATTAAACCATGCGCTGTATATTCAACCTCTTTTTCTATTATGGCGCGTCATAATAGAAAAAGAGGTTGATATGTAGCACACGGTGCTTGCTTTTTTTCTACGGCCAGTGTCAGTTATGGAGTGTCGAGTCAATGTCAAAAACTCCAATTCTGTTAAAAAAGTAAGGGATCCGTATGAAAACTGTGAAACCCATCGTGGTAGTGTGTATGATTTCTAAATTTTTATTTAATACCCGTGCGAAGCCGGGCGGACCGCTAGTCTAACATATTTTTAAAATTATTTATATTCTGTTCTCAAAAAGATATCGTTCCTGTAGGGCAAGCACAGGCTTTCTTGTCAAAGGTAGAATAGACAAAAATTACGTCAGTTTGTCATCGAATGCGTAAATTATTTGAAAATAATTTCTTCAACTTCAATAATGTACGCAATGTATGGCGATGCGATGTCATTATTGTCCATTCTACCCTAGAAAACAATCGCCCTGCTAGCACGGGTATTGTTTTCTAGTGTAGAATAAAGAAAAAATACGTCACTTTTTCATCAAATACGTAAATTCTTAGAAATTCTCATTCCTTCAACATCAATAATGTAGGAACTCAATGGCGATGCGATGTCATTCTACTTCCTTGTTCTTTAATGTTTGTTTATTCATTTATTGACTACAAAAATATTTATTCGTTAAACCTACAAACTTGTGCTATCGACAAAAAGTCTTGGTTCAAGACCTCAAACGAAGGACCTTTTTCGTGCCAACCTACAGCACCAATAAAACTAAGTGCTTACCATTGGAAGGCTTCAATCCCTTCAATCAGATCTAGGCCCGCAATTTTCATGTCAAGATTGTCTCCAACATTTCAGACGGGTATCTCTATTGCTGATATCTTTGACCGCTTGCCAATATTCTCGAAAAGGCAATACATATAAAACATTGGCAGGGTATCGCTACAATTTGTCAGAGTTTTCTGGAGTTTTCATAGGAAGTTGAAGCTCGCCGAGACATGCAGTCTAAAAGAACCAAAGATTTGAACTAAACCAAAAATAAAATTATTATTTTTTTTTAATAAACGAATCTATTTATTACTAACCGAAATTATTTATTATTATTGCATAAAACCATCATAACTCAATACGACCTCTGTAGCGCGGTGGGCGAAGGTCCGCCTGCGACGCAGGAGGTTGCGGGTTCGATTTCCGCCTCAGGATAAATATTTGTACGATCTGCAGATATTTGTTCAGTCTGTTTTCTGGTCGTTTTCTATGTTCAATAAAAAATAGGTAAAAACAAAGTATTATGTATATCAGTCATCTAGTACCCATAACACAAGGTCCGCTTAGCTTGGGGCTAGTTGATGCTGTGTGGATTGTCCGGCATTATTTATTTATTTACAACTTTTTTGATAACAGGACATTTATAATATTATAATTTGTGTAAAAATCCACTTATTGACTCCTGTACAAAAAATGTAGTATAAAGGTTTTATGCATTTTTTTCCATATTATCATCAACACTGAATTCGCAAGTTCCTAAGCGCAATCTATCACAACAGTCTGCAGTTAGCTCAATTGTTTCAATTGTAAATTCTAGCCCTAGTTTAGTTAGATAATTGTAATTTTATTTGTTATCAAAGGCTTTTTTTCCAATTACTGTTAATAGTTCTGTATGATCTATCACTATGTTTCAAAGCTAAGTTAAGTCTTTATTTGCAGCATAAAACTTTAACATAAATAGTTAACTCCATGTACCTACGTACATACTTTATCTCATCCAGAGAGTTGCAGCTTCCCGGCATCTTGTACAAGAGCCTATAAATTACGAAAAGCCCTGAGAGTCATATCTTATGGGAGCGTTTATCTAAGAGGGGACATTGTATGTCTTACCTCATCGATTTAGTAGGAATCCTCTTTGTAGTAGGTACATATATTTATATATTAATTGTGTCACGTTATTATTTTGGTTATGGAGCTTTTGTGTTATGGGTACTAGATGACTGATATACCTAATACAATATATTGCATAGATCGATATTTTTTTGCAGTACATAGAAAATGACCTGAACAAATATCTGCAGAACAAACCAACAATTGGTCCCGTGAATGGGTACATATACCTATTGTATATACTTTCTAATATGATAGCTCTGACAAATTATGGTACATAACTTACTAAGCATAATTTACATAACTTTTATCAGAAAAAAATTACGGGAAAAAATTAAATGTTCTGTAGATATTTGTTCAAAACAAAAAAAGAACATTCCTTCAGTACCTATTTTATAAGACTAAAGTCATTTATAACGGGATATTTACCATGATTAGAGTTTTGAGTTTTCCAATATTTCGGCACAGTTTCATGAGCCATGATCACGGAACAATATCCCGTTATAAATGACTTTAGTGTTATAGTTCGACCGAAACCGCTGTACCGCTCCTGAGGTATGCGCGCGGCGAGACGGGGGGGAAGTATCGGCCGCTCCGATCCATCAGTCTGCCGTCGACGCTCACGGCAGTAGGTCGCCTTTGTACCGGACGGTCTATGTCAGATACACATGAGATAAATATCCAAAGATGGGCCGAGCGCTATCTCGTGATGTCAAGGCCATAATTTTTAAAGTGGCCGAATATTTTAAGAAAAGAAAAGCAGACAGAGAGAGCTTTGAATATAAAAGTGATGCAAATATTGCCAAAATCGTGGCAGACGCTACGGGGTACTGCGAAAAAACCGCAAGAAATGTGATAAAAGAGGGCAATTCATCAACTGAAAATTTGGGCCGATTGAAATTTAATTCGCCAAAACAACCAAAAACTATAAAGAAAAAACATGTTGTTGATGATTTTGATTTAGGAGTTATCAGAAGAAAAATTCATCAGTTTTATGAATTTGAAAAAAGAGTGCCAAGTGTCCGTAAGTTACTTTCAAGTTTGAAACAAGATGGCATATTAAATTGTGGACGAGAATTTCTAAGGAGCCTCTTACACACAATAGGTTACTGTTTCAAAAAATGCAAATCGAAGAGACATCTCCTTATAGAGCAGCCTAATATTGTAGTGTGGCGGAAAAAATACTTAACACAAATCAGAAATTACAGAACGCAAAACCGCAACATATATTTCCTTGATGAAACATACATTAACGCCAGTCACCATGTAAGCAAATGTTGGCAATCATCGTCCGAACCTGGAATTCATGCTGATATTGGAAAAGGACGGCGTTTGGTAATTCTTCACGCTGGATGTCGAAATGGCTTGGTTGATGGTGCATTGACGATATTCAAATCAGATGCTAAGACCGGCGACTATCATGGAGACATGAACGGGCCTACTTTTTATAAGTGGGTAGATGAAAAGTTAAAAGATAAATTGCTTCCGAATTCTGTGGTTGTCTTGGACAACGCGTCTTACCACAGCGTTCAGGTTGACAAGAAGCCAACCATAGCAAGCCTCAAAACCGAAATGCAGAACTGGTTACGGCGCCACAATGTTGAATTTTCGGAAGCTATGACAAAATCTCAACTGCAACTTCTTATCGATAATACACAAAAAGAGCCCATGTACAGAATTGATGAACTCCTGAAAGCCAATGGACATACTGTTCTACGATTACCGCCGTACCATCCGGATTTGAATCCCATAGAGTTAGTCTGGGCTGATATTAAAAACAATATAGCTCATAACCATATTAACTATTCTCTAGATGAAAAGATAAACTTATTGAATACATTGTTTTCGGAGTTCACGGCGGAAAAATGGCAGAAATGTGATGATCATGTCCAAAAAAATGAAAACAATTACTGGGATCGCGATAGTAGATTTGATATTATTATCGATCCATTAATTATAAATTTGCAGAACGACTCTGATTCAAATTCCGATGGCGAAACGGAAGATGAAGTTGAAGCAGAAGCTCTGTCAGAATATCTGTAGATAATTTAGTTATAAAAAAATATAAACATATCGATATAATATATAAAACAAAAATATTGTTTATATTGGTACGATATCGTAAGATATATCCGACAATATCGATCTCATGTGTATTCTTGCTCTTTTTTCCTCGGCCCCCACTTCGCCGCACTTTCTTAGGGAGCGGTACAGCGGTTTCGGTCGAACTATAATAACCATGATAGTTTTAAAAGTTCTATTTTATAAGCCCTAAGGAATATAGTTTTTAAAATCTGATAACAGACTAGCCATGAACCCGCAAGTTCTGGTGTCACTTTAGGATCTTGGTCCACTGCGCCACTACAATCATCAGTATGTTTGATGTCTTATTGAAGTGAATAAACTGCCGTAGCTCCCTGCACTATGTAACAGAGCTTAGTTCGCCCAGTAGCTTGTTCAGAGTAATACGAATCGAAGAGGTTGAGACGAATCGAGGAAGAGGGAGCCACATTGAATGAAAATCAGCTTGATCAAGTAATAAATTGTTACGTAAATATTTTACGAGTTATAGCCGACTCATTTAGAGCAAATTGAGTTACGAGAACTTCTTATTCTCGTAACTGCTTTGTATTCTATTATTTGGTTCTTAAGTAGATGGTCTAACAGAAGTAGGAAGATTTTTTGTTGGTTTTCGAGCGTTTGGCTACCTATTGCAATTGAGTAAGTGAAGAATGGCTCAAGATGGCTTGCCTTTACAAACGAATATCTTCCTTTCTTGTTGTTCTGTTGTGTTTCGCTTAGTCGCCTCTTACGTTACCCACGGGAAGAGTGGGGTGAAATTCTATGCCCGCACCACACGGCCTAAGAAGGAATAGATTAACCTGTATCTATTGTGAAGTTTAAATGGTATCCGTAAAGTATAAGTTCCCACCAGTTTCAACCTTTATCTTTATGTTTGGACCATTTGCAACCTTATAGCCTTCTCATCATCGCAATAAGCTTCAAATCCTACTACCAGACTGCTAAGTAGAACAAATGCTGTGACCTTACTAAAACACTTAGTGGAAAATGAAACAAAGAAAGGCAAACAAAGAAAATAATTGCCTAAGTTAATTGTGGCACTAATAAAATGAAGGGAAAATCAGGTTTGAAAGTGGAAGGCCATAGATAAAATCGTGATAAAACATTTAAAATTATAGTAAAACAGGAAAAAAGGTTTGACACGATCAAGTAAAATATTAATTCTAGAGACGCTTTAAACCATCAGAGTTCTTAAAAAAAATAGGTAGACTGGTACCGGTAAATCCCTAATCGGTAGATAGATTTGTTTCCGTTATCGGTATTTATTGTATTAAAATATGATTTTATGTATATTAGCAAAAATGCATTTTTTTTTAAGTCTCATATTAATGAGGGATGGCATAGATCTCTATAACACAGGCTTTTCAAGCGTAGCGTAGACATCTCAGGCTAATCCAATACAATCAACGCATGTAGATTATATACACTTAGATCATAAGTAACATAATTATATAATTTGATTGTTTTTGGAGTTACTTGTCAGTTATTTTAAGCAATAAATACATTTCGTTTCATTACATGTAGAGTAATTTTAAATTATTTATTGTTCTATTTGAAGGCTTTAGCAATAGGCGTTTAGAAGCCTCTCTACAACGGCAGTTGAACAAATTACAATAAGCTACGAGAACATTTAGAAAGATGAAGATTTCTAGCTTTGAGTTATTTCAAAAAGTTTTCTAATTTATCCTTGCGCCGCCATGGACAAAGTAAGTTTTCCCCTTTAAATTTTGATTCTGTTTTCGGTATAATTTTATTATATTTTGCGAAATGAGCCAGCGAAACACCAGAGAAGGTTTATTACATAAAAGGAACCATCAAAATAACATTGAAGTAATTACTAGAAACATACGCAATTAGAGGAATTTTCTACAAAACACATAAACCATCTTCTTACGCAGCGGAATAAAAAACGATCCTAACTTTTACTAAGTACTTCTGTTTTCTATCAGTCTGTTAGTAAATTTATAGTTAAATTGTTTGCAAACCTGGCGGGAAGCCAACTTATTCATAAGCACCCTGAGCATTACAAGGCTTCGGCTAAACAATTTTGGTGAAACTCATTGAACTAGTTGTAACTTTCAAACGAAGAGTAGGTAAGTGTTTCGAGAGACCAATTTAGTAGTAACAACAACACCAGCCTATATCAGTCCACTGCTGGACATAGGCCTCCCCTAATGTACGCCAAAGGCGGCGTTATTTCATCTGGGGGCTATTGCCCATAATCCCCACGCTGGGCATGCGGGTTGGGGATCGCAGTTCGGTGGAGTTGTTCTGCAGAGGGCGCTGCTGCCCGCCCCCCCCGGTGTGATTCCCTTAGTCGCCTCTTACGACACCCACGGGAAGAGTTGGGGTGGTGAAATTCTATGCCGGCACCACACGGCCCGATTTAGTAGTAAGAGCAGAGAACTACTTAATTTAGTAGTAAGTAGTTCTGAATTTACTGTCGCCAAGTGGAACCTTTGTTAGTTTTTTTTTGTTTCTTTGGTTAGTAAAATTCAACAAGTTATAAACAAATTAAGAAATAAAAATAATTACTTAGTTTTTTTGCAACATTAAAAACAACAACATATTTCATCTTATTTAAACGAAACCTCAATTATTCAAATAATATTGTGAAAGCTTGGATGGATATACATATCTAACGAGATATAGTTGTTACTTATCTAGTTCACTGAACGCACCAGGCTGTAACAGCTGAATAGTCTTCGCATGCTACTTTTTATCCCATAATGAATCACCATTTCATAGAAACAACCCAGAAAATTATACATTTTTATCTTTAATAGTGATAAAAAAAATGTATCATCGATAGACCTGGTGAGGTCCATTAGTAAAATACGTTGCGTAGCCGATAAACAAACAGATACACGTGGCAAAATCCTCTGTTTTAAATGTACTATGTAGCTTTTCCGACTGCTGTTGACCAACATTATAATAGTTTTATTATCAGTTCAGACTTGAAAAGGTATCATAGACACAAACTAATTATTTTTGAAATTGTTCTAATTAGTATATACATATATAACTGTAGGTAGGTTAACTTTCTAACACCAAGAACAAAGGATCGAAACGCTTTGTTTTCGATCCACTCAAACTTCTATAATATGCTGAGTTGGAAAACGAGTTATATGTTTTCATTGTTTGAGTTTTGGCCATAATTGAAATTGGTTATAGGCAGGCTTTCCATCTATCCTAACAAATGTGAAGAACATTTGTTCGCATCGATTATACGCCGAAGGTACCTTTAATATTAATTAAGATAACAAGCCCCCAACTCTTCCCGTGGGTGTCGTAAGAGGCGACTAAGGGAAAACACCGGGGGGGGGGGGCGGTCAGCAGCACCCTCTGCAGAACGACTGCACCGAACTGCGATCCCCAACCCGCATGCCCAGCGTGGGGATTATGGGCAATAACCCCCAAATAATGAGTACTTAATGCATTCTATGGCGCTCATTAGGGAAGGCCTATGTCCAGCAGTAGACTATCATAGGTAACAAGGCTATATAGATGTTGATTGCTGATGTTGATGATGTTGAAGATAACAAGCCTTTATTAATAAAAAAAATTACAATTATCTAACTAAATTAGAGCTAGTATTTACAATTGAAACAATTGAGCTAACTGCAGACTGTTAGCTCTAAGATAACGCTTATAAAATACTGAAAAACTCAGAGCGTCTGGTCGATGCGCTGCATCTAGCTGCGCTACGAGAAACACCTCAATTGAACGCGTGAACCGATGATGAGACGTAATAATTTATCTATAATAATTTAAGATTACTAAAAACTTAGCTATCGTAACTTAATGTCTAAATTAACATTTGCACGACTATTAAGTCAAATATAGTGATACCTACTTATTTTGAGACCTAGATATTTAAACAAATAAATACTATTTCATTTCATTTACCTGCGGCTCTATTGTATAACTCAACTGGTAATCGTAATCGGCTTCAGTTTGGCATTTCAAACCTAGCCTGGACTTCGATTGTCACTTTCATATTGTGTAAATATGTAGCTGAAACCGAAGACCAATTAAATACCTTAGACAATACCGACAACATTCTGACTGGGTCTACAACTGGTAATCGGTTTGAAATTCTCTGGTAATGGATTTCAAGTTAGACAATAAGGCTGGCTGGTCAGCGTATCAGCATCACCATACAGCGTCTGGGACAGTACAGCTAGAATCTTGGCGATGCTTCCAACTGGTATTGATACGGTTCAGTTGGGCTACATTTAGATTGCTTGCAACTGTCTTATATGTTGCAATAAGTACTCGGTCTACTTTAAATACCTTCTATTATATAATTAATAAAATAATTATATAATAGTTTAATTATATAATAGAAACAAAGTAGAGCCCCAAGCTCTGCTTAGCTTGGGTCTAGATGATGCTGTGTGGATTGTCCAGCATTATTTTTTATTATTTATACTATTTTACGTTCATTTTCTTATTATATTTTTACGATTTTTTCTCTGAACGAACCACCGATAAATAAATCACACAAAATAATTGAGACAGATAGTAGTTTTGCTACTAAAAAGTTCTTGATTACAATAGTGATAATGCAAGTTGTACCAAAAGGCTTTTAAGTTTTCCTGCCGAAGGTTCACTTTCGTTTATCGCCTCAGAAATGACTGAAGCTTAGGTCTCCCACGCACTTTTATGTCTTCAACATTATCCTACTCACATGATATACTATATCTCTCTACCATCTCATTCCATAAGGCAGCCCCACACCGGGAGCATTCGCAAGTTACAAATCAGTTACACCACCAATCAGTTAAAACCGCCTTACTGAAAAAGAGTGCCCTTTACATGGCCCCTATAATTTATAATAAGATCCCTCTATCAATACGCTCCGAAATTAATATGAGTGCATTTAAAACCAAATTAAATAAACTACTTGAAGAAAATAAACCATTGACGAATTCTTAAATGATAAATTCTAACACATACTGATATTGTATCTATTCATTCATTCATATTTTTATTTTTTATTATTGTATTTGTTTTTGTCTTGATGTTGTTAGCCTAGCCGGCAAACTAGAGATACTATATTTTTGACATAAGACCGATATTAATGTAATGTTACACCTAGCTTACAACAATAAATTCTTTATATTTATCTTTAATCAAAGATTCAACGTGACCGACACAATAGTGGCAGCATTACCACGTTAGATGGCGATGATGCTAATTTGTTGACCAAAATAGAATTCCGATCACATGTGGGCTCTATAAGTAGCTTTGTGAGGTCTTTATTATTGCGTATGCCATTCATTGTCTATCGCGAAGAACCGATAACCGCTGGGGTAAACGTGTTCTTGAGTGGAGACCGCGACTTGGTAAACGTAGTGTAGGACGCCCTCCGGCCAGGTGGGATGACGATCTGCGAAAGACTGCTGGCAGATGCTGGATGCGACAAGCCGAAGACAGGGCGCTATGGCGCTCATTAGGGGACGCCTATGTCCAGCAGTGGACTAACATAGGCTGATGATGATTCATTGTCTATCACTATTTATATATTTACTTTTACAATACCTACTAGGTATGTCGCATACAGACCATCATTTGCTAGTCAGACCACGAGGTAGTGAAGCTTGTCAAACCATTTAACTATGTTAGGATAGCAGATTTTAAAACCCCAGATGACGTCATCGCTTGGACTTCGTAGTTTTGAAGATGTCGTGGACTTCTTTTCAGTGATGATTGGTTCAGTATCAGGAAAATAGTACTTATCGCCTGGTGTTTGTAGCGTTGATCGTCTGCGTATAGGTTTTAATGGAAATCTGCACGGTTCCTATAATCTTTTCGAGGTTGTAATTGTAAGGTTTAGTACCTTGACAAACTTGCTGGCTTTTATTATTATTAATTAATTATATAGTAAAATGTCTATCATAAAGAAAATTAAAGTACAGTGCGCGTCAGATATAAGTCCCCCCCTATTCAATGTACATATGTAGGACACAATATTAGTTTATGTTGGGAATTTCAGACTATTAGAGTATTTTGGGTGGGTGGTTCGATCCTGAGCGGCGTGATAAATTTTTGCATGTGAAAATATGTGACAAGTTACAAGGGAATTAGAAGTACCTAGTCGAAAATATTTTGTAGACAAGGGAGGTACTTAATTCTGACGCGCACTGTACATCACTATATACATAGTATAAAACCAAGTCGCTTTTTCTGTCCCTGTATCCCTATGTATGCTTAAATCTTTATAACTACGCAACGGATTTTGATGTGGTTTTTTAATAGAGTGATTCTAGATGAAGGTTTTTGAATTAGGATTGGACCCTTACGAAGCCGGAGCGGGTCGCAACAATAACAACTAGTATTTACTCCGATATGTATTACCTAAAAATCTAAGCGGTCACCAGAAGGCAGAGTGCCCAAAATGCTGGCAGCATTGCCACGTTGGATGGCGATGCTAATTCGTTGACCGAAATAAAAGTCAGCATTCTGATCATCTGTGAACTCCATGAGTACCTTTGTGAGGTCTTTATTATTGCGAAAGCCATTGTTTATCACTATTTATTCATCAAATAATAATAAAACGCACCTAGTGAGGGAATGCCCTAGGCCATATGTATTTATGTCATCCATACAAATTACCTCGTAAACCTTAAATCAAGGACTCAAGGTTGAAAATAAAGGTGTTATCTTGTGAAATTCGTGAGATTTGATACCTATCTGGAGCGAGAATCACGTCTCGAAATTCGATATAATTTTTGGTGAAACCTGCTATTTACGTTCCCCAGTAATGGACTTCCGTTTGTTTCGGCTTGCCGTGTCGGGCTTTTTCCGACGATTTTTTTTTAAGATAAAGTTTAAGCTACAACTTAAATTTTGACAGAACCACACTAATTTTGCGTTTGCAGAGGAACTTTCAGCCCTCGCAGGTCTCATATTTTTTATTAAAACTTGACATTTTGAATTTTTATTCGTGTCTATACCACATCACACTTCTGCCGTGTAAATCCAATTCACTGTAAAAAAGGTCAATTCGGGGAAAACCGCAAATAAATGAGCAGAGAATGGTCTTTCATTTCGCTACTAAAATATAAAGTGTTTGTATTTTTATTTTGTAAAGATACCATATGAGTTTACTATGAAATTAAAAAAAAAACGGAATATCACTGAAATTGTTTTGCAAGACTTGTATTCACTCGAAGGCCATTGTCGCAGATGAAGAGCTACCTATTATGGTGTTAGACATTATCCTCTTACAAATATACATTCTTTGTACCTATATTATTATATTACTAGCAGTCCGCCACGGGTACCTACTTAACAAAAATATCAAAAATTAAAAAAAAAATCACTACACGTTGGGTTCCGTTATTGAAGTAGAAAGGTGGCTGCGTTTAATACGAACCGCTTACGTTGTGTGGGATTTTAAAAAGAAGAGCCTCTGACTTCTCCCTGAAAAATAGCCTGTCGATAAGAATCGTAAAGTTCGAAAAAACCGCGTGCAAAGTGTCGAGATGAAGCAAGTTATAAATTAGACTATACCCACAATTTACCTCAATAAATTGAGGACAGTCAAATGATTTCCATGAAAATGAACCAATTAGCTTTACCTATTGTAAGAGACAGTCAAGATTTATACTTACAAGTTGGAAAATTTACGGGCCAAATGGAACATATTAACAGATGGTATTAATTAATGGTTCGGCTTGGTTGATGTTATTGTTTACTTTGTTATCAACTAGCTGTTGCTTGCAGCTTCACACCATTGAACTGCATAGAAACATATTTTTTTATGTAATATGGGTTTATTTTTGTCTGTGTTACAGTAACTGTTGCTTTTTCTTTTAGTTATTTATTCATTGAAAACCGTGCCTTCCAAAAACAAGAGGTAGCAAGTTTGATAGGTTAATCGTCTAGGGTTGGTGTAAGATTCAAATTCTTTTTCAATTCATCTTTGAATTTTGTGTTTTTAAATTGTTGTGAAGATTTTTAATACGAATACTAAAGAAATCTGAATAATAAAGCACTATTATTTAAGTTTCTGTGCATGGATCCGTTTAGCTATAGCCTGTAGCCCTAACTAGATAATACGGTGTGGATAGTTCAGCATTATTTATTGTGGATACTGTAAACCAAAAATGGATAAAGGTTTTACATCGAAAGTCCTATGTTGATCCAAAAGAATATATAGATCCAAACAATTGACATTCTATACGTTCTAACAGAGGCAAATGAAACCTGATCCATTTCCGTTTTCAATAAAACCTTTACAAGACAGTCAATACTAATATTTTTCCCTTTATATTTCCACAAAAGGTTTGGGTATCGTCACAAATACCCGAAACCCGAGCCGGAAATTGCTATTCAGTACCTCAGGTCAAAAACTAGCTATATCCGGTTTCAGTCAACTTTTGCCGGCCCTGGGGAGCAGAAATAAACTGCAGCGACCAAATTTAATGAATGAAATTGCTATGAAACTGAAAATCTTTATTTTATTACATGCGATATGGCAAAGTGCCTGCGGCCGCGAAAATCGTAATTTATGTGTGAGCATTGTCCATCGTATCTCTGGACTAGAGCCAGCGTCGACTGTCCTCGTTTGCCTTTTTAGTTTGGTTTCACTATTTACAAGGAAACAAAATGGACGAGAACTGGGTTGGAGTTGCTGGAAACGGTCGCTAGTGGCCAAAAACTGAAAAAAGATAGGAGACAATTAACGGCGAATTTGACTGTTTCGGGTTTGCCTGATTTCTCTGCATGATTGTGTGTGTATTTTTTTTAAATATACCCTCTTCTAAGTAAACAAAATCAAATCTGTTAATCTGTCATGATGAGATCATCTCTTCAGCTTCGTGATCGATTATCTGAGAAGACAAGAATTCACTTTGAGGCTAGGTTAAGCTGTGTTAAGATGTGAATGTACAGCACTAAACAAACCGTAGTCTAGATAGTTCTGTGGCGGACAACGGGAATAATTGTGGCTGATGGATCAAATACGCAAACAAACTATGAGGTAGCTAGTTAAAAAAAATATAATTACTTTTCTGTCCTAATATAATATAATATTGTATATTATATTAGGACAGAAAAGTAAATAGTCACTTATTAAATCACATTCACTGCCTCGACGTTGCAACCCGCAGCCCCGCCTGAAGGACATGCATACAGACATGTGTATGTGCATGCTGGGCCATGAAAGTGTTAAAAAGATTCGTCATTCTAGTCTAGAATAAAATTCACAGGAACTTTAGCTCCAAGAGTAAAGCTCCCACTTGGGTAGTTATCAGGTTTTATAAAGTCGTTAAGACTACTGACACGTAGTGTAGGTACCGCCTCGCGTTAGATAACGACTGGATGCGAGGTTTAGGGATCAATCGGTCACTGAACTCTGATGTTAAAAGTAAATGGAGCTCAGGCTAAACACGGTTTAACTTTGATATCAAAAGTTTTTTTCTAGTTTAGTAAAAAGATCTTTATTTCTCTGGAATGTAAGTAAAATTTTTGTAAGTTAACATTCATGTATTTAATTGTGTAACTGAATAAATCAACATTTATAATTATATACCTACATACAAGATGGAACTTAAAAATATTAAAACACAGATGAAAACGAGCAATGTAGTGAAGGTAGGTATGTGCGGTTGTGTGTTTTCTTTTTGATTGTTATTTCAGATGACAGTGAGAGAGGAAGTACTATTTCTCTTTGGAACATTCACCTACCGCTGCTGGCAATAATTCCTTTGATATCTGTCAGGTAAATATTTTATGTGGATTTAGGTGTATTTATTTACAAAGTAACTTTTACCATACAAAGAATTTAAAAATAATCTTTAAAGTACCTTGAACGTATTTTTGGTTAAAGTGATATCTCATCGGAAGTCCAATTTTGACAGTTCTCTTTGGAACTTTCTGCTACCTACCAAATACCAATACAAGGGACATGGTAAGTAGGGACGACTATTTTAATTTTACTTGTTATATAGAATGTCCATGAAACGTGACCGCATTAATAAGAAACGCAAACAACCTAGAACTAATGCACCGTTTTATTTTGCAAAAAAAAAACTAAATTTAATAGCTAAAATACACCGAGTAAGCCTTATCTAAAGTTTTATTTATAACCAACTACATGTTCGCTGAATATTAAACATGAGATTTCTTGGTGTTTATGGTAATAATATGCATTGTGTTGTGACTTGATTATTATCCGTCAGTTCATAGGAATGACAATATTACCACGCTGAAACTTGAATGACTCGAAGGATAGACAGTAAAATAGTCCTAGATTCGAGTGCCTACTCTAGAGGGTATTGTGGGTTGCCAGACTCACAGACGGCCTTCTTTGGCTTAGTTAGGGACATTTAAATCTGACATTATACTAGGTATATTAAAATGTAACAAGTCAATTTTTTTGGACTTGGTATCGCAGAGAATTTAGAGCAAAATAATAATATTTGTTAACAAATAAAAATACTAACTACCAAATAAAACAATTACTATCTAGTATTGACACTGTAACTAGTTATATAAATTTATAATATTTGACGCAATTTTTTATGTTTTTTTGTTGCACAGAAGAAAATAATAATACTTCTGCTACTTTTTATTGAAGAAACGCGTACGAATCCGCAACCTAAAACCAGTTTCACATAATCTCAAGTTATACGAGTCCTCAAAACACTGAAAGCTCGTACATGTCACGATTTAAAGGAAATGCAATTCTTATGTAGGTACAGTGGGCGTCAGAATTAAGTACCCCCCTTGTCTACATCATCATCATCATCATCATCATCACCAGCCTATAATAGTCCACTGCTGGACATAGGCCTCCCCTAATGAGCGCCATAGATGGCATCATTATTTGGGGGTTATTGTTGTCTTGTCTACATAACATTTACAATTACTTCGAATTCCCTTGTAAATTATTACAAATTTTCACATGTAAAAATTTCTCACGCCGCCGCTCAGGATCGAACCACCCACCGTAATACTCAAAGTCTAAAATTCCTAAGAATAACAACTATTGTGTCCCACATACATTGAGATAGGGGGGTACTTATATGTGAAGCGCACTGTACATCACAGCGCTGCACATAGATAGTTTAAGAAATATCGCCTATTCCCGATTGTTCCTACCCCTGCGTTCCTACTAGGAACAATCGGGAAAAAAAATCCCGACTGTTACTACTAGGAACAGTAGGGAATAAAAAGTTCCCGATTGTTCCTACCACCGCTAAACAATTAGTAAAAATATTTTAAATTAGGAATTAAAAACCAATCAACAAATGAAGTGCACAATAAAAAATGCACATCTGGATTACATTAAAAAAAACATTATTTTTATATTTTATATATTTCTATTACTATTATAGAAAATGTATGTACTCTGACTAAAGTGATCTATTTTATGCCTAAACTCAAAATAACCAGTTCTTTTGCTTTGTTCTGCAAAAGTTTGGCGACTTTTACCTGTCGCAGGTAAAAGAATGTTGACAACCCCCTGCAAACATTACCCCTTTCCTGCACCTTGCTAATGAATACCATAATAATTATCAGTCCCATTCTATGCCTCAGCCATGTCAGAACAAAGTGCTTGTAGTTCTAGTGGATTTATTGCCTTTGTATGTATAAAAAGGAGACATGGAACTATGTATATTACTTCATGTCCTTGTTGATTTTTTTCTGTTTTTTTGTGTGTCTTTTGTTTAATTAAAGTTAATAAACAATAAAAATATATAAATAGTAGAAATGTTTCTATATTTTTGTTAATTATGAACACGTTTTTGTAGAAGTTTAAGTAATATTTTTGTATTAAAATGGTGATTTTTAAACAAATATCTGAAGCTAACAACGTATATTATACAATATTTTGGCTATATATAATATTTTTATTCTTTAATGATTACTATCGTTTTTATAATAAAGTTTTGATTTTGTTTTATTTACTAATAAATAAACAAAGGTGAATCATTGTAATTGTTGTGATTATAACTATGATGTTAAGACTGATTTCATCTGTAAAGATAATAAATATAACTATTTAATGGATAACGTTTATGATGTACTAACTCAAAACTATATTTATTACACAGTAAAACTTGATCAAAATAGGTAAAAAGCTAAACGAAGATGTCAGCGGTACTAGCGCATATAACAACATCAAAAAACGCTTGGTGCACTTTTAGAGAACGCTGGTTCAATTTTAAGTCTTTCTCTCGCTGGAAAAACAGTAGGTAAAAATATGAGTAATTTTCTCCTATCGTTACTACTAGGAATGATCGGGAATATTTTTTCCCGATTATTCCTACCCTGATCGTAGGTAGGAATAATCGGGAATTTTTTTCCCGATTGTTCCTAGTAGGAACGCAGGGGGTAAGGACAATCGGGAATAGGCGAGAAATATGGGTAACGAGTATAAGTAACTGTTATATAGTTACAGATCGAACAATGTGTTCTTTTTACCATGTTTAATTGTTTACTAAGTTAAATAACTGTTCTCATGTAAGTGACTTTGTCTTTTTTGAGAATAAATATCTTTAAACCTAAAGCTAAGTAATCTCTGTAAAGAAGCAGGTACGGTAGGTACAGCGCGTACCAACGTCGATTAAATGTGTTTTTTGTGAACAGACCAAAATCTTACCTGATGATAAAAATTATGTTGTGGTTGACGATGTATTATGAAGATCTAGAAGATATTTGACTCTTCACTGTAACGGATGGATGAATATTGATGCCGTCACATACAGAAAAAAATCTTTCTGATTTTTCAACCTAACCTAGGACAGGTTTTATTTGTAGAAATTAAAATGCTTTTTACACCGTACACTGAATTGCACATTTTGTACAGAAGTGCGTTGTTTGAGTAACTTTTTAAATCAACGCCTGCTGCTCCCGCCATAGGTCATAGAGCTAAATTGTCTATGGTCAAATTATGTTGCCATTTATAGTTACAGGATATACAAACAACTCTACCCTCAGGTAACAAAAAACTCGCAATAATATACAAGTAGTATTGAATATTGTGCACCCGAAGTGGTAACGGTCGTTAGTGCTCATCAACGTTATCTGTTTGCAGTGATTTCTATTGTTTTTAGTTTTTTTATCGGGAATCGATCATTTGTCATTTGTTAAGCCAAGGATATTCAAAAAGAAGGTATTCATGACACTTTTATCCTATTGTGATTACATTAACCCTGTCACTATCGGTATACAGCACCTTCAATGAGAAAGTTCCGCTTTTTGTTTTTGCCGCTTTCCTATTTTATATTTACATAGAAAAGAACGAGTCGCCAAAGACAAAGCGAGTAAATATTATTAATCTGCAAAAAGTCCTAGACTAGGCGTCTAGGCGTCCTGTAAAGTACCTTGTATTAAATTTACTTAAATGAGAGCAATCGCGAGAACCGCCGACACCGACCAAAATCGATTGAGAACTTGCAACCGGGGTAACCGGAACTTTGGCAAATTTTCAAGCTTTATTAGGCAAATTTATAAAAGTTCACTGCATAAATGCAGATATAGATGTAAATGTATGTAGATTCTAACTAATTGCAGGTTATTTATGATTTTGACAAAATTGCAAGTTTTCTTTTAACTTACTAAGACCTACGTAGCCTGGACGATTGATAAATACAAGTATTAGACTGAATGCATCGGATTTCAAGTTATCTCTCAACGCATCTTTTATTTTTCCTTACCAACTGGTATCTATACTAATATTATAAAGAGGAAAGATTTGATTGTTTGTATGTTTGTTTGTTTGAATTGAATAGGCTCCGAAACTACTGGACCGAGTTAAAAAATTCTTTCACCATTAGAATCCTTAATTTTCCGTGATGAACATAGGCTATATAATATTTTCAAAAAAGTTAGGGATCCGCATGAAAAATTCAATAATTGAACCGTGGGCTGTATATTCAACCTCTTTTTCTATTATGGCGCGTCAGAATAGAAAAAGAGGTTGTATAGCGCACGGTGCTTGCTTTTTCTCTACGGCGAGTGTCAGTTTTGGAATGTCGAGTCAATGTCAAAAACCCCAATGCTATGCTGTTAAAAAAAGTAAAGATCCGTATGAAAACTGTGAAACCCATCGTTTTAGTGTGTATAATTTATGAAATTTTTGTTTAATACCCGTGCGAAGCCGGGGCGGGCCGCTAGTTTATTATAAAATAATAAATGTAACATTAAGTAGGTATTTATGTTATATTAGTACTTATGTAGGTACTTATATTATCTATATCTATATCTATATCTATATCTATACTAATATTATAAAGAGGAAAGATTTGATTGTTTGTTTGTTTGTATGTTTGTTTGTTTGTTTGTTTGTTTGTTTGTTTGTTTGTTTGTTTGTTTGAATTGAATAGGCTCCGAAACTACTGGACCGAGTTAAAAAATTCTTTCACCATTAGAATCCTTAATTTTCCGCGATGAACATAGGCTATATAATATTTTCAAAAAAGTTAGGGATCCCCATAAAAAATTCAATAATCGAACCGTGGGCTGTATATTCAACCTCTTTTTCTATTATGGCGCGTCAGAATAGAAAAAGAGGTTGTATAGCGCACGGTGCTTGCTTTTTCTCTACGGCCAGTGTCAGTTTTGGAATGTCGAGTCAATGTCAAAAACCCCAATGCTGTTAAAAAAAGTAAAGATCCGTATGAAAACTGTGAAACCCATCGTTTTAGTGTGTATAATTTCTGAAATTTTTGTTTAATACCCGTGCGAAGCCGGGGCGGGCCGCTAGTTGTTAATAGAAAAGTTCCATGTACCCGAAATGATTCAATTAATTGAAATTGAATTGAGATGACACGATAAACTACTCATCCCCCATTTAAGAAAATCTCTAGTACAATCCTGAAGCTTTTTATAAAGGTGAATGAATGTCATGTTGTCGGAAATGCTCCGCGAACGCCTTGGTCTCTGTCCAAGTAAAAGGGTTCCTTTCAGACAACGGACTCATGTTGGCACAACTGGGTTCCAAAATTTGTTGATACCGATTGGGACCATCATAATTTTCTTTTAAAAGATTTTCAGTCATTACGAATATCCGTGATGATGACCTATAGGCTCGCTAAATAAAAATGTTCATATAATTTTAACATGCAAGTTAGTGAACACAGTTGAGTTGCTATTAATTTTGAGGTTTAGATATAATTAATAAGTTTTACAGAACATTATCACGAGCTCTCTGAGAGAATAAAACATAATAATATGCCCAAATTCAAAGTTCGGCTGAAGAAATCGAATTGAAACAAATTAACTTCATTCACATGACTCGACGGGGAGAAGACCAGTTTCATACGATTTCATACAACGAACTATTAACTCGATTTGTTGAGTCCTCTTGGAAAGAACTGTATCCCTGTATCCATCAGTGATGTGTTTTCCAAAACCAATGACTATTGGCTTGGTGACCTTGTTTGCTATGACAAGATGTTAAGTTCTTGGGCCTTGTATCGTTGCCAGATTCTAGGTTGAACCCCAATTGGTAACACTTTTAGCATGTTATCCTCTTATTTTAAGATCCAATTTCTCTCCAAAAAAGCAGGTGATCAAAATCAAAATCAAAATCAAAGTGCTTTATTTCCTTTAGACCTTACAGGACTCTTGGACACGTCACAAAATACAAGTTAAATAAGAAATAAAAATGGGAAATAAAGTGATCACTTTGATTAATTGTTCACTTCAATCTTTTTTAGGTAAAGTAAAGAAGCGAACAAGAAACCTTTACCTTGTTAGATTGTTAGTTTTAGAGTTGGAGCATAACTCGTACCAAACTTTTTTGTCGTCTAGATAATCTGATATTTTATAGTAAGCTTTTTTACAAAGTATATTTTTGACAATCCGTTTGAATTTATTTATAGATAATTTTTGCAACTCACTTGGAATTTTGTTGTAGAAGCGTATACATTACCCTTTAAAAGATACATTAATCTTACGTAGCCTAGTAGTGGGCACAGCCAGTTTGTTCTTATTTCTAGTATTTAAATTATGTATATCGCTATTTTTAATGAACTTATTGATATTTTTATGAGTGTACAACAAATTTTCATAAATATTTTGACATGTTACTGTCATTATGTTTATTTCTTTGAATTTTTCACGCAAGGATTCTCTGGGACCCATATTATAGATTGCACGAATAGCCCTCTTCTGCAGCACAAATATGGTGTTAACATCTGCAGCGTTCCTCCACAGCAGTATGCCATAAGACATAATACTATGGAAGTAGCTGAAATAGACTAGTCTAGAAGTATCAACGTCTGTAAGTATCAACGTCTGTAACGTCTGATATACCATGTCTCTGAGACTGGGTGTCTTATTTCTACTTTTGTATTGTATGTAGCAGTCCAAATAAAGTAAATAATGCTGGACAATCCAGCACCATCTAGTCCCAAAAAAAGTAATCATATAACTAAAACTTTAATAAATGATAAATAAATAATTTAGGTTTATCAAAATTTCTGTATGTAAAACTTTTTCTCCCCTTTTTTTTTAAGAAAGATACTTAATTAATATTTTTATTAATTATTTTTCTAAACTGTATCCAAATCTTTTAATATTAGTATAAAAATATGCATAGTAGAAAATATGCATATATTTTATTGGCATAATAAGTTAATGTAAGTAGTATGTTCCTTTTGTTCAATAAGTAATTTTAGTATTAAGTATAATTTTGTTTGTCTTTCTATTCTTTTTTTTTTTTTAATCTGATCGACTTTTGGTGACTGTCGTCGTAAAGTTTTAAAATTTATAAAATGTAAATCCTGTTATTGGCTGTAAGTGATATTTTTAAGTTAAATTTGTTTTATTTAAGAGAGCTGTGGATTTTGTGTAATCAATAAAAATAAAAAAAAATAAAAAATAAAATTGGCAATCTGATGTAGAATGTTCCCATTAAAAAATAAAATTTACTGAGATACAAATTTATAATACACAAAATATATAAAATAAAGAACAGGAAAATTAGAGTTATCAAAGTTGCACAATGGGCTGTCTTATCGCTGAGACCGATCTCTTCGGGACAACCTTGCGATCGAGATGTGAAGTGTATACAGCGTACCATAGCACCATCTTGCCCAAAACTAACGCAAAGGCAGCCTCAACTTGACGGATGCTAACAAATGGGGACCATTCCGCAAGCTTATGACGTTTAGGTATCTCCCATTGCCAAGTTGTAAAACTTGAAATACTGTTTCGTAGTGCGGGAATACGGTGCAAAGTGAGAGAGATTTGCTAGAGAATTGGATTCAGAGGAATGCCAAGACACGTACATGCAATAAGCCTTAGGGTACTTACACACGAGTAGGCCAGGAAACCAGGGCGGAATGGAAAATCAGATTGAGTTGTAAAGTTTGTGCATTTGGTATCTGGTGGGTATGGAGATTTTGGTATGAAAGTTTGTTCGAATATTTTTGTGCTGCCAAGTTATTGTGATTGGAATGGAATCCGTACCCACCTGAATCTACTCTTGTTCATGTACTTACCAATTTAAATAACGAAAGCAAGGCAACGCAGCAGGCATCTTGGAGACTACTTCGATATGTATTGATATAAATGTCTGTTTGAAATTTGACTTGTCTAAGTGCTTATTTTGTAAGCCTAAAGAAATAAAGTTATTGAATCTGAATCTGATAAAAAAAATCAGTGGAGCTATCTTCAGGTTTTCAACAGTCTGCAGTCGCAATGAAGTCGTTCGCTAAACTGATTCAGTTCTGAATCTAAGTTGTTTTATTTAATTTAAATCTTCCTTGTCAATCGATTTGACTATACCTAAATAAAGTCAATCTGAAAATTCTATTTCTGTTGAGCTCTAGAATACGACAAATAACTAGTATACGAAAAAACCTTTTCGATTCAACCAAACAAGGTTCACATGAAATATTTCAAAACTGAAGTGAACGGATATTAAGTTTGAACAAAGTGGTATTTATTTGGTTCCGACGTTATTTCCGAGTTAACAAATACGATCCGAATTTGTAACTTTTCATTTCAATTTAGGCTACTTTTCAGCAGATAGAAATGTTGTTTATAGGCATTATACTAAGGTACTGGTTCGTTATATTGCCTTGTGAGGTTTTCCAATTTAATTCTTTCATATCCGCTCAGGCGATGCGGGCTGCAATTTGATACCCGATGCGCACGCGCCAAAGCGATGCGGGCTCGGATCCGCGCCCCCAGCTGATTCGGTGACTAGTGGTTGAAAAATGTTATTCATTCGATTTTAAGACGTGACACTGGCATTTAGTCGATTTAAATTGATTCTCATTGGACATCACTGTTCCATAAAAACAAAAACTCTATTGGTCATAGACAAAAAATTAGCCAAACTATTGCCGTGAAGTTGTGGAAAAGTTTTATGTGGTTTGATAGCCTCATTTTAGGATGATATTTCTTTTGTTTTTTCTAGTGGCCAGTTAGTTTTTTATCATTATTTGATTTTGTAGATTATCTACGGTCTGAAATAATACGAAACCCGCTAATTTTATTGTTTGTTTTCGGAAATATACATTATTTTCTGCAAGTGAATGAAAAATGGAAACGTGATTTTTAAACGATTTTTAAATTAAGCACTTGATTATCATTTAGTAATGCATATTGATATAACGCCTAACTAATCTATTTTATGAAACTAGTTTTAAAAATGAAATGCATTGCCTAGTTTTTTTGTAATAACTGTAAAAGTGCAAACCCATACGGGCGCTATTTGCGGCTCCCGCTCAGCAGCGCTTTAGGCGCAGTTTGTTGCCCGGGCCATCGCCTGAGCGGATTTTTCATTGAGGAGTAAAATATAATTTTTCCTTAATTATCCATATTAACCGGACACCTTGTATATAATTATACAAATTATTATCTATTTAGGTATACAATATTTTATATATTGTCAATAAATAAAATATTGTATATCAATTGTATATCAATTGTATATTGTATATTAAATATTCTATATCAATAAACTGTTCTTGCCGCCAAAAAATGCACGTCTTGACTGATTTCACAATTTTTTTTTGTTTTGTTTACATGCAGGGGTGCTTTAAAAAAACAAGAGAAGAAAATTGAGATTGACGTTCATGGGGACATCGAGGTAATAAAGATCGACACCATAATTAAATTTATTTCATTCTTCGCCATTTTTAGGAATTTCATTTTATAAGCTTCAAAATAACATAAAATGAACTAAAAATTTAGTAAGCAGGCTTGTATAAAAGCCAATTTGTTTAACAAGTGTTCGGGGATCAATATTTTTGGTCTTTAATTTTACCTCTGAGAATTGTTAATTTTAAATTCAAAATTTAATAATAATATGCAGATTTGGGCGAGGATCCCAAGAGGCGTAAATATACAGGTCTCGACAGAGCTCGCAATTGCTCCCCTAGGAGCCGAGACCCTAGGTCCGTGGCGTATCGAAGCGCACCGGGTTTTCAAAAAAATTTCTGAGTGTCTGGTGCTGTACTAAGTTTATTTAAAGATGATTATTTAAATATATTTATTGAAATCAAATACGTTTACTGTCGGAAATATGTTTAATTTGTCATTACGACTCATTCTTTGTACACTTCCTCTATCTGTTCCATCGCCTCTCCTGTAGCTCTTAGGTTTGCTGGAAAAAAACTATTTTCAGGGTTAAGCTCGCCTATATACATACCCTTTTAGTTTAAGTTAATTCTATGTTTTGATGCGTGTACAATAAAGAATAAAGAAAAGCGACGTGCGACCCGAAATCTGGCGCAGCGTAGTTTTTAATTGTGTAAGAAGCTTGCACGCTGAACATAACCTGTTTTGAAATGTCAACGTGAGCATTCGTTCGATATGTAACAAACCTACGAGATTCTATTTTTAGTACCAGTTATGCTGACCTTGATTCAAATATTCAGATGAACTGGCAAAATGCCTATCATTACAAGCTGCGTACTATAACGTCCGGTTCTCTTCTACTGGATGTTATCGCCTATTCCCGATTGTTCCTACCTTCGATCCAACTAGGAACAATGGGGAACTTTTTTCCCTATTATTCCTAGTAGTAACGAAGAGAAAATTACTTATATTCTTGCTCGAATGTTACATTACAGGCGAATGCTAGCAATGAGGCGCCTTTAGGTATTTGTTCAGGGTGTTCTGGTCGTTTTCTATGTATAATAAAAAGTATCTATACATGTATGTAATAATATTTTGTATTATGTATATCAGTCATCTAGTTCCCATAACACAAGCTCTGCTTAGCTTGGGGCTAGATGATGCTGTGTGAATTGTCCAGCATTATTTATTTTATTTATTTAGGTGATTGACGTCACTGATTAGTACCTACCGATCTAGTTCATAGCATGATGCTCTACTTGGAGTTAAATAATGGTCTGTGAATTGCCAATGCATAGTTTATTCGATAGGGGTCAAATCGATGCATGTTGATGTCTCTCACCCTACTTCGTTTGATGGTGAGTGTGATTATCTACTGCTACGTTAGTGGCCCCTTTTACGGTGACTCTTTTCTAGAACCATCTCGAGACACTTCTCAGCTATCGATATCAGTTCATCCCAAGGTTGCCTGGAAGAGATGTCGGAGGGTTTATGCCAGAATAAATGGAAAATTACAAAATCATGATTGTTTGGGTTCCTTCGTTAAAATAATAACCCTAGAAATTTTTCTCGTGTTTACTTTTAGTAAACCTGAAGACCAGAAAATTTGAATACAGATTTTAATTAGGAGGATAATACATGGGTATATTCTAAAACCATGATTTTTAGAGTTCCGCAATAAAAAAGAACTACCAAATATCACCGTCAAAATAAAATTATGTACCTACAATAGTTATAATAGTTAAGTTTTTGTTCGGATTCTTTAATACATAAAAAGTAGGTACCTAAGGTTTTAATGCATGGATTTATATCCAGTGGCTCAGGAACCCTGTAGCCAAGAGCCTCGGTCGCACTTGTTCCTTTTATTACATTTAACTCAACAAACTAAGGCAAACTTTCGACGCGAAATTAGAAAAGTTCTCCTTATTTTTAGGCAGACCTTGCCGTCAACAAGCTAAGACTTGTTGCTTTAATATTTAAATATTTACATTGGTTTATTAGACTCGCGCCTTTATTTGGAAAACTAATTGGACGCTGTCTTGGGTCGATGGAATTTTTGATAGTGTCGATGGTGTAAATTTTATGCCTAGTTACGAGGTTCTACTCAAAAAGTCAAAAGAGGCCGAGGCGATTAGTCACCTCGGCTTCGGGACACATAACGGCGGGCGGGCAGCAGCACCCTCTGCAACAACTCCACCGAACGGCGATCCCCAACCCGCATGCCCAGAGTGGGGATTATAGGCAAAAAAAAACCCTAAATTTAGTTTAAAAAAAAATTAAACACATGCTTTAATCTGAAGAAAAATCTGAACTGCCCTTGGTCTTGCTTTTTGTTACTCGTAAGAATAAGAAATAGACTACGATATAAAATTTACGTACGCACTACATAGATACTTTGCCAAGTGTGCCTTTAGCTACTTCGGTAAGTATAGGTACATAGGTCCATAGGGTTAGACATAGGTCTTTTGGTTTAGAAGGCTTAAGAAGATAGATATTACAGGGTGATAGGCAAAATATAATAGAAATCAGAAGTAAAGTAAATGAGGTACCTAAGTATTTTGCTTAGACCTGTTTGGTTATTCTAACCACCTACTTATTTAACTAAAGTGGTAATTACATCTAAAATGCGAAATGGGGTTGCCAGCGGACACGGAATAATGAGGATCTACAACAACTTATGTTTAATTCACATAGTGGGAAACACCCGCTGTAAAAACATTACAACACCACAAACAAAGTGTACAAAAGCGGAACAAAAACAAAACTTTTGCATTTCAAAGCGGGCAACACTCATTTCGACTAAATAATGCATTCAGCACAGTTTAATCTAGACAGGGCAACTCAACAAAACACCACTGTGCGAGCAAAAAGGCGAAATGACTAGGGGAGGTCGGACAAACTAGGGCAGTTTTAGAAATAATTTACTTCGTGTCAGGATTTGGGAAGACCAGGTTTGTAAAGGCTAGATGTAAAACAAATTGTTTTGTCAAGCAGCACACATGATGTATGCACAAGTTATGTGTAATTCTTAGGTTCACCAACCAAATTCAATACCCACAATAACCTCAATAGTTCGACTACCTTTTTTTTACATTATTGACATTTTTGAAAAATCCTGAAACACGTGTTTTAATGTATTGTTTTTTCAGTATAATCTGAAAGTTTCAAGTCATTAGTATGCTATATTAAAAAGTTATAGACATTTCAATACGGAGCCAAAATACGAATCACTCAAACTTGAATAACACATTTCACCCTATTTTCAGGAATATTTTGAAAAATCCTGAAATACGTGTTCAATATTTTTGTATGTTTAGTTTTCTCTGTAAATTTCAAGCCAATAGCGTCAATGGTTGATAAATTTCACCACAATACCTCAATATTTTACATTTGAATCCTGAAACACGTGTTCAATATTTTTGTATGTTTAGTATTTCCTGTAAATTTCAAGAAAATTGGGCCACCGGTTACAGAGTTAGAAAAAGGACCAAAAAAACTTCCACCCCCCTTTTCACCCCCTTAGGGGTGGAATTTTCAAAAATCCCTTCTTAGCGGGTGGTTGTGTTGTAAAAGGAACCTACCTTCCAAATTTCAGCTCTTTAGCTTCAGCGATTTAGGCTGGGCGTTGTCGCCAGAAAATCGCTCGTTCCTTTATATATTAAGAAGATTAGGTCTTGACTAGATCCTTTCTGGCTTACACAAAAGATCAGCGCTACGCCAGGACTTCGTTTCATACCATCCGCTGAGTGCTAGCCACTTTTGTTGTAACTAATTGATTTTATCTTATTTATACTCGTATTGTATGAATTGTGCAAAAAAATAAACAATTTTTTACTTACTTTTACTGATATGCACGTATATCAGATAAACAAGATACGTTTAAGAATATACTTCATATATCTACCTAAAAATAATATATATGTATGTACTACAGATAATGTACAAATAATACATGAAAGTTAACTACCTGAGAAAAAAACCTTTTAAACCAGTAGGCAATTATTTGGGACTGGCTTGTAAGTACATAGGTTATTATAGTAATCTTTAGTTTACCAAAAAGTGGTTATTTTTTAATTTTGAAGTCGATATACTCTTTATCTAGATAGACTAGACTAGACTAGTCTAGTCTAGTTGAAGTCGGTATACTGTTTATGTAGATAGACTAGACTAGTCTAGTTGCCGTCTCGGACTAAAAGCTTTTAACCCTTAATTCTCAAAATAAGTGCCTTTTATATCAATCCACTCATCCCATGCAAACCACAAGGGCGGTGTCACTTTAGGTACAATTAGACGGAACTCGCAGCTTTATTTAAACCAGGCAGCTGACACAGAAAATATTACAGCTCACTGCAAAATTAATATCACAGACATTTTGAAAAGTCGTGCTAAAAATGTAGCTATTTCGCTCAGTATTTAGCTGAAAAGAAGTCGTGAGTTAAAATAGGTCTCTTAAAACAATTTGGTTAATTCTCCTCTTTCGTGAAGAAGAGAGGAGAAGAAGTTAAGAATTATATGAAACTATTTTTCAAGAATTCCTTGTCTAAAATACGTATTCAAGAACAATGTTATGAAGTCACTTATCTTCATTTGGTACCAGCTTATGAGTGTAGCTATACGAGTCATAATATATATTCTATATGTTCAGGAGATTATTTTACTCAAAAAGGTTAAATTTATCTCTTGAGTTTTGAAACTGGGAATACTAGTCTTCCCGATAATTCACAATCAGACGAACAATCATTTAATATAAGATATTCTTTGCCAACACATTCAACGGTTTCTCCAATAAATCTTTAAAGTACCCAAAAATATCCGCAAACTTTTCTCCCTTCAAGTCTTACCCTCTCGAAAGCAAACTGACCAACAATGCAGCAATCACCTTTCCTTTCCTCCGCTTTGTATTCAGTACATGCTTGCCATCCGTCCATGCTTCTATAGTTCATGTGATTGCTTATGTATTGGACGCCTTGGACACTAGTTAAAGCTCCCCATTAACTGCGGCACGCGATTCTCTTTCGAATTAAAAACTCATCACTCCTTTGGGAGTAATAAGCTTCAATTCAAAACTTCTTATTCTTTCAAACTTACTAAATATTTATTGCATTAATACTAATTGAAAAACAGCATAATTTATGTTATTAAGACACGCGCGTGATATAATTCCTATCGGATACTAAGGATTCTAAAAACTCCCTCGTTTCGCTCGCAGGATTTAAGAAACCTGATTAACACTCAGGATTCTATGCCCGTGACTGCTTACACTCATAATAAAATAGCTACAGTAAATATATTTATGACCGTAGACTTTACTATCAGCATCTGATCATCTGTCTGATGATGTTATTAGTGGCGTAGTCGGAAGACTGACAAAGGCAAGTCATCTCTCCTGTTTATGTAAATTACAAGCTTAAGTTAGTAAAATACCATTTTACTAACTTAAGTTAGATTAGTAACAGAACTATGTTTTTTGTGTTTGTCTACTTACATATACCATCGCCTTGGGGTTAAAAAAAACCTGTAATGATGTTATACTGTTTTCTAAATAAATAAATAAAAATAAAATAAATAAAAAAAGAAGACCTTTAATTAGTCGATGAAAACAAATAAAGTTACGAACGTTATCGTACGCGGCCGAAGGCATGATAAATGATGAAACCCAACAGAACCGCGTTCCGCAGTGTATTCACAGCCATATTCCTAAGTATAGATTGCGGCCCACCGCCTCACAGACACTATGCATGGAATACTCTGTTTTTGTACCAGTGGGTACATTATTTATTACCGGAACGACCACTATTTCAGAGAAGAGGAAATTGGGTTTCTTTCCTCCCTAAGCAAATAGTTCAAAGCTTCAACAACCCAATGAATTTTCTCACACATTTTCTTCGCCCTTTCAAGGGGCTTCTCAATGCGACCTTTACGAAATTGTATCCAACGCATAATAAATAAATTTCATAATTCAGATTGAAAACTCACCAAATTGATGACCTCCGTGGCGCGGTGGTTGAAGGGTTGCCTACGACGCAGGAGTTGAAGGTTTAATATTCTCGCCCTGCGACAAGTGTTTAAATGATCTCAAATATTTTCTCAGGCATTCTAACAAATCCAATTTAATATCAATCAAATATTTTAATTATTATTAGGCTTTATTAGTCCGCTAAAATCGTAAACTTTTGCACATTAATTAACTATCGATCTAATAAATAACAATATTTTTGAGACTAACGTTACTCAGTTTTAGCCGTTGAGTATACCGAAAACAGTTTTTCAATTTCCTCAGAAGATGAAAAATGGACGAAAGTATGAAAAGATAAACCCCGAAAAGAGAATAAATAAAAATATTTGAAAGCCTTCATTTACAGCAAAAAGTCATTTGTATTGTCACACGATAATTTCATTCACAAAAGAAAATAAAGGGTTTCTTACATACCTACCTCTGGAGAATAAACCTATTGTGTTGAATATTGAACTTCTTTTTGAGTAAAATAATATGCTGGCTTCGAATAATTTGTATTGTTTAGGTATCTTCACACTGAAGCCTGGCGAAGAAGGACTGGCGGAGACAAGTTGGCAAAACATTTTTTTACGAACACACTACAAGTTGGTTTACATTATTGAATTTTCATACGGATGACTTTCTTGAAGATTATCTTTTGCATATGTTCAACAGGGATATTTTAGGATTTTAATGGTGAAAGAAAATTGTAAAATGGTTCAGTAGTTTAGTTATTGTTAATACTCCGAATAAAAGTCGATTACCTACAGTTCTTTGACAGACTGTGGCAACTACTATTACTACATAACATCAGGAAATCTCATATATCCTACGTATTCAAATGTCGATCGATAGTGAAAAATAAAATCAATCTGTCCAAAATACGAAGTTCTTGAAACTTTCGCAATCTGTATACGTATTGTGTTAACCTGTTAAGAAATCGGGAAAAATAGGTAAATAAACGCTATAAATACCAAAGAATCTTATAATAATGTGTCTAAAACTCGTCACTTAAGTGCTTTGAAATATATTCATGATCTTTATTAGCAAGTAAAATAACAATTATTTGACATATCAGAACTAGTATTTACAATTGAAACAATCAAGTTAACTACAGACTGTTTCAAACAATCTACAGGTAGCTCAACTGATCAATCAATACCAATCGGCCCCACGACAACGCCAGCTGCATTTGCCTCGCTGTATGGCAATGCCGATGCGCTGCATCATATAGGACAAATCAGCTCTCGGGTCACACGTCGCTTAGACCAGACTCTCTGATTTTTTTTAAAACCCAGACAGCCTCAGTAAGCAACCTGCATATTTACGCTTCTTGAAATCATCGGCCAAATTTGCCGTCGTACCAGCCATTTATACCTATTTGACTTTCACAATATCGAATTTAAACTCAATTATTTTACGGAAAACAAAGTAATTTAAAAAAAATTTATGATTAAGCTCTTACAGCAGTCACACACTAAACATCTATTAATACAAAAAAACCATTCCCTCAAAATTTAATTGTTGTTAAAATTTATAACGTTCGATAGAAGGATTTTAAGCAGGTTTAAGTTAGAGGATCAGCCTTGGTTCATTCACACGCAGTCATATTAGTCATATCTCTAACATTTTACGGTTGCGGTTTCACACATAAAGATCTTAGTTTTACAGCCCAGACAGAAACATTAAATTTTCTTAATCGACAGACATTTTGTATGAAAACAGAATAATGTAATATTTCGTCCCATACAAATTGTTTATGGTGCATGTTTGACTCACGTTTTTATAGTTAGTAAAGTTTGTTACTAGTCTTGGTCTAAACAACACCCAACAAAATTACGATTTAACACATTATATGTATTTCTTGTTTTGCCTATATTTAACACTTTTTTATTAGGTCGAATAATACTTGTCTAGATATTTTCATAGGTGTGCACACAATTACAGCGCGAGCGAGCCGCCGCGCCGCCGCACCGCTTGCCACGCGCGTTTCTTTTGGCTTTTTCTATGTTTGCGTCAAGTTTTTACTAAATCACACCATATCTTGTGGGTTTTCGGTTACCTGGTCGTTATAATACAGCGGACGTTAATTACCCACCCTACCTTACTAATTTTATAAGTCGCGGCGGAAGAATATACCACTGTAACTCAGCCGTGTGATTGTCGTAAGAGTCGACTTAAAGAATCTACTAGACTTAGAAGAAGGACACCCTTCCTTCTGTGTGTTTAAAAATTTCTACTGCGCTTAGCAATCCACCTGCCTAGTTTGGTTATTATGGCGGTATTAATAATAATAATAATATTTTAATTATTCAAGTAAAGGTCTTATAAACAAAACCAAGTAGTTTTACTACTAGTATAAATATGGTGTACTATTATATAGACCTATTTCACTTATTAGTTTCAACACTTCGCTCTAACTAAGTTCAAGACTTGTGATGTAGACGCGAAGGTTCTCTACCTCGGTAAATAGGTTTACACTATTTTACACTCACATATTATTTGAAAAATCTTTATAGGTACATGTTTTTTTTTGTTAATACTAAATTAAAGTTAAGCCAGAAGCAAAATACAGTGTGTAGGTGTGAGTGTATGTGTGTGTGAGTGAGAGGAATATGTGTTAACTGTGTGTTTAACTTATTGTTTTCAACAGGCTTTCTGTTTTATCGTAGTGTGGAAGTTGTATCTATGGCGACTTCTTTCATATTTATCTTTGTACCTCACTTGAATTTTCAAGTCAATGGTCATTTAAATGACTAGACTTGACTAGACTGACTAAGCTCTGCTGAGTTGTTGTTATCAAGATGTTGCTGTGACTGTGAATTGTCCAGAACTTTAATTTAAGGTTCCGGCAACGGATGAATTTCATAAGCTTTTTCTATATACTTATAAAAACTAAAAAATACCTCTATTTTGATGTTAATGCGATTACCATTGATTTCATTTCAGAAAAGTATTTAGAAAAAATAGTTGTGCCAGGAACCTATACAAGGTGTAACAAAATATGTGTACTAAGCCGAAGGGGGAGGTTTCAGACCCCAATGGTGATCAGTTGTGGGGGATAGAAAATTAAAAATTCCTATTTTAATTATACTATTTTTTAATTTTTTTTCCCTCTTTTATTTCTTTATCTGGGTAAGCCTATACATACCTACTACCACTGCAGTTACGTACGTATTTATCTTCGTAGAGTTCAGCTATGGCGGGGCGGGAGACTACCTAATCTATCTATCTACCTATCTATTACTCTACATCTATGCCCATACTGACGTCATTATCACAGGTACAAGAAACCGCTGCCTTTAGGGTTGTCACTTCGTAAAAAATCAGCTGTCCATGTTGAAACTTTGGTGCAGTTTTTTCCAAAATACCGATCGAAATTCGAAAAGTCGTGGAACAAAAGTTGGTCCCCTGGGGGGTGGAAATTCACCCCCTTTCGCTTAGTACACATATTTTGTTACACCGTGTATAAACTATTTCAATACAAATAATAGCAGTTCTGGTGAAAATATTCTTAAATTACAAATCATGTTGGTAGGTACTACGTTTGTATGGAAAATTCATCCGTCGCCGGATCCTTAACAGAGTAAAACAATTACAATTAATAGTTACAATTATAATATCTGTTTCCTATACGAGTAAATCTAAACCGAGAAGGCAGAGAGAGTGCCTAGAATGCTGGCAACACTGCCATATTGTTACTTTCCTAATTTTACCCATAAATTTTACCTTACTTTAGCGCTGTCTGTACATTTTATAGTCTACCTTCATGATAAATGAGGATTATCAAGGCTTTATGACTCGTAAACGTAACAAGCGATAATAATCTACAGGGAATGACGGCGGTATGAATATGAAACGCGATAATTTATACGATCATAAACAATTTATTCATGGATTTTTACTTTCTGGTGTAAAAATCTTGGTTCTTATTAAATTATTTACTCAAAAACTTTTGTTTTAATTTAAACTTTTCCGTCTTGATTTTCGGTGAGCGGAATTAGAAAATTTTGTATGGGTTCTGTTTGTTAGGAAAGATTTTTAATTGTCAGCTACGAAATGGAATACAAACTAAAATAATACTGGCGACTGACACACCATCATCTTAATAAAATGTAAAAAACTCGGTCACTTAATTCCGATATAGTATTATACCCATGGGGCCCATATTTTTTTTATGTACAAAAATGCATAAAATTGGCTCAATTCATTGCGGTTGTAAACAAGGCTCAAACGCGGCTTCGGTTCACCGACAGCACCGGAAAGATCGGGAAAAATATGGAGAAGGCACAAATTTTAACGTCAGCCTACTTCGCTGTACTGACATTGAAATTATGTCAGAGAAAACTTTTTTTAATCGTCCTCGTACATTTGAAATGAGAATATGAAGCCGATATCAAAACGTTTGCAAAAAACAACAGTACCTAGATTGTATACCTACTCATTTTATTTTGTACTAGCGGTCCGCCCCGGCTTCGCACGGGTATTTAACAAAAATTTCAGAAATTATACACTCTAACACGATGGGTTTCACAGTTTTCATATGGATCCCTTACTTTTTTTAGCAGCATTGGAGTTTTTGACATTGACTCGACACTCCATAACTGTCACTGGCCATAGAGAAAAAGCAAGCACCGTGCACTCACGGAGAAAAAGAGGTTGAATCAAATACTCAACCTCTTTTTGTATTATGACGCGCCATAATAGAAAAAGAGGTTGAATATACAGCGCACGGTTCAATTATTGAATTTTTCAGACGGATCCCTAACTTTTTTGAAAATATTATATAGCCTATGTTCATCACGGAAAATTTAGGATTCTAATGGTGAAAGAATTTTTCAAATTAGTCCAGTAGTTTCGGAGCCTATTTAATTCAAACAAACAAACAATCAAATCTTTCCTCTTTATAATATTAGTATAGATATATAATTGTCTTTCTTTTTTGCTTTTGCTTGTTTTCTTCATTTAGGTTTTTGTTTTCTTTCACAACCTTTCTTCTAAATTCTTTGAAATTAAATCTAATGAAATTTTTAAATAAATAACACATGTTTTCTTAGCATTTGTGTTAGAAAAAACATACAAACATGCTGTTAGGCCGACACCACCTAAGTTGAAAAACGGATAAGAGAATAATGATGATTCGTAGTTCCGAAGATATTTTACTCCCTTCTTGTGTGAGATATGTTCGTGAGAGTAGGCAAACGTATTGTAGGACGCCCTCTGACCGGAGGCGCTATGGCGCTATGCATTAACATAGATTGGGACAGAGGTTGGTTTGGAATGTTACTGTTTTTATGCTACGTTTATTCATATTGAAATAAAAAATTCTGTTCCATTCAAAAACAGCTTCTCATTTTAGTACATCCTCTACCTTGCAAAGCCTCCGGCCGAGGTAAATGACGTCACTTCCGCTTATTATTGCACAGCTACAATTTGCTTTAGTAAATCACTGAGTACCGGTGGCGGTGCTTCTACCCTATTGTTTGAAGGTATACATAATTGAGACCTGCAGATATTGATTGAGGATTTATCCATAATCAATATATTTAGGTATCCAATGGTCGTTTTGGATGGAGATATTGAAGAATACTGATTTATCAATATAATTTCTTTGTATTTTCTTTAAGTGAAAAATCATTTAAATTTTAATTTACGATTCAATTTTGTGTATATATTTAAATTATATGTAGTCTGAAAAGTAGGCTTAGCCTTAGTATCTAAAGAAAGTACCTATCGAAAAAAATTACTACGAATTGAAAGCGAGAAAACATGAAAGGAGCAGATTTTATTTTTATTTAAGAGCGATGAACCTCTCTAGAAATAGTCTTATTGAATTTTAAACTTTAGCATCAATAGAACGTTCAGAATTTAATTAATTTTGAATAGAACTTCATGCACAAGTTATTACACTAATAATAATTGAAATTGTTAATGAAGTACAAGAAAAATTTTACGACATATTCGTCGTATCCTACGAAAACGGTCACAGTTGCAAAACACCAACTTTACAGGAGACGGTTTTTTCTGATTATTTCGCAAAGTTTCTATTGAACGAGTGTGATTTTTTTTGCTAAAACGTTTTATCATATTTTCTGCTAAATTATCATAAAGGTTTCATAAATAAAAAAAACCTTTTTCCCTAGTTTTTGTCCCTTAGCACCTTGTTCCACGTGCAAGTTTCAAATCGACGTTATACTCAGCGCCATTGTGACCGTTTTCCACGCAGATTTCGCTTCACGTCCTCAACTAGGGGGTAACAAACGTCTATGTAAACTTATTCGACGGGATTATGATGGACAATTACACATTTTACGAAGGTCATAGTTTATTGTCCTTCATAATTTGGTTTTGTACCTTGATAATTTGCATCAGAAATTAAATGTATTTAGTTTGTCTAGCACTTAATCGACGACCTATATGGTGCAGCTGCTGGCGAAGGCCTGACTTCGTCGCTGGAGGTTGTGGGTTCGATTCTCGCCTTGGGAAAAATGTTTATACATTTATTGCCGCTGATTTGTCACAGCTGGTTGGTAGGTACAGCTAAAATGCAACAAATCATTCGAAAGCCACAACCGAGTTCGTGTAAAACTGTGCAATTGCTGACATACTAAACAAAATGTGTTTTCGTAAACTATGTAAAACTCGTCTTAGGGTTTCTTAAGGCATGATTTAATATAATGATTGGAACGAATATTTTAGTTATTATGGTAGGTACTCATATAAAAAAGGTAATTTTATAATAAATAATGGAGTTTTCTGACCACAACGCCCAGCCTAAGCCGATGAAGCTAGAAAGCTGAAATTTGGTGGGCTGGACCTTTAACTACACAAATACCGGCTAATTAGGGTTTTTTTTCTTATTCCACCCCTAAAGAGGTAAAAGGGGGTTTTGAGGTTTTTGGTGTTTTTTGTAACTCTGCAACCGGTGGTTCGATTGGTTAGATACTTACATTGAATAAATACTAACTAAACTCGCAAAAATAATGATCACTTGTTTCAGGATTTTTTCAAATATTCCTGAAAATTTAGTGAAACAGGTAATTAAAGTTTGAGATTTATAATTTCATTCTATATTGAAATATCTATAACTTTATAATGAAAGGTGCTATTAGCTTCAAATTTCATTATGTAATGATAGAACAGTAGGTAAATTAAAAAGGCAATATTATGTGATTTATTTTAAGGGGGTATACAACCTCAACTCTGTGCGAAAAGGCTAGACATATGATTTTGCGTTCATAAGAGCGGGACAGGGCATTGCAACGTAAGTCCAAAAATCACCAAAAATCAAGTTTTAGCTTATTATCTATTAATTAGGACATTATTTGAAAAATCCGAAACATATAACATTTTTATTATACTTAATTCTATTACCACGCTTATTGTCAAGATCTGAACTTCTGTATTTATTGAGAAATTTAGGTTTTAGTAAAAATTTAGAGGTAACTTTGCGATTTTTTTCTATCGAGAAAATTTTATGGAATCGTTTTTTCGAAACATATGATCGATAGATTAAGTCCTGAACTTTACCATATATCAATTTCAAATTTAAATATTCAGTAGTTTAGACGATATGGACATCCGGCGGAGTTGAAAATTAGCAGTTTGAGGTAGTATACACACCCTAAGGAAAATTGCTAAGAACAATTAACATGTGTACAAAACTATTCAAAATGTGTTTCAGGATTTTTGAAAATATTTCCGCAAACTGTAAATACGGTTATTGAAATATTGGATTTGTAATTTTTGGTAACGTATTTAAATGACTGTTACTATTTAACGTGCGCTGGTAATGCCATCAAATTTTATTTTTGTATTTAATATACAATAAATGGTTAAACATGTTTTAAGGTCTATTTTCATATATCTAAATTAGGGTAGAAAAAAGTCAAACTTCCCGATATTTAGTTTCAATCCGATTGGTCTTGCATAAAATCTCAATTCACTAAATTAATGAAATAATAACAATGAATGAATGTTTGAAGATTTATTAAAACTTCTCTCAAAATGGGCTAAGGTAGAATGTTTGAAACATATCGTATGACAACCCTGCTTCAAATTCACTAAATAAAAAAATATACTGGAAACTTTTAAAAAAAAGAATACTTTATTAACGGACATAAAAATGATATCATAAGCATCTTTCCGATTTTGGTGAAATTCCGATTTTTTCTTATAATAGGGAATTAGCTGATTTCGTGAAAGAGTTTTACCCTAAACACGTCCACGCCAATGAAATTACAAGCGAGTCAGCTAGTTGCTATTACATTATACGCAGCATTCATTACATGATTATTGTCATAATAGATTGATATCAGAGCCAAGGCATGGCGTATTCATCAATAAATTTTTTGTCTGTTAATTTTCTAACCTATTTAGTATTTAAAAGCTATAGTCTATTAAAAAAACAACAAGTAATGGAGTTAAAATTTGCAGATGTTTGTAGAGTGTTCTGGTTGATTTTTATGTATGTATAGTAAAAAAACATTATATCTATAAGGTCTATTGTGTTAAGTCATCTGATACCCAAAACACAAGTTTTAGTCGATTGTTCAGCATTTTATTTATTCATCCTATCAATCTCGTTACCGTATCCAGATTAGAGAACTCGTCAATGAGCCTTTCTGAAGCCAACTACTATGTGGTTGCTCACGTTAAAATATTAAAAAGAAAACACATATTTATTTCGCTGTTTTGTAGACTCTGTCGTCTGATAACCTTATTTGTAGAAGTCGAAAACCCCTGAAATTTTTGAAATCTCTTGAAAATCCTTAAAACCTGTTTTTCTTTATTTTATTTTTCACATTGGATTGCACAAGCAAATAGTTTAATGTGTTACGATTTTGCCGTACAAATGCCGCACTATGTATCTATTATACATATTTCAGTATTTTGTATTATTATTTAGCTTTTATACAAAGTTTCAAACTTATAGTCGTCAATGGAATATCGGGAACTCTGGCAATTTTTACATTTTCTAATTTCTTTTAAAAGTCAAATAGTTGTGGTTTAAAGCACCGCATGTAAAAAGCTTACAATCAATTCAATACTTTATTAAATACAAAACCAATACAATAATTCAAACAATTTTAACCTTTACTAAAATCTTAAAGATTTTTTTAGTTTGGTTAAATTAACTAAATGTCAGAAATATTTTTAGAATTCGAACAACTGTTGGTTTATAGTTCAAACAAATTGTGTCACTGTTCTCAGTTCTTATTGAGAGACCTTTATAAAAAAAATCCCTGAAAGGCGTATGATAATTTCATAAATATTGATATTCTATATTAAAAAGTTATAGAGAATTCAAAACAAAACCCAACTACGTGTCTCAAACATGTATAACCCGTTCCAGTCCATTTTAAGGAGTATTTTAAAACTTCCTGAAACAAATATTCATTTATTTATATTATTAAGATTTCACAATGGAATAGGTATTCCTAACAAAATAATATAGCTACTTCGCAAATTAAGTGATTATGTGCATCCGCATTCGTGAATGTGAAAGATGTACATTCGTTACATGTATAATTGTATACTAATACTGTAGATACGAAGGTCAGACCCTGTCTGTTGCTTTAACGCTTTAATCGATTTAACGATGAAATTTTTCTTCACACAGAAGAAAAATGAACAAGAAACTAGCAAGATATAATTATACCTTAGTAGGTTGTTAGAACATATTTATGTATGTACACGTACCTATTCGCATTACATATAAATTTAGCATTTTTCGTGCTTTCATAGCCCCAAAGACAATTCATGTGCCTAGCCAAACTATTAAAAATGCACTTCGTAGACGACAAACGGTGCGGTAATCCGCGCCCGCGCGCCTATTCACCCGCGCCACATGGTTACTCTGGAGTATGTAACCGTATTCGCCGGGAAATACTTGTGATCTTTGCGTTTTTCACGTGGAAGAAAGTGCCAAAGCTGTTTGTTAACTTTTTCGTCGGGCTAAATCGATCAATGCAATTGTGACCAAATCTTAAAATGTTAATAACTTTTTTATTTTCAGTATTTTTTAATTTTTTTCGAACTGGTATGATGTAAATCATAATGGAGATTCCAAAAATGCAATAAAAATAAAAAGTCACACTGGCGACTGTGACCCTATTCGTAGGATACGACGATATTAGGGCTTCGGCCTCTTGTCAATAAGTGGACACGATGAACGATACTTGTCCAATTTGCTTAAAATTAACTCAATTTTAGGTACTTATCGCGTCGAGTGATAAGCTACGCCTCCTTACTCGAAAAATATAAAGATTGCTATGCTGCTCGTCAAGTTGGTAGTTAAATTTTAAATTTAACTTACCATAAAATTTTCTGTTTACATGCATTAGTAACTCAAAATTAAGTACTACATACTTGGCTACATAGAATAATAAGTAATATAATCCGTGTACACCAGTCATAGTGTGCTTGTGTACGTAAATTAATAATAAATGTTTAAACCAATATTATTAACTTTTTAATGGCTTTTAAAAAGCTTTTGGTGAGTGCTGAGTACCAAGAAAGTAAACTTTACCGCCTCATCCAATGAAGATTAGTTACAGATTTCTTAGAAAATTGGGCTCGTGGTGAGTTAGATAATACGAGTAAGTTTAAAGTAATTTTATAACGGATTATTTTTTTTATTTTATATATGCAATAATGTATTTATAAAATATTACAGCATTGCCATACAACGTGGCAATGCAGCCAGCATCTTGGGTACACTTCCAACTGGTATTGATTTGGATCAGTTGAGCTACCTGTAGTTTGTTCGCAACAGTCTGCAGTTAGCTCAATTGTAAATACTAGTGGTTTTTTTTAATTTAGTTAGATCATTGTAATTTATTTGTTAATAAAGGCTTGGCCATTTATTGTTATTACCATGATCACGGGCCATATAGTGGCTCAGTTCTTTGGGAGCATGGGGCCGTAACCAACAGCACAGAGGCTCTTTAGGAATGTTATTTTTTAAAGGAAGGCAGGTAATGATTACTTTTTCTTATGTTTATTTAATGCCCTCAGAAAACTTCTATATTTGAGGCGCGTTGCCATTAGAACTGGGACATAACATATTAAGTCGGCAGTTGAGAGGAAACGTCTTTAAGACTTCACCAAAACTTTAACGTTAAGTTGAAAACACTTAGTTACTTCGGTATAGCTTGTTTATGGCTGGGTCCAGCACTTGATACTGGATACAGCAGGTCCAATTAGGTGCTGGCTCCAGCTGGATTACTAGAATGCTGGAACCAGCATTAAAATCCCTAGAACGTTCCCTGTTCCTTAACTTGGCAGAGCATGGCACGTAGGCTACTGAAATCTGTGGTCAGTAGTGAACTTTTCGTTTAGTTCGGGCTATCAAATTCATATGCCACAGACTTTATTATAAAGAATTCGTATTTTGTAATCTGCTTTGCTTAATTTTAGAGTGATTAGTTATAGTTTTTGCACGCTGCGGCCTGAAATAGGTTAGTACACTTAGCTTTACTTATTTTTAATCATTATTTACAGTTATTTCATTATTAACCATAACATAGAGATAGGTGTAATCTATTACTATATTAACCTATTACTATTTGTAGGCTAACCTACTAGTATAAATAAATTAATAAATAGACTGTGTGTATTAACAAGACCTCACAATAAGATCCTTTTCCCTTTTCTTCCGCGAAAGATCCTGGCCACTTATTGAGGTCTAAAGTAAATAGAGTTTTTTTCTTGGAAAACGCTTCTTTGTTCAACTTTGTTCCAAACCCCTTAGAAATATTATCTATTCTGCATCCCTGCAGGCTTCAATCTCCTAGATAAACTTATAGGTGGTTATTTCGCTCATAGGCCGTAAACACTCTGCTCCCTTCTGGTATTGTTGTCGCTGACTTTTATTAGTTAAATCTCATGGACCTATTGGGAAGTCATATATGGAAATTTAAAATTTTAGAAATATTTGTCGTGGACCTCTTGGGAAATACGAAACAATAGAATCATGGACCTCTGGGAATAAGCCCCCTAGACAAAAGCCTCGAGGCATTAAAGTATCAATTGAATTTATAATTGGTGCTTACCAAATGCGTCATTTTAATCTAAACCTTTATTTGTTTTTCATTTTCACATAAAAAAGCTTTTTTATGAAAACTCAAAAACTGATCTTAAATGTAATCAACGACTCGCTATTCAGATTTTAAAACCAATAAACGTTTCTTTAGATTATATTTTCAACAAATTAAAAACCGAAAAGCTTTTATAAGATTCTCCTAAAATGTTCAAGAAATTTGAGACTTTTCTCTCCTGTTACCTATTATTATCTGCATCATTTTCGTAGTAATTATAAGTTTTTATCTACGTCACTTAATGTAAGAAATTCTCATTAGAAGCGTAATTACACTTCTTAGTAACATTATCTGAAAACAACAATCTTAGACAAATAATGTTCTTTTCATTAAGAGTTATACAGGCTAGACGTCTAAAAACATGAGACGTGTTGAACAATGCGTGTAACTAAATAATGGGCTAAGCCATTATCAATGAATCAACGTCACTCAATGCATTGTTTACTCAAGCTTAACGATATTATAAAGAAAAGTCAATATGGTTATTAATATCTCGTGTGGTTGGCCACTTTCCAACCAAACTGAAAAAAAATAAAGAATAAACCAACTAACTGCTGGATTTGGGCCTCTCTTATTGGCATAAATTTAACCTCGATTCTTATTATGGTGAAGTAAAGAAACGAACGAGAAACCTTTAGATTGTTTGGTTTTTATGTAAACAGTAAGACACTTTTAACTATAATCTTCTAGCTAAAAATGCCTTGAAGTTCATTAGATAAAGTGTCTCCTTCTGTTTGATAAGGGTTGTATACTTTATATGGAAACTATAGATATTTTAAAACTATATAAAAATTCTCAGGAATTTATGTTTCGACAAAAGTGAACTGAGTTTTGACTTGCTATGGGTAAATTTGCAAATTTTTATATTATTAAAATCCTTAACTTTTTTCAAATTATTATAGTTAATCAAGTTATGTTTAAATTTAATTCTTAAAAAATAGGTAACTTTAAGTACAGCAAATTGTCATTCAACTATTTCAGGTAATTTGTCTGTGGCCAGAACTGTACTTCACGATTAACTCAAACCTACAACTTTAAAACCTCAAAACAACTCGACTAGCTCCACTCAGTAGCTACACTTCGACCAAACTATATAAACATTAGCGGTCCGCCCCGGCTTCGCACTGGTATTTAACAAAAAATGTTTTTTTCATACGGAACCCTAATTTTTTTATAAAATGTTAAATAGCCTATGTTCAACACGGAAAACTTATGATTCTAATGATAAAAAAATTTTTCAATACGATCTAGTAGTTTCGGAGCATATTCAATTCAAACACCAAACAATCAAATCTTACCTCTTTCTAATATTAGTATAGATTACGATAATATCAGACATCTCTAGCTCACTTCACTAGCCAATATTATGAAAAGCCATTCTAAAACCATTAGTCAGTAGGTACTACTTTGGTCGAAAGGATTGTACTAACTAAGGACTCAGATCATTAAGATCTCACAAGCTAATTGCTCGTTAAGGCACTTCTACACTATCTGATAAGTACTTATATGATACCTGCTACAACGTAATCTACACAGAATACTGACCGACACAATTTAACACAGTTGTGTCTTAGTAAGCAATATGCCAACGGCTCATAAATCTACTCACAAATTATTTAATATCCCAAAAAGTTTAGTATATATAGTTTTTTAATTATATATATTTTTTTGTCGTGATGTTATTTAATTCTTATAGATTACACCGACTGCGAGGGTTTACGGACTAATAACAAAATTCTACACACCTAAGTTGCCACTCTTGGACACTGCTAGGTGACATAGTTCGGTGGGCAGCACATCAGGACCTTACAAGTTGACATAATATGTAGCCATAGGTTGTGCTGGGTAGCAATGTTACCAACATGCTACTATCATGAACTCAATGGGTTGCGTTAGCAGCGTTGAGGCATTCGCTGTGTGGACCTGGAAGACCGTAGGACGTAGTTTTGAACCACACCTACGGTAGCCACGGACGGGGATTGCCGAGCTACTTATCCGCGGGAGCGACTTTCGACAGTTCTGTTGGAATGATGGCCCGATGATTCTTTAAGAAACAAAGTAGTCTACTGTTTCCGTTTCCGCTTGCGCTTTTCTGGTCTACTGAAAATCTATTAGAAAACTCATGAACATAAAAATGTATCAAGCCGGAATATAAGAATTACTTACTAATGTTTTTTTTTTGTACTATAATATTTTCTAGACGACACGCTGTGGGTATCGCGATGTAGGATGCAGCGGGCTGCAAGATCGATTTCCGCTTCAGGACAAAATTTAAAAGTATTTATGAAATGTATAAGGTAGTACCCATAACTCTGCTTAGCTTGCCTGCTTGATGATCCTACACAAATTGAGTCATTAGTGATAAACCCAGTAAAAAAATAAAAAAAAATAAAAGCTGTGAAATACTTGGAACTAACACAATCATGTGCATTTTCTGTGTGAGCTAAATCCATATTGTGCGGCAATATATCCGTCTCGCCGGCACACAAGTGGTTAATAAAACTAAACAACGGTCTGTCTGTCCGTCCATCCGTCTTGTCCTATCTCAGTCACGTCGGAGGCTGACCCTGGCATTGATGTCGCCTCAGTAGGGTGACTTTGAAGCCATTTTGAGGGTAAATATAATAAAATATTTAAAAATGCGCAAAAGAGCGAGTTGGATAACTCAAAAATACTTACAAGATTATTGGCAATCTACGGCTTTACGAATAAGTAGCTGAAGATAAAAAAAAAACAGTTCTACGAGACCAAGATAAATTTTACTCTAAAAAAATTATATAATCATCAAAAATTTCTATCAGAATATACCCAGATCGGGATGATATTTTGCGTAAATGTACCCAAAATATCATCCCGATCTGATCAGCCGCCTATTCCCGATGCAGTATGGCGTAAAAAGATAATACACATTCAAACTTTCTTATTCATAAAATTTATGGTATAAAATAAAAACAGATTGCGGGAAAATCAGTTTTAGGAAAACCAATCTAAAATTTGTTACCAAAAAAAACTGGTTAACTAACCCGTCAAAAAAATCCGACCAACTAAAAAATCATAGATACTGTAACGCATGCTCTAGTTTTATTTATGTCCAACGCTATACAATATAGGGTTAAATTAACACAAACCCGATTTAATGTTCTGATATCTATATTACCTTTGGCTTGATATTCCGCAAGATTTTTAGGGTTAATGAACTGAATAACTAGAATACTGTAATATTTCTAATAACGACCCTTGTGACGCAGCGGGTGATGGTTTCCATTTCTTTTCACTTTAAACACTTTTATAGCAAATAATATGTTTGTTCCAATGAAACAAATTTAAACCGTTGTTGCTTTATTAGTCTAATAATTACAGAAAAAATGCTTTTAAACCTGACAATGTTTAGGTAAGTACCTCGTGCGTGCTTTACCATAATCACCCTTGGATGGCGCAAACGAGCGACTCGACACGCGCCATTCCCCTCTTTCATGTTAGAATACAATACCGTTATAATTTTTTTATCAAATAACCAAAAAGGATTAGTATTTACAATTAAAACAATTGAGCTAACTGCAGACTGATGTGGATCAATTGAATCCAAAATATCCAGGTGATATCTAAGAAATCCAGTATTCTAATATCACATACACGTAGGTACATATTTTTCTCATAGTTTCACGTATCGTAGTGTACATTATACAGAACACAGGAACTCCAATGGTCGGCTGTCGTGTTAGTTGATCCTACAGTGACAGCTAAAACTATGTACTTCAGTAGTGTAGTCTACTACAGTGTTATTAAATTGAGCTATTTAGGTTCTGGTTAATGATAGGAAAAATATATAGACGCAGATCGTTATCCCACCTGGCGGGAGGGCGTCCTACACTACGTTTACCGAGTCACGGTATCCATTTATGAACACGTTTACCCCAGCGGTTCTTCGATAAATATGGCCGGCACCGCCGCTTCATTTTCCTAATTCTTTGAGGTATATCGATAACTTTGGTTCCCTGCTCTGTATTCGTCGCAAATCCTATTTTACAGAGTTACTCCGAGCATAGCTCTTTTCATAGCTCGCTGAGCGACTTTGAACTGGTGTACCAACCCTATCGTAACTGTCCACATCTCAGCTCTTAAAAGAAACTCAAATGGTGCGTACTAGCTAGTAAGTATTTAACTACAATCTTAACTATTAATTGAAGATGTGGCATATTGTAATAAAAACAGAATTAAGTTGCACGTTTGCAGCGACTTAACGTCTTAACCTTAAATGGTTCCCTTGTTCCTTGTCATTATGGAGCATTAGGTGATTGACGGTTGTCATTTTGGAAGGCCCCGGTTCCTTTTAAGGTGGGTGATGGTCTAAATAGACGTTAAATGCTTGTCATCAGTGCTTATGTGGTTTTGTATAGAAAGGTTTGAACTTTTTGTATTCATTCGGGCAATGGCATTTTGATTATACGATTTGGTATTGAATATTTGATAGGATCGAACACTTTACGTTCTGTGAGACAAAATGGCGTTCTTTAACATCATCATTAACAAATGAAAGTAGATCATGGGCGCAATTCTGCTAACCATTCACTTCGATATGACGTTAATTTCACCGTCGCAGAATCATCACATAGAATCCTTAGATGAAAGAAACTCGAGGTGTATCTGGTGCTAAAGAGAGATTGATAGAATGGGTGAAACTTGTACATTTGAAGTGGCTCGTTCCATGTGTAGTTTACATAAATATAAGATTGCGAACCAAAATGTGTCATTCTGTAATAATATAATTTTCAAGGTGATTTTAGCATAAGAGAGTAGTTTCAAAAATTACCTTTTACACACAAAAATATCGCCTCTTTAAACTATTTATACGTTTGCGTATTGTAATAATATTGGTTTAAGTATATTACATCAAATGGTATACGAGCTGTAACAAATCTACCTCTTTTCAAATCCCATAAACACTCGCAAAAAAGAACAGACAAATCCATGTGACAGCTGATACGATATTGGCTGAGGTATACAATCGAATACAGGTACAGTATACACTTACAAAATAGTTTTCAGGGTATTGTGATCAAAATGGTAGAATTCGACCAATAAATCCTTCCTACAGCGGACACGTTTTTATGGAGGGTCTGGTTGCAAACGATGAGAAATAAGGTTTTATATCTATCACAGATTTTATTTTAGAAAAAACAGGCGCTTGGCCAGAATAAGAAAGAGTCCTGTCATGTTAATTTTTGACCCGAAATTGTGGAACGTCACAATGTGGTGTGTGCGGTATGTGACCTACATAGAATATCACACAGAAAATTTTAAAACACCATTGCCTAGCGAATATTTTTTTGTTTAGTTTTTACTTTCATTAGATTCTGACTTATGTGTACCATAATTTTAAACATTAGAAAAAAAAGTTATGTCTGTAAGTTTAATAAAAGAAATGTAGTGACTCAGTTTATATTAAAGTAGTCGAGAAGTTATCGTTCTGCAATTGAGCAATTTCATTAGAACTCGTCAACTCATCGCCGCAGAAACACATATCCTTAATTGGTATTTGCAGTCATTTCTTAAGTCTCCAATAGTAGTTTTATGTACTCGTGTCGCCAAATATTGAATAGACTCAGTTAAGTTAACAAACTCTTTTATTTCCAACCAACCAACAGTAGTAAATCTAAAGACTATGGCAACAAAAACTGAAAGCTGGTAACTAGTTTTAGAAAAGATGGAATATTTACAAAAATGTATCTCCAAATAAAACGCGCTGTATCTGAAATGGCGTCATACTCGCTAGAAACTGAAATACAACACCACAAGCAAAATGCTTTCTGGAGATAAGGCGTGCTGAACATTGTAAACTATGTGAACAGTATAGAAACTGCAGTAAGACCATGTGATAACGGTTTGCTATTTGTAAAACCCCAGCTTGTGCCGTATGAGATGATTTACGGGCAGAGGGTGGCCAGCAGCGCACCCTGTAGAAAAACGCCTCCAACAAACTGCAATGCCCTATCTGATATAAAAGATGCAAACAATAATGGACTTTTAGTGCGCAGATTAGCTAATGAATAGCACATTATGCATCAACTACCAAATACTATAATCAATACCCAAATTTTATTCGTGTCTATGATTTTCGCCTCTCTTCCTCGTTGAATGCTATTATTAGTGCGCGCGTCGGGTACCGACGGCATGGCAGCCGGACATGGTTAGTGAAGTATGTGGTAATGTGACACGTGTACATTTCTGATTTTTAGACAAATTGACGGTAGTTTTCAATACTGCCGTCCATCGGTTGTAACTCCAAATAAAACAAAAGGTACGCGATATATACTCGATATACTATGTTAAGAGTACAACCGTCTTTTAAGACACCTTTCCCATCGCCTCTCCTTTAACTCTAGTAAGCTGGAAGAAAACTCTTTTCAGGCATAAGCTCGCCTATATATAAATTCTATGAGATATAGCCCATGCTACGTTTGATCGTGTACCTACCATTAAAAAATAACCAGCAAAAATATTTTCATACCACATGGACAACTGGATATTTTTTACATTGTTTCTATGTTTCAGCTCTTTGGACGTTTGCCTAATTTTATTTGAAACACAATATCTATGGTTGTGATTATGTAAGCACTATTCTTTAGTATTTCCTCGGCTGATTTGGGGGTTTAGCTGATGCTGTGGAAACTGCGAGTGTGACGACCTTGGGCTACTTTTGTCCGTGTTTTCTTCAGCTCACTTCCTCTAGAATATGCATCCGCCAAAGCATGGAGCTTTTTTCAAAATCATCAAAAATTCAAACTGCAAAGTTTGTTTAACATTCCTACACTTTACAGGATTCTTGGCCTTGTCAGAGCTTAGTAGACGGAATGGTCCTTATTATCACTATTAAAACCGCATAGTGGGGTCACGGGTGACTTGTTATACAGGTTTTACTAACGTACCTCAAGCACCAGCCCGTCACCAAACATTCCAATATTTTTTATCATCAGCTCTCGGGTCACGGGTCGCTTCGACCAGATTCATCGCGGTCGTACGTTATCAGTTTGTTTAAAAACTGCCATATATTCTGTTCTTGTCATTGTTTCCCATTGATATCTTATAATGTCATTAGCTAAGCGCGACTTAGTTAGCTCGATACCTTTTTTTCTTGTGACTATTAGAAACCTTATTTATTGCATTCATAAAATAACACTACATAGCTTGCAATTAAAGCAGATTAACTGTTTCACATAAGTCTATTGAAACTAGAAAAAAATCGTCTAGACAAAAAAAAATATTATTGGCCTATAATTTGTTGGTTTTTGGGCCGATTATTCAATCCCCAGTTTAACAATCAGATAAACTTTATTCGATTATACTTAGTTTTTCAAAGGTAAGATAGTAGTTAACTGTGGAATAAGGTCCCTAACTGAGGATTGAAGTTACCTGCTATTCTAAGGGCCAGATTTGGCTGGCTATATTTCCCAAATAAGTATGATGTCGGTCAATTTGACGGTTTCTTTCGTTGCTCTGGTAATAATAACATACCATTTACGTGGTACGATAATTTCATGGATGAAATATTTGTGAAGCAATTCATGGTAAGCGACAGTAGGTAAGTTTGGTTTGACGAACGCCAGATGTCAAATACAGGTTTTGTTGCTGCTTGTCTCTAACACCGTGTGGTGCCGGCATAGAATTTCACCACCGCAACTCTTCCCGTGGGTGTCGTAAGAGGCGACTAAGGCAAACACACCGGGGGGCGGGCAGCAGCGCCCTCTGCAGAACAACTCCACCGAACTGCGACCCGCATGCCCAGCGTGGGGATTATGGCCATTAACCCCCAAATGATAATGCCATCTTTGGCGCTCATTAGGGGAGGCCTATGTCCAGCAGTGGACTGTTATAGGCTGTTGATGATGATGATGTCTCTAACACGTTGAATAGTATCTGTGCAGCTCTCTTGCACACAAATGGTGTAAAGCTGGCTAGCTTAAACCACGAAATCTCTCGGTAAAAGACGATCGAAAAGCTTAAAACTTTTATAGGCCTAATAAACAGATACATGAAAGCTGTAAAATTATTCGACGACTTAACTCAGGATTGTAAAGTCGGGCCTTAAACAATCGCCTATCTAAAACAATTTTATTTTACGGAAATAAATTATACTATATAAACAAAATAAGCTACGGTATGAAATCCTAAGCAAACATAATGTAAGTACTTACACAGACATCAGGCGTAGGATAATTTATTTAAACGATTTAAAGTTGGTTTACACGAACTTATAATTAAACTGAGGCCCAATACACAATCGATAGTTTCGTTTCCTTTTTAGGCAAATTCAATTAATAACAGTTCCTATTGGCCGAAATGAAACACTAAATTTTGTGCTGGAGAATTGAAATAGGTTCCAAGTCCGACCAAAATATCGACGTCGGCTTTCGGACGACAAGACAAACTTGTGCTAAGGCCTAAGTTCATTTTATTAACATGAATTTGTTTTAAATGTTTTTCAACTGACGAGATCTGAACACATAAGTTATTAGTATTATTATATTTAATTTAGGGACAAAAAAAGGTAAATAAACGCGATAAAAACCCGTTAAAATAGTACTAATAATTAGGCATTTGTTTTCTCGATCTTATCGACACATTCCATTTTTACATTTGTACAGGAAATTGATGCGTCACCGGAGCCTTAAGTACCTACTGCCAATGCTTATCAACACAAGAAAATTAGATTCTAAACTTACTGCTTTATCTTAGCAACACAAGTTATCATTCACGGATAAATTTGACGACCTCTGTGGTGCGGTGGGCGAAGATCCGCCTGCGACGCAAGAGGTTGCGGGTTCGATTTCCGCCTCGGGACAAATATTTGTACGATCTGCAGATATTTGTTCAGGGTATTCTGGTCGTTTTCTATATATGATAAAAAAATATCTATCTATGAAATAATATTGTATTATGTATATCAGTCATCTAGTACCCATAACACAAGCTCTGCTTAGCTTGGGGCTAGATGATGCTGTGTGGAATGTCTGGCATTATTATTATTATTATTAAATATAAAGTTACACCAAATCGTATTTTCTAGAATACGAGTATCATTAGATATGAGACTATGCCATCGTCTCTAGGGCTTTCAAACCAGTTCGTAATTCAAGACGCGGGCGAGGCGCGTGTCATAAACTCAGCTTTTACGATGGCTTCGGATTTCATTGGATATGTCTGGATCTACGAGACGTAGATGTTTTCTTGTTTGTGCTTTAGATGCAATGTTTGTTTTATTGTATTCAAAACAAGGCTGCAATAATAGACACTGGGTTAGTTTTAGACCCGCGAACTAATTGGATTTGAAAAAACAGAGTTAGAGATTTTAGTTATTTTATTTTATTTAGTTTTATTTAGCTGAAGATAGTGTGCTATGGCGCTCATTAGGGGAGGCCTATGTCCAGCTGTGGACAATATGGGCTGATGATGAGGATGATTTTATTTAGAGAACCGTTTTACACACTTAAGAAGCCGTGTGGTGCCGGCATAGAATTTCACCACTCCCACTCTTCCCGTCGATGTCGTAAGAGGCGACTAAGGGAAACACAGCGGGGGGCGGGCAGCAGCGCCCTCTGCAGAACAACTCCACCGAACTGCGATCCCCAACCCGCATGCCCAGCGTGGGGATTATGGGCAACCCCCAGATGAAATAACGCCACCTATGGCGCGCATTAGGGGAGGCCTATGTCCAGCAGTGGACTGATATAGGACGTTGTTTTACACACTTAGATTATTACATTTGAGAAACAATTATACCTACTTAGGTATTATTAGATAGTAGATACTCATAAACAAGTGGTTCTGATGTCTGATACTGGGTCGTCAGTCGGTCCGTTTACTCCCACCTGTTCTGTTGAGTAGTTCTGTTGACAAAACAACTGGGATTTTTTCCCCCATTAGTTTTGTGACTTATAAGACTATGCTTTACACCTGACTTTTATCTCTACTATTCCCACCTGTTTTGTTGAGTAATCTGATGACAGAACTTCTGGTAATTTCTCCGCATTAGTTCTGTGATTCAAAAACTTAACCAACCTATGTGCATATCTATACTAATATTACAAAGAAGTAGCGTTTGTGAGTTTGTGACGTTGTAAGGGGTAATCTCTGGATCTACAGAACAGATTTTATTTTTTTTTCACCAATAATAAGCTAAGTTATTGTGGCTATAATAATTTCGAAAATAAATTACACATCTTTACATAAACTAGAATAATGTAATTAAAGTTCTAAAAAAAATGCTTGCATCGTGTGCGCTGCGGAAACTGTTGAAGATAGAACAAAACAATGTACTACAATATGATAGCATATGCCTATCTCCTACGGATAACTCAAAATAACTGCTTTTACTGTTAAAGTTTTGGATTAAAAATATCTTTTTCTGAAGCTTATTTAGGCCATTATGGTATTAATTTATATCTTTATAAATATGTTTTTTTAGAACGGAAATTTAATGTAGAATATGTGAGCCCTTAACTCTATACAGTTTAAACAAATATCTTCAAAGATATTAGCAAAATAAAAACGTGCGGTGCGCGCCGAACTTACTTTAACAACCTGTAGGGCAAGCACGGGCTTTCTTGTCTAAGGCAGAATAGACAAAAATTACGTCACTTTGTCATCGAATGCGTAAATTATTTGAAATTAATTTCTTCAACTTCAATAATGTACGTAATGTATGGCGATGCGATGCCATTATTGTCTATTTTACCCTAGAGAACAATCCCCGTGCTTGGCCTACTGAAGTATTACGCGGGTCAAACGGGCAGGGACAAAAATGTTTCTAAAAATATTTTATTTTGTTTGCAATAGTTTGAATCACAACAGAACTACTCAACAGAACAAGTGAGAATTGTATTCCCATTTGTTTTGTGGACAGAACTAATGAGAAAAAAATTCCCAGTAGTTTTGTCAACAGAACTACTCGACAGAACAAGTGAGAATTGTATTCCCATTTGTTTTGTGGACAGAACTAATCAGAAAAAAAATCCCAGTAGTTCTGTAAACAGAACTACCCAACAGAACAGGTGGGAGTAAACGAGTCGGTCACATTTATATATTACTAGCTGTCCGCCCCGGCTTCGCACGGGTATTTAACAAAAATTTTATAAGTCGTGCGGAACCCTAATTTTAGTAAAAAAATATGAGGATGAACATAGTTTGATGAGGGAAAAATTTAGATCCTCATTGTGAAAGAATTTTTCAAATCAGTCCAGTAGTTTAGGAGCCTATTCAATTCAAACAAACAAACAATCAAATCTTTCCTCTTTATAATATTAGTATAGAAGTATAGGTATAGATTTTCTATGATACCTTAATCAAAATTTTACTTTATATAAAGTACTAAATAATTAAGCCTTACTGATTCTTTTTTATGAAATTCCTATAATCCACTTTGTAAGTATTTTAACTCGAAAGTCTTTGACTCGAAAGCTCCTCTTTATTTTAAAGAGGAGCTTTCGAGTCAAAGACTTTGGACACCCCGCGGAGTAAGATTGAGTGAGGCTTTTCCGTCGACAGCTCAGTTGGAAGAATTTCAAATACGCTTCGCCAGAAGTCCATTTTTCAAAAGATGTCGGTTCCCAGTATCTGAAGTTATGGAGATGTTACGAAGCTGTAATGTTTGGTAAGTAAAAAGCCTTTATTAACAAATAAAATTACAATGATCTAATTAATAAAAACTTGTATTTACAATTGAGCTAACTGTAGACTGTTGCGAACAAACTACAGGTAGCTCAACTGATCCATATCAATACCAGTTGGAAGTGTACCCAAGATGCTGGCTGCATTGCCACGTGGTATGGCAATGCTGATGCGCTGCAAGTTAAAAATAATTATATGACGACCTCTGTGGCGCGGTGGGCGAAGGTCCGCCTGCGACGCAGGAGGTTGGTGGTTCGATTCCCGTCTCGGGACAAATATTTGTACAATCTGCAGATATTTGTTTATGGTGTTCTGGTCGTTTTCTATGTATAATAAAAAATATCTATCTAATTAATAATATTGTATTATGTATATCAGTCATCTAGTACCCATAACACAAGCTCTGCTTAGCTTGGGGCTAGATGATGCTGTGCCGATTGTCCGGCATCATTTATTTCATTTTATACTTTTTATATATGTAACTAAAATCCAAAAACACTTTATAAGAATTCAAAGTAACTGTAAAAGTAAAGTACCTGATCAAAAATGCATCGATGTTTTTGTCCATTTCTATGTTATCTTAGATTTTCAAAATTACTAAACAGATCAAGATACAATTTTGTTGCTTCTTTGTAGAATTGTTTTAATCATAAGAAAACACAGTACTTAACAGAATAAAACAATTATAACTAGTATTTACACTTTTATCCATATCCTAAAAATCTAGGGTGAACTACAGCATCCCGACGCACGCTATCCCGACAAAAAAGAACGCTATCCCGACTTGCGGAATCTTGACATTAATAAAAAGTGATTGTGACGCCGGAAATCTTTACAAATGGTATTGGGTCTCTAGGAATATAGTTATCTTGTATATTTCCGAAAAATCAGGAAAAAACTAACAGGTAAAAAATTACAGGAAATGTCAAAACTAATTGAATCTTTACAAATGGTATTAGGTCTCTAGGAATAAAGTTATCTTTTATAATTCCGTAAAACAGGAAAAAACTGACAGTAAAAAAATACAGGAAATGTCAAAACTATTAAACTGTTGAACGACCTAAATATAAGTCCAGCATCCCCAATGACTTTGTTGAATATAATACAAAATAAAATAATATTATTTTTTAAATCCCAAACAAAGCATGAGAAACTGAGTGCAGAAACTTCATAGAACTCTTCTTATCTTATCTTATCTTATCACATCTTATTTTGCCGACGAACCTAAAATACGATAGTGACAAAATAATTTCCATCGAAATAGAGTGAACCACTCTGGCAACGTAAAACGTATCTCTTGACCAATTTCGTATCAATCAATGTAGTATTGGAGGATGCATCAGCTGGTCCTCGCAAAGTGGACCGGGAAATATCTAACACGCTGTACTAGGTGACACATACGGCTTTGGGCAATAACGAAGACATATTTAACTGCAATATTTGCTGGATTCTAATGTAATAACAGCATTGGATAAAATAACTTTATTAACAAAATTTTAAATTAGATAACAAGAACACATTAGAACTATGTAGTATTTATTGAAACAATTGAGCTGACTGTTGCAAAAATCCAGAGCTCAATCAGTAGCTCAATTGAGCTATATCAATACCAGTCAGAAACGTCCTGAAGACGCTGCACTGAATGCATTGCCTCACTGTATAACTAACAAAGCTTATGAGCTGCGCCAGTTACTCACCAGCTCTAGGGTCACATTTCGCGTCGCTTTGACTTGACTTGGAAATTTTCGTCAGTGGATAAAACGACACCTATTATAATAGTTAGTTATAATTTTCTTACGCCCATCAGTAAGCGGAAAACAACTGCCACTTAGCTTTTATTTCCCAGTTTGTCGCAAAGCCGCACCCAAAGATAACGCTGCCGGCCATTATGATGGTATCCTGTACTACCCGTAGTCCAGTCAATTTTAGACTGGGCTCATAATTAAATTGAAATTGGCCGGCAGCCTCAGCACAATCCATGTAGTAAGAACCAATATTAGTTCGTATAGCTGTCGGTGGAGCCAGTAGAGGTTTGCAGTGCTCTTGTCGATGCTACAGTTCATAATAGTCATGACCAAATTGATGATGCTTCAAAACAGATTGAATTTATGTTAAGAGGACTACTGAGTATTTTGCCTGTGAAAAATATAAGACTGATTAATAATTATCATCACAATGTATGGCAACACTGAAGCGCTGCGCCAGATACTGACCAGCTCGGGTCACACGGCGCTTTGGCCATATGCTCAGAGATTTTTTTAAACCCGGAGAAAAAAACCACTTAATTACTATGCATGAAAGTACCTACAATATTATGAAGCACTGAAAAATAACATAAAATAGATATTTAAGCCAGTAAAATATTTCTTTTCCAGTCTATTTAACGTGGTGATTCGTTTAAGCTTCTTTTTTCGCACTCATGCCTGTCCTTGACATTTCCATCAATGGATCAAACAATAATAAAACGTTTAATTCCGAACCAGTTTACTATTCAACTAGGTACCGAAAACACTTGATGTCCGATATAAACTTCGCTGCACACTCAAAAGTAAATAAAACCTCCCTCTTTGACCCACAACTTTAACAAACAAGGCACATAAAAACGTCCGTCAAAAATTTATATAAACCGCGGAACCCTGAAATTTATGAGCGACATCAATAAAGTGAAGTTTATGTTAACCACAGCCGTTGATACACAATTCGTATGAGTTTCATACAAACTTTCTTTCTATTACAAGATTAACTTTTCGATGTGAGAGTTGCGCCGTAGAGGCGGCGGAACCTCAGTCGCGCTACGCTGCCCGCTACGACGCTACGCCCCGTAGCACACGGCTACGAACTCGCTACGAAAATCTACGAGTTCATAGAAAAGTGTACCAGTGCTACAAAACTATGCTCAAAGTTTTCACTTAGTGGTATCAGTGTTACTGTGAGTTCGAATGTAGTGTTTACCTCATTGGAACTGGGTCCAATTTGCAGAAACAACAAACGATGACCTTTTCATTTTACAGGTTAGTTGTATTTTTAATTAAGTCGAGATGAGTGTGCATTTTTGCGGCGTGTTTTGTATATTTTATGGTGATTAGAATTAAGGTTTACTGTGTGGAGGTGAGACTGGTTTTTGAATGACGGCGATTAGCTTTGTGCCATGAGGTAACGTGGAACAAAGTAAAAAATCCGTAAATATGATACCTTTCATTGTCCTTGAGCTTAAAAAGAATAAAATTTTACAGCATGTTCGTCGCCGTGTCGCCTAATTTGTAAATAGGTATTTTTGTATTTCCGTAAACGGACCAATAAATATCTATTTATTCTATTTACGGTATAAAATGTTACTTCGTGCTTATTTTAGGCCTAAGGAGCATAGATACTTAAATAAAAAAATCAAAAAATTTGATCAATATAGCAAGAAACATAAAATCAGCAGAATCGGATTGACCTGATCAACCTGCTATATTTTGTTTTAGGTCACTGACAAAAATGAATGAGTTTCTATAATGTCACCAATTAAAAGCTCGAGAAAAACAGAAAATTTTACATAATGCTCGAAAAGTAGGGTCAAAATATTTGACAGAGGCGTTCATTATTTGCTTACCCCTCCCTAATACGCATACCAGCAATTAGGGGTATAGCAAATAGTGAACGCTACCGTACTTTGTAGTTATTGGGAAAAGTGACAATTTTCTATGAATAAATTCAAACAGATTGCAAAAAATTTTTGCAATCTTTTTCTTTTGCAATTGCAAAAACGCTTACTTATCAAATTATCTAGACGATAATAAGGTATGGGACGAGATTAGGTACAACTTGAAAACTAACAACCTAACAAGGTAAAGGTTTCTTGTTCTCTTCTTTACTTTACCTTAAAAATATTGAAGTGAACAAAGAATCAAAGTGATCACTTTATTTCCCATTATTACATTAAGTTGTATTTTATGACGTATCCGCAAAGTCTAAAGGAAATAAAACATTTTCATTTTGTAATTTATATATATTTCATCTAACCTAAAATATAACCTAAGACGTCTCTATAAGAATTAATCGGAAATTACTTATTTCCAGTAAAATTAAAAATGCTAATGAAAAAAAAAATAGAGGTACATTCTTACTTTATTATAATGTAAGTATTCAATTATTTCAGTGAAAAGTGAGATCTTCCTATTAAAATAAACCTGAAATATAATAAAAAGGCTTCACCTAATTCAAACAAAATAAGGATTTTAGTTAGTTTGGGACCTATTTAATTACATACGAACCCGGGTCGAGGGATCTCGTGATTAAATTTTAATAAAAGTTTATATAAATACGAACGAGTCCGGGTACGGTACTCTTAAATAATTAATTAAAATAAGTTCCTGGGATGAGAAGTGTTTTTAATATTCATGTTATGGCACTCGTCTTAATGGGGCCTAAGAATTAGGTCGTACTGGTAGGCAAGCACAGGCTTTCTAAGGTAGAATAGAGAAAAGTTACATTACTTTGTCATCGAATGCGTAAATTATTTGAAATTAATTTCTTCAACTTCAATAATGCACGCAATGTATGGCGATGCGATGCCATTATTGTCTATTTCTACCCTAGAGAATAATCCCCGTGCTTGGCCTAGGCCCTTCTATGTTTCTGGGAAATGTCAATATATCTTTAGAATGGAATAAGATGAAATTGCGGTATTTATAACAACAATACAAACATTTTAGCGCATTGAGGCGATACGGACGCGAAGTGAGCCGCACTCACCCTGATGAAGTCCCTCGTTAAGGGATGAAACGATGGTATTCTTACAACATAAAATAGGTTCGTAGTTAACCCGCTTACATCCATAATGAACAATACAAACAGTCAAGAACAAGTCACGCTTAAATAAATAAATAAATAAATAATGCTGGACAATCCACACAGCATCATCTAGCCCCAAGCTAAGCAGAGCTTGTGTTATGGGTACTAGATGACTGTTATACATAATACAATATTATTAAATAGATAGATATTTTTTATTATACATAGAAAACGATAACGATAATAATTAAAGATAACGCTAACTAAGCACACTGCACTCTCATACGTATTTTCTACTTATCGATAATTTTTGCTTTAAGTTATATTCAAGCCAGTTTTTGCACGCGGCTTCACACGCTTTTTTGTATGACAACGGTTCAAGGTTATTATTATCTCATGAAAATTAATTTGTTAGCTACCTCTGCAAAATCAGCCCCATCCGTTCACTAGATTTGGCATGAAGAAGTAAAAACTATGCCTTGGAGGCATACAAACTTTCAGAATAAATAAATAAATAATGCAGGACAATTCACACAGCATCATCTGGCCCCAAGCTAAGCAGAGCTTGTGTTATGGGTACTAGATGACTGATAAACATAATGCAATATTATTACTATATTATTATTTTTATTATGTAGCTTTTCTTTATTATATATGAAAAACGACCAGAACACCCTGAACAAATATCTGCAGATCGTACAAATATTGGCAGACCTTCGCCTAATAAGTGAAATGAGATAGTGTGCCATACAGACTATCTCATTCCGCTATCAATACAAAATAAATCCTCAGGGTTTTACTCGTAAGTAATTTCAAAATTGCGTTAATGGCGCTCATTAGGGGAGGCCTAGAGGTCCAGCCGTGAACTATTATACGCTGATAATGATGATGAATGAATGAATTTGAAAAGGTTTTAAGGAATTCAAATAGGTTGCCTTTTGCTGTGTCAATTTAGGTTGCCTTTTGCTGTGGCATTTGTTCCGGTGGCAAATAATCCACAATAACACGATCAGTGAATATTTCATTATTGGTTATTAGTCGCGTATTAAATAAATTAGCCGCGACCATAATTCATGCCAATTTTATTAATGTCAGTAACTGGATTTGTGGTTTCATAGCGGAATGCAATTTTCAAACGAAATAAAATTACCGTCGTCGCGTTGACTGTCGTATAGTTATAGTGTTTTGAGGGTTGATTCACGGGGTATTATTGTCGTCATTGAAATTGCTGGTAGCAATTACACAATATTGTAAATTACCACAAGGTTGGGTAATATAATGCACAGTTTTTTGTCTTTTAGTTTCAGTCGAATGAAAACTTTCATATTATACCTTCAATTCGCAAGTAATTTTTTGAGCTTAATTGAAAGTCTATTATCGTTTGTAATTTCAGTTCTTTATTATCATCATCTACAGTCTTCACTAGTCTTCCACTGCGGAGAGGCCTCCTGTTTGATGAATTTATAATTTTTATATTTTTATTCTTTTTGTTTACTTTATATATTTCCTTTAACCTTTTAAACAAACAAAAGAACTACTTTTCCGAAACTAGCTAAATACATCTAATCAGTCTTTAAAAAATAAAAACTAAGAACTTTTTCCTTTTAAACCTACGCGATCTGAACACATAATGATTAGTAATTAACGGGGTTTTTTTTCTCAAACGTCGAGAAAAAAAACGCGATAAATACCTACTCGTTAATTACTAATCATTATTTTTCTTTTATTTCGTCGTTTATACCCCTTGGTGAAAGTAAATTCGGTAGGATAAACCTGGATTCAAGTACCTACGCATATCCTGCTTTGTGGAGTTTGCTAGACACATGTCTAGTGCAGACGCTGTAAATACTTCCAGGTATTTGTGCTGAAAGCATGCATTTTCATAAGACACCTGCAGAATATTTATGTTTTTTAATAGTTTATTTATTTAAACACGTTTTTGCACATAAAGATGATGCATACAATAGGTGGGCATAATTTTGATGGCATTATCTAACACGCCAACTACACAACAAGCCAACTACACATGGTAGAACCAAAATCAAAAAGGCGCGCACAAAATAAACTAAGCCAGATAATTAAAATAATTACAGATAAAACTACATCAATTTAATACTAAACTTACGTTTCATAATATTTATATATATTGACGTATACAATAATTTTTATTTCTATACTAATATTATAAAGAGGAAAGATTTTTGAAAGAAATTTGATTGTTTGTTTGTTTGTTTGTATGTTTGTTTGTGTGTTTGTTTGTTTGAATTGAATAGGCTCCGAAACTTCTGGACCAAACTGAAAAATTATTTCACCATTAGAATCCTTAATTTTCCGTGATGAACATAGGCTATATAATATTTTCAAAAAATTAGGGACCCGCATGAAAAATTAAATAATTGAACTGTGCGCTGTATATTCAACATTTTTTTCTATTATGGCGCGTCATAATAGAAAAAGAGGTTGAATATTATAGCGCACGGTGCTTGCTTTTTCTCTACGGCCAGTGTCAGTTATGGAGTGTCGAGTCAATGTCAAAAACCCCAATGCTGTTAAAAAAAGTAAGGGATCCGTATGAAAACTGTGAAACCCATCGTGTTAGTGTGTATAATTTCTGACATTTTTGTTTAATACCCGTGCGAAGCCGGGGCGGACCGCTAGTATTATATATTTTTTTAGCAGTGGACTAACATAGGCCGATGATGATGATGATGATGATATATTTTTATAGGGTGTAGGTAAGTACGTACAAGGTAGGTAATAAAGAAAAAGGTGGTGTAATTACCTTACTAGATATCGGGTAAAGAAAAATTCACGTGTCAGCTTTTAAAGCAATAGAAATGATTGTTCAGTTAAATTAATTTATGCGGGTAATTTTGGTACCATGGTGAGCCAGTGCTCACCCACTGTACACTCAGTTATCGGTAGGTAAATGATTGAGAAGATACTTTTCTATAGCATAAGCCATAAAAAGTCTACGTACTAGATCTACGTTACTTTATCATAGATCTGAGCAAGTTTTCATTATATGATGTACCTACTTGCTGTGAAATCAGAGACCTCAATTATAACTAGCTTTATGAAATGACCTTGAATGAGTGCCGTGTGGTGCCGGCATAGAATTTCACCATCCCAACTCATCCCGTGGGTGTCGTAAGAGGCGACTAAGGGAAACACAGCGGGGGGCGGGCAGCAGCGCCTTCTGCAGAACAACTACACTGAACTGCGATCCCCAACCCGCATGCCCAGCGTGGGGATTATGGGCAATAACCCCCACATAATGATGCCATCTATGGCGCTCATTAGGGGTTATTATAGGCTGATGATGTTATGAAATACCGGGTACGTCGGTGTTTCAATATAAATTATATATAAATTATTTCAATATAAATAAATTAGGTGTTCCGATATCTTTAATCAACATGATACGTTCTTACCTGTCCTGCCGCTCATTCTCTGTACATATAGGTACGTCATCATCGAGACCCAAACTGGTTCTAGCCGGTGTACCGCAAGGCTCAATTTTGGGTCCCCGTCTATTCCTTCTTTATATCAATGACATCCCGATCCAAACTCGAACAAATCTGGCATGTTTTGCTGATGATACAGCGTCGCTCACTTCCTCTAAAGATATTGATTTAGTTATTTCGCGTTTACAGCTGTCACTCGATCTCCTCTCTTCTTATTTTCGCAAGTGGAAACTAAAAATCAATGCCTCGAAAACAGAAGCCATTATGTTCACCCGTCATCGTTCTCTGCCAGCTCGAACCCTTCTAATAGACGGTTACGCCATTCCTTGGAACCGAACTGTTAAGTACCTTGGTATCGTTCTCGATAGCAAGCTAAACTGGAGTATTAATACATTAAAATTACGACTTAAAGGTATAAAAGCAATTAACGCACTAAGCCCTATTCTCAACAGAAAATCGTGCCTTAGTAGCAGAACAAAATTAAGCATCTATAAAACCTTAGTCCGTCCCTGCATCACGTATGCTTGCCCAGTTTGGAGCAGTACTTGCGCAACAAACATGAATAAATTACAAGTAATCCAAAATAAAGCACTAAAATATTCCTATGATACCCCTTTCCGAACAAACCTTTTGAAATTCCACAATAATGTTAAACTTCCTACCTTAAAAGATTTTATTGTTAAACTTTCCAAAAAGTTTTACTTACACAGTAATAAAAAAAGTAAAAATAAACACATTAATGAAATTTGTAAAACACGAAACAAAAATTTGAAATACATCGATAAATACAACCGTTACAAATTACCCCATCACTTGTTTCTTGAGTGCAATGAATAGGCAAGAACAACGGTTCGCGTAGTAACGCGCATGCTTGTGCGCTGCGGCGTACGCTACTCTCGACCTTAAAACCATCCAGTTTAGTTCGTTGGTAGCGTGCGCGGCTGGTGCGCCTGGGCTGCGCGGGTGCGCGGGCGACTGTATGGTTGTGACGAACTAGTATTCTTTTGTTCTCCGCTGAACCCATTGTTCTAACTACGGCTACTAATTGCCGAATTGTTACATATACCCTCTAAGAAATTTCTTTATCCAACTTTTGGATAAGCAATGCAATTTTAATTATATCGAATATTTATGTTATCAAATGCAAATGCTCCTCTAAAGCTTGCATATTTAGTAGGAAAGTAATTTTCTATTTATTTATTAAAAAAAAAAAAAAAACTACATCTACTTACGTTTATGTAAATATGATTTTGTAATGCGAAGAGTAAAAATACCTACGTAAGTTTTGACAAGCGCCCACCCTAGCTTCTAAAACGTTTTTTTTGTAAGATTATGTTTGTACTTTCTAGGATTAAAATTTACACTAGTAATAGTATCAATGTTATGTGTGTTATGTTATTAATAAAGAACTTTTGAAATTGAAAAAATTGAATTGGTGTTTCAATAATTTGATTATTGGTAAAGATGTTTCAATTCCTCTATCAAATCTACTGACGCTCCTCTTTTTCTACATTGAATTGAACAGAATTCTGACAATCTGCACTGCCCTGCCTTTACCGAGCAGTGATCGGCGGGCGCCTCAACGAAGCGATCAAAATCAATGGATTTTGAGGAAAATATAACAAAGTTTGCTTTAAAACAAAAGGGATCGAAAATTAAACTTAGGCTGATCGTAGGTTGATCTGAAATCAATCTTCATTGAACTGTCAGAAACTTACGTGAGCCGTTCGATTAGGCTCTTTATGTACTTTACGTTCTTCATAAAGGTTCATAAATATGTTGCTTTATCTAAAGATATACGGAGTTTACCCCTTTTACCCACTTATGTATACGACTCTATTCGTCCTAGGCATGGTTGGATATTTTAAGCTCGAAATTAGAAGGGAAAATATGATGTTGATTATGTACATCTTTAAACTAATTAGAGGCATGATACACAACCCGCCTGTTTTAGTGAACATAGGACTGCACGTACCTTTTCAAGTATGTATACGCGCGCCGAAGACCTAGGCTACTTGCGATTCCGAGGGCAAGAACTAACCTCCTGAGCCAAGCCCCGTTCACACGGGCCCTTCGCATGATCAATAGTTTATGTGCAGGTGGAGATGAGGATGTTGATATATTTTATATGTCCTTGCCAAAATTCAGGGATGCGGTATTAAAATTTTTGGATAGGACTCATAGGAATATGTAATTAGTTGTTATGTTTTCAGTGTATTTCTTTATCGCTTTGGTTTTGTACTGTTATGATAATGTAAATAAGTAAAAATAAAATAAAATAAATAAAGTTCAAACGATCGGTAATATTCAATACCGTTTTCTAACAAACGATAACTTTCGTAGTTGGATGAATTCAGTAATATTGTAAGCGAAATATCGTTGGTGTTCTTCCAACATAAGCTAGGTTCATAGTTAACCCGCTTACATTAATAATGAACTACAATGCTTTAATACCCTTTGTGTTATTATTCTGGAATCAGTTTCTGGAATTAATAGTTTCATTTAAGGAATAATGTGGGCCATTGTTTAAACATTTCATACTATAGAGCTTAACTAGGGAGTAGTAGGAGCGCTTAGCTTTGAAAATTATGTACCTACTCCTCATTTGATATTCCAACAAAAGGCTCGTCAGTCTAAATTAATTTTTTGTCCAATTTTGTTATGTACAAATTTCCCATAAATTCCATAGATGTGTACTGAATGCAACTTTTGTTAATGTTCAGTGATATATCGTCCTTTAGGTATACAAAAATCTTATCTTTGATTATATGTACTAACTAGCTTTTGCCCGCGGTTTCGCTCGCGTAAGGGGATGCCTACATCATAGTAGCTTTATGCATGCCCGATCATTTAAAATTGACAAAGTTTCATACAAACTTTCATCCCCTGTTTTATCCCCTTAGGGGTTGAATTAATCAAAATCCTTTCTTAGCGGATGCCTACGTCATAACATCTACCTGCATGCGAAATTTCAGCCCGATCCGTCCAGTGGTTTGGCCTGTGCGTTGATAGATCACTATGTCAGTCAGTCCAATAGATCAAGATCATGCCAGATACATCAATTTAGTCCTAGAGTGCAACACCTAGTGCGTAAGAAAGGTGCGCTTCTTTCTTTTGTCAAATCACTTAGGGTCCTATCTCACGTCACAATGCCGTCTCTGGCAACATATCCAAACTATAGTATAGCCATTGTATCGCAGACGATGTTGCCAGACCATCACCAACTGAGTCATGTCATCAAGTGACCATACAATACAGGGTATACAGTTTATATAATGTTACCAGTGTCGCCCTTACAAAATAACAGATTATGCTAGCCAAATCTTCAAATAAGAATCACGATTGAATTCAAAGGCAGACAAGGGTTTGTTTGTCCATCAGTTAAGTGGTATAAAGTAGAAGGGTATAAACTTGAATAATTTCTTTTGATATATTTCCCAAATTGTCAAAGTCGAAATGTTTGAGTGGTCTCAAAGATCCCCTTCCCTCAGGTACTAACTTTATCAAGTCATGAAATAATTAATGAAGGGTAAGATCAGAAGCATCCCTATTCTTTTTGGTTTATGTTTTGAAACAACTCCTTACCCGATTCAATTTATGAACGTATTAAAATGCTATAAGGTTGTAATTCTTAAAGTGTTTTTAAAATACTTTTTAAAAGTCTGTATTTCTGGACACATTCCGGTGATTTTGTGAAGTGTGCCTATGATAAGTGAGTATCACTGTGTAATTGTGTAGCAGTTTGGTTTTCCTAAAAGAACACAACCTAGTAATATTGTTCCTTTTACCAAAAGTCATTATCAATTTTGAAACTAAGTATTTATTTCCGTCTAAATTCTATTGAAATAGAAAATATAGATGTTATGTAACACCATGTTTAAACAAAGAAATAATAAATAATGCTGGACAATCCACAAAGCATCTAGCACCAAGCCCCAAGCTAAGCAAAGCTTGTGTTATTGGTACAAGATGACTGAACAGTATATTACATAGATAGATATTTTTGCTGTACATAGAAAATGACTAAAACACCCTAAATAAACATCTGCAGATAGTACAAACATATATCCCGAGGTAGGAATCGAACCCGCAATCTACGGAAAAAGAAGACATAAATTCAACTCTAGCATCAATTATAACATGGCTAGACAACAATAACTTAAAAATTAATATATCTAAAACCAAACTTATACATTATAGACAACGCGATACTGCTGCACCTATCAAACTTGACATTCATTATAATCAAAATAAAATCGATGAAATTTACTCTACAAAATTTTTAGGACTTCACATTGACCAAAAACTTAACTGGAAACCACATATTGAACATTTATGTAAAAAAATTAATAGTCTAGTCTATATTTTATACAAACTTTCCCATGTTGTTAACACAGATACGCTTCTAGTAACGTACCACGGGTTAATTGCGTCAAATATACGTTACGCTATCATATTTTGGGGCAATTCGACTAACGTTGACACAATATTTAAATATCAGAAACGCTGTATACGAGCTATGTTTCGTCTCAAAGTAACAGATTCATGTAAGCCTTATTTTTCAGAACATAACATCTTAACTCTACCTTCGCTGTATATTTACGAAACTGCAATGTTTGTTAAAAATAACCCTAGTTTGTATTGTCAGCTATCCGATGTCGTCTCTCGAAATCGACGAGATCAAAGCAAGGTCTGCAGGTCAAACTCAAACACGGCTTTGATGCGCAAAAGTAATTTTTGCATGGCACCCTCCATTTATAATAAATTGCCTAAATCTCTAAGAGAATTACCGCGTTCACAGTTTCATAAAAAATTAAAAGCCATTTTGGAACGTAAATGTTATTATACTGTAAGTGATTTTATGGCAGACAAACAATTCATTGATAATACCTCGAAATATTATAGGCTCGAAATATTATTGATAATTAAATATTGATAATTATTTCTCATTTTAAGTTTCATTATTATTTAATCTTAATTTTAATTTAATTTTAATTGCATATTGACATTGTACAAAAATATTGCACGCCGTACCGGTAGAAATACATTGTATCTTATATAAACATACAACACCTATGTACCTGACTCACATGTATTTGATGCAATAAAATATTACTTTACTTTACTTTACTTTACGGAGTCGCAGGCGGACTTTCGACCACCACGCAACAGTGTTCACCAAGTATTTCACGAAGTTTTACAAATGACTATAGACGTTTCAAGCCGTGTGGTGTCGGCATAAAGCCGTGTGGCGCCGGCATAGAATTTCACCACCCCAACTCTTCCCGCGGATGTCGTAAGAGGCGACTAAGGTAAACACACCGGGAGGTGGGCAGCAGCACCCTCTGCAGAACTCCACCGAACTGCGCTCCCCAACCAGCATGCCCAGGGTGGGGATTATGGGCAATAACGATAAGTAAAGCCATATGGCCCTCATTAGGGGCGGCCTATGTATGACTGATACAGGCTGACGATAAACATTTTTACGAAGAAGATTAAGAAGATATTGTGAGCGAACCACATTTTCTTCCTATTTTTATCGATGTGTCTACGTTTCCTGAGAAAAAAATCCCTAAGAATTGCATATTTGAGAAAAATAACAATGTTTTCGTTACGATTTCCGCCCTGGGAGGATCAAAGGAAAATAATTTATGTTTGATGAAGTAGGAAGTAAATCAAAATACATTGTACATTGTTTTGTTGCTTGTGGCCAGAAGGAAATTTCAGGAAAAAATCGAGGGCTTTCATTATGGTGACAATATGTCAGTAAATCCTTCTGGAACAACGAAAATTCATTATACGAAACAGATGTGTTTGCTTTTAATTCTCAAAAAATACAGGTAAAAGATATCGCCATAAGGCAGTTCATTATGGAAAAAAGTTTTTTTGTTTACAGTAAAATGGTTTATTTTACTGTTAAAAAAATGCGCTTGTACTAATATATAAGACGTTACAGAGATTACCCATTAACAGTCTTGAAACCACTTGATTACAGTAAACGACATAGTAGTAGCGATTATGTACACTACCATTACATATTCCGAGTAAAATTTAATAATAGGTAATACCTCTATAAACGAGTATTCTTGTCACCCATACCGCAAGGTTTAAAAGCGAAAGTTTTCAATCAGTGCGTCAGACCAATCATGAACTACGCAGCTGAGACGTGGAAATTCACAATAGTGTTAGTCGACCAGTTCAAAGTCGCTCAGAGAGCTATGGAAAGAGCTATGCTAGGAGTTTCTCTGAAGGATAGGATTCGCAACGAATAGAACGACAAAGAACAAAAGATAAGTTTGAGCATAATTATGTAGCTCAAAGAATTAGCAAACTAAAGTGGCAATGGGCCGGCCATATTTCCCGAAGAACTGATAACCGGTGGGGTAAAAGTGTTCTTTAGCGGAGAACGCGTCTCTGCAAACGTAGTGTAGGATGCCCTCCGGCCAGGTGGATTGACGATCTGCGAAAGACAGCTGTCAGATGTGCTGATCATGATGAAATAAACGCGATAAATACCCGTTAAAATAATACTAACTATTCAGTGGTTTTATGGGAATCGGGATTCAGTTTCTTTTGAAACATTAGCTCATAATTGGTTATAATATGTGATCTCATGCTATGAGAATACATTGAATAAATCTTTGTATCAAACCCGTGAGCAACCACAAGTGGGTATCGAAATCCTATTTACTATGCATACTATCCGGTCATGTACCACTATAATCCATTCTACAGAATAAAGAAATGCGAAATGTTCGTTGCTGCCAATTGGAAGAAGTCGCACGTTACAACTAATAAGTACCCTGTAAATAAGGATTACGCCGCAGGCCCCCATAGCTTCCATAAAAACAGCAATAATACCTGAGCAATTGGCTAACGGCCCGTGTCTTGATACGATTGATGCCAAACTGCTTTTTTATTGCACTGAATATCGGCCGAATAGCGGAATAGGTAACGTTAGCTGTTGTTGAATAGCTAGATCACTTTACGGACCATTTTCTGCCAAGTTCAACGCTTTACCATTACAATTGTTTATATTACTGGCCAAACCCGATTTCAGGACTAATAAGTTTTGCCTAGGCTAAACTAATTCTTCAATTATTCGATTGGCTTAACTGGTATAGCCTAGACAAAACTAGTTTGTCCTGAACCATAATATTGTCCCCATATATTTACACATATAAATGAAGTCCTCCGAGAAAAAAAATACACCGTATATAATTAAATACCAGTCATAGTATGTCGTCAACTAGTTTCATGACATCATCAGGACACCACAATAATGGATCCTGACAATGAGAGCACCTAGCAACTGATGCGGCAGTGATGTTGGTTCTTATTTTTAGAGACTTAGTTCTGCAGCGTATGCAGTCAAAAAAATCCGTCATCTTACAGACGTTGATACTTCTAGACTAGTCTATTTCAGCTACTTCCATAGTATTATGTCTTATGGCATACTGCTGTGGGGGAACGCTGCAGATATTAAGACCATATTTGTGCTGCAGAAGAGGGCTGGGTCCCAGAGAATCCTTACGTGAAAAATTAAATGAAATAAACATAATGACAGTAACATGTCAATATATTTATGAAAATTTGATGTACACTCATAAAAATATCAATAAGTTCATTAAAAATAGCGATTTACATAATTTAAATACTAGAAATAAGAACAAACTGGCTGTGCCCACTACTAGACTACATAAGATTAATGTATCTTTTAAAGGGCATTGTATACGCTTCTACAACAAAACTCCAAGTGAGTTGCAAAAATTATCTATAAATAAATTCAAACGGATTGTCAAAAATATTCTTTGCAAAAAGGCTTACTATAAAATATCAGATTATCTAGACGACAAAAAAGTTTGGGAAGAGTTATGCTCCAACTCTAAAACTAACAATCTAACAAGGTAAAGGTTTCTTGTTCGCTTCTTTACTTTACCTTAAAAAGATTGAAGTGAACAATTAATCAAAGTGATCACTTTATTTCCCATTTTTATTTCTTATTTAACTTGTATTTTGTGACGTGTCCAAGAGTCCTGTAAGGTCTAAAGGAAATAAAGAACTTTGATTTTGATTGATTTTTGATTTTATTTAGTAGTTGTTGCCATATCCGAGTTTTTTTGCAATAACTTGAGTACCTACAGTCTTGAACATAGGAAGGACTGTCCTAGCTGTACCCATTCGTCTGTACACTCACGCACAATTTGTGTTATTGCTTTGCTGAATGTTAAGGTGGCCTCGTGTTCGATCCCTTCGTATTTGTTTTTAATGTCGCGTACCAACCAAAATCTGAATTATTGATGGAATAATAAAAAAATAAGGAAAGGCTTTGTTGCGGTGTTTAAATATTAAGAACCACTCGATCCTCCGGGAGAGCCACAGATTCCCTATTTTCATCTGTAATTTAATGAATATTAAGTTGATTATGTGAAAAGCTGTTTGTATTGACAGGGAAAATCAGGGGTTAAACCATTTCGGCAAAGAAGCCTATTTTGGGATAACCTTTTTGGTGTCGCGCTGGATTTGGTACAAAGAAAGCGTACGTAGGTTTTTAGAATTGATCGTGATTGCTTTATTGTGAGCTTTATTGTCAACCTTCGCACCCTAAATGGGGGAAGAGGTTTTAACTTTTTTTCTAGATGTCAGAATAGATACAAATACAAGTTCCTTGACAAATACCAAAAATTTAATTTACTGTCATTATCATTAACTGTCATCTCTGGTATATGCTGGATGCGGAAAGCTGAAGACAGGACGCGTTGGTGTTTGGAGTTTTGTACTGTTATAAGCTAATAGCGATGTATACAGGGAGGCACCTCATCATCATCATCATCATCAGCCTATGTTAGTCATAGGCCTCCGTTGGACATAGGCCTCCCCTAATGAGCGCCATAGGGAGGCACCTATTTATGTTAAAAATTGTATTTACTTATTAATACCTACCTCCAATTATATTAGTGAAGTTTTTAAGCTTTCTATGCTTTTTCCGTATAACACATAATTACTTATAATAAAGATAGCACTCACTACATTATCACAATCTAAACCTGTGCTAGGTTTTTGATAAAAGCACTTTATCTTAAGATGTAGCATAAATACCTTAAGAACATCAGAGAAGTGATTTATTTGAAATACTTCTATTTTAAATGCAAATAGAAAATGCAAAATACCTATTTTGTATTTTGTATTTAAATACCTTTCAGTGAAAAGTATTTTGTATTTTATTTGAAGTGCCTTTCGAGATGCATTTTGTATTTTTAAAATACATTTTAAAATACAAAATACTTTGTGATTAAGTTGAGCCAACATTACCAGTCAAACAAAACAAAACGCTTGTATTGCCGAATTCGACCGCTAGAGGCGCCAACTAACCATGCACGACATCTTTTTCTTCTTTGGTCAGAGTGCGCGTCTTATGTCAATGTCAAGTAATGTCTGACAAGTGTGAAAAATTAGTGATAATGGGCTGCGTTCACAACCTACGCTCGAGCGCGCTCGGATTGCAACTAGGTCGTTCATAACCTCAGGAAAAACGCTCGGTTGTTAGTAACTAAAGCGTTCACAACCTGCGACGGTTGCAACTTTTTACCGGTGTAATTCGATCGACGAAAAACACTCTGACATTGACAGCTGTCATATTTACCCAAAAGTGTTGTTTTTTTATCTACCTAAATATCAATATTTCTACAATAATTTCCAATATTTTCAGTTTTTATCAGCTATCGATCGTAGTCACAGTCAGTAGATACAATTTACCTAAAAGTAACCGCAAAACAAAAACAAAACAAACGAACGTCCGGCAACTGTAACTTCAATTTTGTCATGATGATGTCAACTTTGACGTTTAACAACCGACTCGTTCTGAACCTTCGGATGAGTTAAAATTTACACCAAACAACCGCACCCTGAGCCTCTGAACGCAGCCATGTATTCGAACAACTGGTATTGTTAAAAAGTGTTGTAAATAAAAAATGATATTTATTTTTATCACTTTTTAACAATACCAGTCCAGTTGTTATTAATTTAAAAAAAAAGTGTAATCGCATTGAGTGTATCTATTCTCCTGTGTAATAAATAAAAATATCTGTGATTTGGTCAGGGGGTATTTTATTTTGAAAAAGTATTTTGAAAATACCTATTTTGCATTTAGCATTTGAAATACAAAACGCAATACTATTTGGTATTTTGCATTTGAAATAGTAAATCTCAAAAGTATTTTGCATTTTGTATTTAAATGCTTTTTTAAAACCATTTTGTACATCTCTGAAGAACATACCTGACTATACCATATCATTGATAGTCCTCTCACGCAAGCTCCACATTCATATAATTACACACCCTTATAATAGCTTTAATCTCGTTAGTAGCTATTGTATGCTTTTACGGCGCCATCTCGTGGACGATAACATAGGCTGTTATCATTCTAGTCATTATCATTTAAAAACAACAATACTCGTGTAAGAGATTAGTTCAGGTGGTTTTTAACTAGCATTTGAATGTTTTGTTTGAGTTTTATCTCGACCGTGTAAGCTAATTGAAAGGTTTTTGAAGGTTTTTTTAACAGTTATATGAATAAATAATAATCATTATGATGGTGGAGACGGCATCATCTAGCCCCAAGTTAAGCAGAGTATGTTGTGGGTACCTACTGGATGGCTGATATATAATTATGTCTTTCAAAGAAATTAGTATTAAATAACAGAATAACATTAGAACTAGTATTATAAAAAAAATTCAGATAGCTCAACTGATCCATTATCAATCATTATATCCTATAATATTTTGTTACTGTTTCTAAATTATTTTCATCCTTAAAGATTTAATAAATAATGCCGGACAATCCACACAGCATGATCTAGCCCCAAGCTGTGTTATGGGCACTAAATGACTGATATTATACATAATACTTTATTATTAAATATACTGATATTTTTAGTATACATAGATAACGACCAGAACACCCTGAACGAATATCAGATCCTACATACATTTGTCACGAGGCTGGAATCGAACACGTCAACAAAAAGGCGCATTCAGTGCCATTTTTAACGACCTCTGTGGCTCTGTGGTGCGGGCGAAGGTCGATTCGATTGCCAACTCGGGACAATTGTTTGCAGCTATTGTTCCATGTGTTCTGATCACATAAATTTAATAAAACTACTTTGAAGCCCTGCGGCTTAAACTCAAGTTTTATACATGTTAAGCCACGCTGTGAGTGTATCACTCACACATTTTTGAGCAAGAGAAATAAAAATAATAAAACCTGTCAATTTAACCGTGAATCATCCATTTTTGTCAACTTTGGCGTGAATCTATTTTGCATAGCTCGGTGTCGTATAAACCGTGTCTTTTTTACCATTGGTAAAAACCCTTTGGTTTGGATAGGGTTTCAGTTGAAACCCAGGCTTTTAGTTGGGTAATCAAACTGAAGTTTACTCAGTCAATCATAGTCCGATTACGAAATGAAACGCAATACTGAAACCTTTTTAATTTGAATCAATCATCACTAAAAACTCGAGCTATTATCAACTGCCTCAAAATAAAATATTAATTACGTACGTAAATCTGCGTCTAAATCAAGTAGACCGGAGTTTTAACGACTAAGCTTTAATGAAACTTGTAATTTATCAGAGAGTCATAAAAACCCATGAGTTGAACTTGGGTTAAAGTTATTTCAGATATATTACACATTTTTTTTGAGTTTCTGTACATATCCTACATTCTTATCCTACCTATACGTATGTCAAGTAATAAGGTCAGAGCAAATCTGCACAGCACCGCTACCACACAACACAAAATAAGCAAGCAATTCGCAAATATGGGCTTAAACTCTTTATCTTTCGATACAATTTACAGTAACAAAATTGCACCCCACAAGCTTCAACAAAAAAATTTTTTTGTGTTTAGTAAATTTTGTAAACGCAAGCATTTAGGCAGGCCTTTCAACACTTTCAAAACTGCCTCTTGTAGGTATAGTAGAAATGAGAAAAGTGTTTACAGAAAGTGCAGGTTGACTGACAGTACTTCTCTGGCAGCTATTTAGAGCTCAAAGCAGAATAGAATTAAACCAAAAAGCAAATTTTTTACAACGATTTAGTTCTGGGTCTTAAAATATTTATTTTATCCCAGTACACACGTGTTAACCCGCGGGAAAAGACTAGTATTGAACGATAAAACTTTTAAAACTAACATGGCTAATTAAACTAAGAAATATTGGAAAAATCAAAACACAAATCATGTTATAAATGACTTTAATGACTTTAGGATTGTGCAACCCGGCCGGATCCCTAACCAATTTTTGACGTTGATCTTTTCAATATATTACGACCGTTGTGGCGCGGCGGGCGAAGGTCCTCTTGCGACGCAGTAGGTTGAATTCTAAGCCTCGGGACAAATATTTGTACGATCTGCAGATATTTGTTCATGAAGTTCGTTTTCTATGTATCACAAAAAATATATCTATATAGTGTAATAATATTGTTTTATATATATCAGTCATCTAGTACCCATAACACAAGTTCTGCTTAGCTTGGGGCTAGATGATGATGTTTGGATTGTCAAGCATTATTTATTTTATTTATTTATAGAATCCTTCTATAGTCTGCTCATACTCCTCTATCATGGGAATAGTCTGATGAGGAGGAAAGCTTGGATCATTAATCAAAGTACGAGATGGTTCCTTCGCTGCTTCCGATCACGCTGTAAGGTCACAGCCTGTGTTAAGTTGAAAACTTATTTTAAAAGGGACCGCATTGCGTATAATCTACGGTTTCACTTAAACATTTTTGTCTGGGTTTGCGCTGTTGAAACATTTCCGTTATTTCTGAAAAATTTTAAGTAAAGTCATTGAAATATGGTTTGTTAATGACAACAAAATTTCCGCCGGATATTCCCTAGTTACGAATGAAATAGAATTTTTGTTGTACCGTAACCTGTTCCGAACTTGCGGTTTCGTATGCGGCCGAAGGGAATTTTGACGGAGAAAAGTAATAAAAATCCATTCATCAAAACTGTCGCATTTATAAAAGTATACCTATAAAAAAAGAATTACAGAAGATTCTTTGTAGGTATAAGTAGAAATAGTTTTTTTAATATATTTTTGTACAGTTGAAACTTTGTCTACCTGTTTGAGTGCGTATTCATGCACAGAGTGGTGTTTATGCACGAAAAGAGCAGGAAAAATATCCGAACGTATGATCTGTAAATATTGCGATTACCTAAGTAGCAATGAAACATTTAAATGACAACGATCAATATTAAACCCTTTGTAAATCGATCCCAATTTCATCACTAATTTAATTTCCGTCCAGCCAGTTCAATCCCGTTTTAACTTTCAAACCAAATATCTTTCCACTGAATCACTTTAACAAGAAACTCAAACGAAACTATGCGAACTAGGGCAACTTCCTCTTGCCAACTAAGCTAGAGTCAAGTCAACGGTGTGTGGTGTACAGATAGCAAGGCCCCCGTTGTTAACTTAATCAGCCGTTAGGGTCAGCCCGCACTGTGAAAATTACCATGATATTGTATTTTCAAACTTAAATTAAAAGATATTATTAGTGTATGTATGTTTGCGTAGCCCAGTTTTGGCCACGGTGGCTAGTCATTAAGAAGGCCGCTTCTATGTTCACCGATTTTTCCGTCTTTTTATTATTGAATAAAATAAAATTAAAATTTTGACTTCATATACATCACATAATTCCCATTATGTTATATTAAAAATATCAATTGTAGATTGTTGTTTTGTAACCATGGAAAAATTTACGCAAAATATATCGCTGTATATTCTTGAGCTAAAAATGTGACAAACCAATTTGATGATACTCGTAGGTCATGGATTTTTATTAGTGTTTGAGGTAACATTTTGTCCGGTTTTTAATCGAGCAGAAAAAATTAAATGTCAATAGTTAATATTTATTTATTTTTTTTTATATTTTGAGATAACTGCAGACTGTTGTAAACAAACTAAAGGTTGCTCAACTGATCCATATCATTACCTGTTGGAAGTGTCTCCATAGGCTGCATTGCCTCGCTTTATGGCAATGCTGATAGGCTGCGTCAGATATTCACAAGCTCTGTGTTCATTAATTTCTCGGAGTTTTCGCAGTGCGACCATTACTTGGTGGGTAGAAATGTTGCCAGCGAAGAAAAAGTTTTTAGGTTATTTTATCGTAGGGGTACCTAACTACTTAACCAGTAATGCCGTTAGCTCGTTGGGGAACAACGCTAACGCCGCGCATGATTTTATGGTTCCACATGGTAACATTATTATATATAAACTACCGATCTTTTTCATGCGTGCGCATTATATCGACAGAGCTTTTTCAAATTTAGGTGTTACCTATAATATACTATGCATATCTTTTTATAAGTGCGCATTTTATCAACACAGCTTTTTAGTTATTATACTTATGTAGGTATATATTAACGTGATCGTGCGTTCGCCAATAATAAATAAATATGGTGGACAATCCACACAGCATCACCTAACCCCAAGCTAAGGAGAGCTTGTGTTATGGGTATTAGATGACTAATAATATTAATCAATACGATATTATAGATATACATTTTTTATTATTCATAGAAAACTACCAGAATACCTTGAACAAATATCTGTAGATTGTACAAACACAATAAAAATTGCCGGACTATTGACAGAGCATCATCTAGCCTCAAGCTAAGCAGAGGTTGTATTATGGGTACTAGGTGACCTCTGTGGCGTGGTGGGCGAAGGTCCGCTTGCGACTCTGGAATTTGCGAGTTCTATTTCCAAATGGTAAACGCACCTAAATCCCATACAAAAATGCAACAACTCGATGACATCTCAAGTAACCATACTCAGCGTTTAGATTAGCTACAAGACTGGCTGTATAACATGTTAAATTCCATTTTTGAAAACGTCAAGACTAAATGTATTATATCTAGAATTCCATTTTCAAAAAAATGCGATTTAGACTTCCGGCACAAGTGCATTCGAGGCATAAGCTAACACATGCTGCCATTGTCAGCGGGTCGTTAGCGAGTGTTATAGCCGGTAATGCATTTCTGACGAGTCGCAGCGCCTTGTCCGTGATAACAACAATAGGCAATTTGTACTCACTGTTCATATGAAAATGGTATATTTTTCTCTGGGAGAGTCTTTGGTGAACTTATTTTACGCCTTGGCTATAATATTGTAGGGAAATACAGGTAAAATTTCGGAAAATTTTAAAATACACAAAAAAACATGATTAAAAAAACAATTAGGGTCTTCTGTTTCAATTTCTATTTACAAATAGGTCCACCTATATGTATATCCTCCGTTTGTCTAACGCTCCTCAGAACACCCAGTATAGTAGGTACGCGGATGAGTAGCTTAGTAGCTGAGGGTGAGGGTAAACCATTTATTAACAACAAATATTACAAACAAAAAAAAACTAAAACTAGTAGTTACAATTTAAACAACTGAGCTAACTAATTTTGCGTACTTTTGCAATAATCTACAGGTAGCGCAACTGATCCTTTGATTGTGAAGTGCCAAGAGTCCTGAAAGGTCTAAAGGAAATAAAACACTTTGATTTTGATTTTGATCCATATCAATACCAGTCGGAAGCGTCCCTAAAATACTGCGGCTTTGCCCTGTATGCACCAGTTCTCGAGTCACATCGTCGTTTCGTCCTTAGAATCATTACCTTAAAATTTACCATTGACAAGGTAATGTTGGTTCTTTGAGTATGGGAGCACTTCAGACGCGTTTTTTTAACGTATCACAATACAACTTTGTTGACGGTGCCGGCGCCGCCGCCGGCACACTGCCCTAAACAGATTTCGTAACTAGACTTTTTTGAATTTTTTTATATACAATGCGAAGCCGGGGCGGACCGCTATTAATATAATAAAAAAATAAATTAACCTTAGATATCTAGCGGAAAAAAGAACAAAGGCCCTGTCGCTTTAAAATTAACGTAAGTTGTAACTCGACAATTGAGCTTGTTAGTTTGACAAAGTACCTACCAACTAAAACTAGATTAAAATGCTGTAACTGATCTACTATTAATAAGCCTAATGACATTCCAAGGATAAGATCTTTGGGTCTTGGGAGATTAGAACCATTGATTTCTGAGTTGTATTCGAATGTAATGGGCATAATATGCCCATTACATTCGAATACAACTTTTAAGCATGATATTATCATGCTTAAATGTTCAATCATGATTAATATGACATTTAAAATAATTTTTTCATTGACATACACTATTTTAATTTCTGGACATTCCTTGAATTGCTTTTATAATTATATTTAATTATTTAATTGAATACTTAATAATACCTATAAATATATATTTTTTGACATATTAACTATGATAAGCTTACAAATTGTGTGTATTATACCGATCTTAACTTGAAAATTTAAGTATTAATAATATGAGGGAATAAATGTATCAAATTGTAAAACTAAGAACTCAGAATGTTGCCACGCCCTTACAGGGTTCATGTAATTTCTACCTATTAAAATGTAACACCTTGTAAAGGACATGAATGCAATAAATAAATAAACAATGGAAACGATAACTATTAACCTCGACGAATATGACACCGTAACTTATTGAAAAATATAAAAAACACTCTACTTTTTCACTTTTTTGACAAAATTAATCCAAATTTTCTACATGAAAACCCAGCCTTATGAAGGCGTATTCTGCTAAATAATTTATACCTTATATTCAAGACAGTGGTATCGTTGCAGAGTCTTTTATAGATGAAAGTAACTCTGATACAGTAGTTCCGGCAAAGGGATATAAAATGTAACTAAGTAAGGTATATAAAGTCTAGACAAGAATTTTCATACCATATTTATCAAAATCGCTTCAGCATTTTGGTTGCTGCGCATGTCTGTCCCACTGAAACACGATATGGCTGTAGCGCAAAGGTCTCTTCTAACTTGGAGCGAACATGATTCTACAAATACCTTCATACGTCCTTGGAAAAAAAGATACCTTTCATAAAAAGAAATGTATCCCATTCCATCCCAAAACGGTCGCATTTTAGGTCGAAAAGCTGTTGTTATAATATTCTGATATTATATCTTATTAGGAATACGTGTGAGTCTCAAAGACTCTAAATTGAGTCTTCAGGAAAGAACGGCGAAATTGTTAAATTAACTTTGGATGTTTTTCGCGTGAAATTCTCATTTTTTGGTAGCATTACTTTGTAATTTAGGACCTTGGAAGTTTCGGAATAAAGTCGTAACTTTTATAAGGGCGTATTTTGACTTTTCACCGGACGTACTTTCCTGTTGACGGCTTTATTCAAAGGCCTTATCAGAGCTGTGATTTGAAATTAGTTCTAATTTTGAAGCCAAACGTGAAATCTAATCATGGCGTAGCGAGCGTAGGCCGCCCGTGACGTAGAAGATTGCTGATTCTATACCTGCCGAGGACAAATTTTATATAACTGCAGATATTTCTTTATCGACAGTTCCGGGTGGTCCGGGTGCTTCCTATTTATAATATAAAATTGATGTATGTAATTTGTATATAATATCAGGTTATCCATAATTTAAAACTATCATGGTTATTAACACTAAAGTCATTTATAACGGGATATTTACAGTCCGTGATCACGGAACAACAACTGTTGTTCATGGCGCATGTAACTGTGCCGAAATATTGGAAAACTCAAAACTCTAATCATGGTAAATATCCCGTTATAAATGACTTTAGTATCAGGTTATCCATACAGTATCCATAACATAATCTCTGCTTCCATTGGGCCACAAAGAGCCGATCATGTGGAAAATGTCCATGATTTATTCATTTCATACCATCAAGCAATGTAGACCTATAAATTTTAATTTCTTTTGCACACGTGATTTTTGAAGTCGGTTTGAAATTTCATTGGAATACGAAAGTTTAATAACGTGACATGATGTGAAGATTTCAAATTGTAGAGTGACGTTATATCAATCTGAAGTTTTTAAATTGTAGAGTGACTTATATCGAAATGAATTTGGGTTTGTTCAAATACCCTCGATAATCCGAACAATCAAACATAAAGATCTGTTTGGATTATAATAAAATTAAGGAATAATAAAACAATAAACAAAAATCAATATGGTACCTCAAACTGACCTTACTATATAACTCTTCTAAGGCATTAATGTTGAATTTCGTAATGAGCCGGATAAAATCTCCTCTAATCTCGTAAAAGCATCGAATACCTCACTTAAACCTTGGGGGAAACGTTGATGGAATTCTGATCGCGCGATAGAACATAGTTCAGTTCATGCAATGAAATCGAAGTAGAGAAAAGGAAATTTACTAATAACGAAGAAGTCTTACCTAATTACTGTTTTGAAAAATGTAATATTCACATAAGTAGTAAAAATAATGTTCGAAGTTGAATAATTACCTATCACAAATTCGAACATTATTTTTACCTCACACAAAATTATTATTTTTTTCTCTATACATATAACTTAATTGACAACTAGCGGTCCTTTTGTAATAACCTAAAAAAAATTATGCTGTCAACTGGACTGAAATGGTAAGGCCTTTTTTGTCAACTGACTTTAATAAACAACTACATAAATGAACTCGTTAGCCACAAATATAATTTTGTATATATTTCCATCGATGTTAGTTCAGCAGAAGCCATACAGGCCCAACTTCTAAGCACTGAAGTTGCATTAAGTTTGGTTAGTGTGAACGGCCCCGGCCTCGACTTAGGAGAACAGTATGATTGTGGTGGTGTTCGATTACGTGTAAAGTGGGAAAGATCTTTGTCAAGCGTTTGACAGGCGATGCTCTCTTGTCTACTATACAACTCCGTTTACATTCTGTTCCACCTACCGCTACTTCGTGTCTAGGTTAACTGCCAAACTCAATTTGATAGAGGCCCGATACAATGGACTGGACATTTCAATCATATTTTAATTATATGTTATTCGCTTGAAAAGTTTGTTTGGTTTAGATTATATAACTTTTAGTTACATTTTGTGGAAATTTATTATAAGGCATCAGCGCCTATTCGATTTTTCTTTTGGAAATGTTGTGATCGTATATATTTTGTAAAGCTAACATCTTCACAATTCATTTGATAAGCAATAATCTCAAAAATAAGTGGTTTTAGTGCACAATATTTTTACATTGTAAACAAACAATGCGCCTTTATTTTGACAGAACAGCGGAATCAATTTATTTATTATTTTGTTCGTAATTTTTGTTGCCAACACTGAGGAATTATTTTTCCACTAATCACCATATTTGTCAACGTTAAGCCTTGGATATTATGTGTGCTGGATAGATACAGCATTTTTGTAGCTGCTATTATCCTAAATACTATTAAAATAACATTAAATGGCTATCATTACTAATTTAGTTTCCAAAAACGTAATTATTTACTATAAGTTGGTACGTGTGTTATTAATATTAACACACCAGACCATAACTACTGTTAGTATTGCATACATACCTCTGATCTCTAATAAATGAACACCATAGTAATTGACAGGTTTTCCGTGAATAATGATTCTATTCTTTCAATCCCAAACACTGTTTACCATAGGCTAAACATATTCTAGATATAAAAATAAAGATAAAGATACATTTATTTAGCTACACAGAGAATTACATTAAGATAGACATAGGTATACAGTATGAAAAAGAAGACAAACATACATAATGATCAAAGACTATTAATAATTAGATGCTACTTATACTAATAACTCAAATATTTGGTATGTATACCTACCTATCTAAAAAATATATATATGAAAGATATTTTGATATAAAACCTTATAAACGTGTTTCGTTGCATTGAGTGTGACCCAGAGTCAAAACCCTGTTCGACGGCAATATGTCTCATCGATAGTTTAACGTCATGATATAGTTCAAACTTGCCGGATACTTGCATAATACTGTCGTTATTATGCCGCAGCTGTCGTTCCTCGAGTATTAACTTACACAGCTTCCAACTACGAAGCTTACAAAATTTATTAGCATATCTAGGCATATACGTTTTGTGAGCTTTGATAGGGCTTAAGAGTTTAGAAGTTTATTTATCTGCTTTCATTATGCAATCTTTACAAACTCTGAAACTTAAATACCAGAAGCCAAGAGCCTGGCTGCGTTGCATGCTGTATAGGAATGAGATGCGCAGCGCCAGATATAATCGGATCTAAGGGCACATGTCGCTTCGACCTGACTCTCTAATAAATTTTAGATAGAGCCTCGTTAACCAACTGGTGAGCAAGGGCTTAGGCCCTATCGTGACCAGTAGATTTGCGCATCTTGAGATCCTCAGCCATAATTAAATGCAAAAAACCACTTTTTTGTTATTCATTTTTGTGCTAATTTTGATTTCATCTTTTTCATGGAATTTCACTTTCAAAGTTGAACTGAGAAGTGAGGCCTATCTTATTAATTACAATAACTTATTACAGTTTTTATAACGTAATGCAAAACAGTTTTCTTCATAAGCTTTAAAAATCTTATCAGTTCTATTTAACATAAGGCAGTATAGAATCAAATAAAAACAGACGCGTCAAGTGCGCGCTGAGGGCTTTGAAATATTGTCGATAATGCTAACGTATAATTTAGGTATCTACTCCTACTCACTAATATTTGAAGTAACTGATTTACGTTCGGTAGGTACCTAACTACTTATAAATTGGCCAAAAATTTAAAACTGGTAGAAAATGCGAGACAATAAAGGTTTTGAAACCGACCTCAACATTCCAAAGCGGAAAAACCCTTAAAACTCAACAAAATCCATACATCTGAACTCCCCTGTTTCAACTCGCGTGGAATGCGCAGCACCAGAGAAGCTGAAACGAATTTAACAAAGTCGTTAACGACTCCGCGTCGTGCTGAAAACTGTTATTTTGATGGCTTTTGTTACGCGTGGGCACAGTGTAAGACTTTAACAGTAGAAAAACAAACAGCTGCCGCGCCGTTTGTATTTACGTAGATTTATTAGTCAATGATCAAATCTCTTGCGGAATAGTTTATCTCTTTTCAAATTGAAGGTGGAATAAATATTGATCATTGATTATTTTTGATTATTGATTAGTTGAATAATTCTACAACATGGCTGTTAGTCAAATAAACTGAAGTTCAAGACACATAAAATACTTAAAAGGACAGAAAATGACATTGAATATGGAAATCGTTTTAAGGTTGGTAAACTTTTTTTGGATTTGGGAGAGATCCCAAACGCCTGTCAATTCATTTGTCGATTACATTAACATAAATAGTATAAAAAAATAACAACCAAAAACTATTCTTATTATAATTATTATTTTTAAAATTTCATCAACGATATACTAGTAGGCCAAGCACAGGGATTGTTCTCTAGGGTAGAATAGACAATAGTGGCATTGCATCACCATACATTGCGTACATTATTGAAGTTGAAGAAATTAATTTCAAATAATTTACGCATTGGATGACAAAGTAACGTAATTTTTCTCTATTCTACCCTAGACAAGAAAGCCCGTGCTTGCCCTACAGGTCTACTCCGTAGACCCTCTACAGCGTAGACCGTAGAGGGTCTACAGGGTCTGCGGCGTAGACTGGGTTTTACTAAAATACTAAGGTATCGTATCCTAAAAATTGTATAGGAAATGTGTACTTTAAAATAATATCTCCCTATACAACCTAATATTGAGCGAATATTCATAATATTTTCACATTATAGTTAGAGGATGTGTACATACTATTCTATGGCGCTCATTAGGGGAGGCCTATGTCCAGTTGTGGACTATTATAGGCTGGTGATGATGATGATGATGATGTGTACATACTGGTGACGCACACACTGTGATACAGCCCGGATAAGGTTAATGGTTTATTAGTTTTGATGACGTGTGGAGGTTATTAAAGCCCGTAGACGTTGCCTAAAGCTGAATACACATTGTGCAATTAGTTCAGCAAATATATGGTTATACGCCTAGAGGTAGATGGTATCTAAATGTATACATATATTATTGCGTAGGTATTGCGCTCTTAACTTTAATTTATTTTTATTTATTTATTAATCTCTAGCTGAACCTGAGAATACGTTCGCATTGGCCATGTATGCGTCCCCAGTTTCTCTCAAAATAAACACACACACAGTAACTCTAAAAAAATATAGTGTTCGAATTAAGATCGGCAATATCCTACTTAAGTCTTATTATTGACTATTAATGGCTCAAGAATAAAACCTTCTGGTGCTCAGTCACCTTTACACGAGTCCTACACTTCGGTAGAAAAGGTAAGGTATTATTTGAAAATGTTTTTACTACGGATAACAAGAGATAATATTATCGTGACGTTCCTACGTGACGATGATTGACGGGGATAATATTATTACTGATAGCAAATTGATCGGTTGGATATTGATGTGTTTTCTTTAAAAATACGTGTTATATTTACCCACCTGTCTTTTCGGAGGGTCTTGAAATATAAGGATCTTGTTTCTACATAATTATGGAATGTTTGAAAGTAAAATTAGATAACTAAAATATATTCGGTGAATTATTGGTTGCTCTTCAATGTTTTACTATTCCTTAAAGTTAGAGGGACTAAGAACATTAAAGAAAAAGTTGCAAATATTAGACAAGACATCTTTTAAACTTTTGTGGTGACAACGTTCAAAGCAAAAGACAAAGAAAGAGGGTAGAGCGGTATATCTGCCCATAAAATTTAACTTGCAGTGACCTTCGGTTGTTCCGTTATCCTACGGCATAAAACTGTGCCGAAATATTCGAAAACTCGAAACTCAAATCATTGTAATTATCCAAGTTCTAAATAAATTTAGTGACATCTTTTTAGTGTTAGCGAACTCTATAACTTCACTATACAGATGCTTGGACAGAATCATGTGGAATTTGAACTATTTGGTATGCGACGAAATTAATAACACCATACGCATATGAGGTGGCAAAAAACCCATTTTTATTCCTTTTTTTGTACTTCTTCTTTGTAAAACAAAACAGACCATAGGACAAAAACGGAGATTGTGGTGTCAATAAAGAAAAAATACGTCACTTTGTCATCAAATGCATTATTTATTTAAAATTCATTCCTTCAACTTTAATAATGTACGCAATGTATGGCGATGCGATATCATTATTGTCTATTCCACCCTAGGGAACAATCCCCGTGCAATCTACTGGATGACAGTTGTTAACAAACTTTTAAAACTTACGAGCGGCTATGGCACATAATTTAATCTTTGTGTAGGTGCTTAAAGCTAGGAACCTTTAGTTTATGACTCATAAATTATAAACAAGAAAAAATACACATATTTCCTTCAAAGTAGTTCCTCATCAGCGTTAATTGAATAAATACATTAACGAATGCTAATGGCACAATTTCATTAACTTTTTCATCAGCAACTGTGAACAATCTCATCTTGAACTGAAATGAACTCATTCAGATAACTTTTTCAGCTGTCGGCTATTAGGGCACCAATAAACTTAGCTCGCTCCATTCTGTTTTCATTAATCTGAATGTAAGTTCTTTTAGGCTGTATATTATTGGTGATATTTAACAAAAAACTTTCGTACCTAAGATATCTTTAGGATGGATTCGAAATTCAAACACATTGGTGAAGTCACCGTTCAGTATTTGTAAATCTCCAATTCGATAAAGAATATTAACAGACCATTGACGGATCGTCGATATTTTTTATTGAATTACTCATAGTAAACTGTGACGTCACTGATAGTGTGAATCATGCCTATTGTCAATAGGTACATAAATATACAAAATATAATTAATGTAAATTCATGGGCTTGTCATGAACGTTAAATAAAATGTTGCTGTAGGGGGGTAAAAATAAAGAGATAAATAATAAATAAAATAATATCCCAAACATTTTTGATTTCGCCGAACCAGTGACGTGTGATAGCCACTATTGTAACAAAAATGATAAAACTTAAACAATTTGTTCCTTATATAATACTAGCGGCCCGCCCCGGCTTCGCACGGGTATTAAACAAAAATTTCAGAAATTATACACACTAAACTAAAACGATGGGTTTTACAGTTTTCATACGGATCTTTACTTTTTTTAACAGCATTGGGGTTTTTGACATTGACTCGACATTCCAAAACTGACACTGGCCGTAGAGAAAAAGCAAGCACCGTGCGCTATACAACCTCTTTTTCTATTCTGACGCGCCATAATAGAAAAAGAGGTTGAATATACAGCCCATGGTTCAATTATTGAATTTTTCATGCGGATCCCTAACTTTTTTGAAAATATTATATAGCCTATGTTCATCACGGAAAATTAAGGATTCTAATGGTGAAAGAATTTTTTAACTCGGTTCAGTAGTTTCGGAGCCTATTCAATTCAAACAAACAAACAAACAAACAAACAAACAAACAAACAAACAAACAAACATACAAACAAACAAACAATCAAATCTTTCCTCTTTATAATATTAGTATAGATTTTACTCTAAGTTTGGTGATTTTACGGATGTATCAGTAAATATACGAGATGAATATCGTTTTCTTACCACTTACTTACCATGTCCCTGTAGCTTACAAAGATTTTTCTAATTACATATGACTTGATAGATAAACATAGTTATATATAAAAGAAGTTACCCACCCAGCTTTGTCAAATGGGCTGAGATGATCATAAACACTATAAACATTATAAGGGTTTTTAGTAACTGTACGTCTATGTTAACGATACAGAAAATTTAAAAAGAAAAAGCAATAATTCGAACCGTTTTGTGAAGGAACACGGACAATCCTGAAAGAAATGTTCTTTACGGTAGACTGGCTCTACAAATTCGATATCTAACAAAGGTATTTCTTGTTTATGAAATGTGCAGAAACGCTAAAGAAAATCAAATATATATGTTAGGACGAAGGCGTGTGTGGGCGATTCATTTTACATGGTTAAGTATTTTAGTAATATCTAAGCTTTCCACTTCAATAGAGCGCGTCCGTTATCTTTGATAGAAACGCGATTCTTTTGGGTTTTCGTTACTTACAGAAAATCTTGGTTTACACAGACGAAAACTTATTTTTGGTTTCTATTGTTGTAAGAAACGTACGGAAATTTTATATTACATAGAAAGACGAAAGTTTACAATGCTACTTAGAGTCCACAAGTAATCGGAATGCTGTCTTTAATTTCGGTCAACGAATTAGCATCGCCATCCAACGTGCCAATGCTGCCAGCATTTAACTTTTTGGTGTCGGCTTAGATTTTTAGGAAATGATTATTTATGTGTATATAATTATTGTAGTTTTTATATTGTGTGACCTGATATAATTTTCTTTGCTAATACACGATTTTATATATTGTAAGAAGAAACAATCTTTATTGGATTTTAATGGTAATCCCCTCCATTATCAACGGGTTAACTACGAACCGAGTTTATGTTAGAAGATGACCAACGTTTCATCTCATATCGAGAGACCATGTATTCCTTCTTCTTTATTTTTTTTTTTATTCTACGACCTTATGTACCTATATCTACTATCTATGATAAATTACTATTTAGTGAAAAAAACAGTTACAGACAAAATCAATAACAACTTATTATTCATTTTATAATAATTTTTGGTATAAAAATTTTCAAGTCAAAGTGCTTATTTTGTAAGCCTAAAGAAATAAAAATATTGAAATCTGAAATCTTTAAATACCGTTTGATTAATCTCTCTTTCGTAACAGCCGTCACTTGCATACAGGGTAAAACCTCAACTTCTAGTTATGCAGGGTAAAGCTGTCTTTTCACTTCTAGCTCAATTAATTTTGGAGAAAATCAGTAGCTGTGGTTCCAAACAATCTCCAAGACCCTTGTAATGAGACAAGGCGAAAGGGCCAAAGGCCGTTCGACTGTCGTTGCTAATGACAACTGAACTTCAAGAATTGGGCTCACCCGCAATACAATGGTCAATTAGGTAAATACAGAAACTTAAACAAAGTTTCCTTTACAAATCAACCCTTGTATTGGGTTGCTACGATTTTAATTGTTTGCATGGTTGTGTTTAGCTTGTTGGCTGATAAGATCAGTTTTTTCTTCTTGAAGTTTATTCTATGATATTCTTTCTATCTATGATTTTTTTTTTGCCCGGGACACGTTTCTTTAAAAACATTTGAAGGTTATTTACAATATAAAATAAAAGAGCGTGATCGGTATTTGATAAACAATAATAACAAAAATAAGTTAGTTATATCGTTTTACATTGATATAATAAACATAACGCGTACTGATTTTGATACGAGGTACGAGATTTTGTACAGATCAACATCAACTTGTTTGTTCGTAATTTTTGTTGCCGACACGTAGAAATGATTCATCCCACAGATGTAATATACGAGTATATTATATACTATGGCAGACGGACATAATACAAACTTAACGACATTGGAATCTGTTTTAATTCTAAAAATTCTACCTATTACGTAGACCGTTATTGTATTTAAGGAAATACATTTTAGATTTAATTTGATTTGATATAATCACTTCCCAATAAGGAGTGTAGTGAAGGGTTTTCAGATATTTCTTTATTCCACGACAACTTCTACTGAACAGAAATAGATACGTAAGGTATCCATTAAAGCATTACATCTATCACAAGTGACATTATCTTTTTTCAAATAATAGAAGAATTTTTTTTTTTGTATAATTAGTCGTTGTTTTTTTATTTCCAATGCCCAAAATCAATTACGGAAGTATTAATTTGAACAAAAATATCGTAACTTAAGTTCTTCGTCTTTCCAAAAAGGAACTGAATAAATCAGCCGGAAGAAGCAATCATTTGAAATTAGCCCGTCTCAGTAAACTTCTATAAAACTTCTTAACAATTCTTGAGGCGCGACCGAACTCAATGTGAATTGTTTTTCTGCGCCTCGTTGTTACTATAGTGATGAGAAAAATACAAAAGGCGTTAGGCGTTAACCATTCCTGGAAATTCATCATAATAAATATAAATAATACCTGATATGTCGTTTCCTTTTCTGTATCTTCGTTTATTTGATGTGCATTAAGAATATTTGTATTGTATTGATTTTGGAAAAATACATAGTTGTCAATGATAATCTAATAGTCCTGTAAGGTCTAAAGGAAATAAAGTCCAAGGGCAAGGCAGAGAAACTTTCGAGACAAAATCCGTCTATACCACAAAATAATAATAAACGGAAATGCGTTTCATTTTGTTTTAAATTATATATTTATCGTTAGATTTTAAAGTTTGACGAACTAAGACCTTTGATTTGTTTTGAACTAGACAACGCTTTGTAAAATTTTAATCATAGTCAAATGGATAGATCAGAGATTTCAATAAATATTGTTAAGAATTATCTCTGTGTATCGACGAAAAGCCAGCGAAATTTCGTTTTTTGTGTTTGTTTTGGATTTGTTGATATACCTAATTTGCATATAACTAGAGTAAGCTAGACCATAGGTCTCACTCATGTCCAGATATTTCCCATCCCTAGTTCATTGTGTAGCAACGCTTTGTTTCGTAATCCGAGATCTTTTATTTTGAGTTGCACAATGAGATGTGGTGATCCGGTGAGTGCTCCCAAACAATGCATATGGGAGTGAAAAAACAGGATTGAGAGAAAATTCACAGATTAATGGGTGTGTTGTGAGTTAGAAACAATGCTTTTGTTTTTTCTATTCTACTGTGGTGTGAATAGGAAAGATAGGCCTACGGTTCAACCGTCAGTTTTATTGTTGACTTCGTAGATGTACATGAATGATTGACCAGGTTAATTTTAGGGATTGTGTCAAGGCGTCGTTCAACATCACCTATTGATAATGTCGCCAAAATAAAAACAAATAAAATAAATAATGTTCATTTTTCCTTACCTAGCTGGTAAGACAATATTAAATAATTAAAGTGACATTAAACTAATAGAACAAAAACATTTTTTTCCAGGCATGATGGTTGTAGGAAAAGAATGAAAAGTTTTGGTTAAAATCCTAATCAAGGGGCCATCTAAACAATATACTAAGGTATATTGTTTAGATGGATTCAGAGTAATATAAACCTTTTTTACTTAAACCATATTAAGTCTAAGTCTAAAAATAAATCTACAGGTAACTAAACTATTGGAAAAGCCTCCTCCAAACTTTTCTATTCATTCCTGTCCCATGCTATTCTGAACTAAAGTAATTGGCACTTTTTAAATTGCAGTATTTTTTAGCTCTCAGGTGTCTGTTTCTATATAACTCATTTTCATTATCTCTGTGCATATTTAACAAAGAGAGTCAGAGAGATAACATGATGATTCAAAACTGTAGTTTGTGAAAATAAAAACGGGAAATTATAATTTGTATACCGTTTTGCGCAGCTATTTTTGATTTTTGAAAACATTGTCAAAACATAGTCAAAAAGAGCCTTACTGCTTTCTAATTAGGTATATAAAGCTTAGACCGCAAGCAGATTAGGTCCTATTTTCGATGAACTCAGTGTGCCCGATATCAGTCCCTGTAGCCTGATAGGCATCTTCCACTATCCACGTCAAACGATTGTAGCTCGCAGCGATGTTTTGTCTATGTCTGTATGAGTTCGCGTTACGGATAAAATATAGTCTAGGTTTAAACTGGTTTTAACACGAAAACCAGCTTAAATAGCATTTTTGTATGAAATTGTCAGAGATAAAATAGTTTGAAAACTGACATGCGAAATATGAAGATGACGATTCATAAGTCATCACATCAGAGATCACCCTTGAAGTGACAAGATTAAGCATTTGAAGGGTTAAATTTGATATTTGATGTATGAATTTTAATTCTTAAATTCTGCGCGTTGACGATTATAACGTCCCAAAGTTGTCTGGAAGAGATCGCTCTCGGCGATAAAGAAGCATTTTACCAAGTTAGATTTAGGTAGTATTTACAGTTTGTTTTTATACTGTTTTATAAGGTGCAATAAAGATATTATCTTACTATCTATAATTAAAACTAGAATTATAACCTTTTTCACCTTGAATTATTCCTTTGTCTGTTATAGTAACAAAAATGTATTACTATAACAGACAAAGGAAGTTTACGGTTTCACCACACTGTTTTTAAGGGAGACACTCTCTCCCTGGTCGAGTTGGTCTGTCATCCCATCAGATTGTGAGAGGGAGGGAATAGAGAGTGCACCTGTGTTTGTGCATACACTTGTGCACCATAACAATGTAATGCGCACTTTGGTAGTCTCTATTGAGACTGGCCGTCGTGGCCGAAGTTGGGCTAGGAGAAATTCACCATAGCAAAAGGTCCTCCACACAATAATATTCGACTGGTGCCTAGGAAAACTGGATAAATTCATTTCGACAAACTACGAACCGGAAAATAGTTTACTCGTTGTGCTGAACCAATGAATACGTGATGAACTAAAAAGTTGTACTCGTAAATTTCATTATTGTGATGGTGTATTTTATTTCGACGTGATTTTATACGAAATTGTTCAGATAAAATAGGTTCACTTCAAATAGAAATAAATGAAGGTTAAACCGATAAAATTGGTGAGCTTTTAGACCAAACTGAGAAGCCTATTCGAAGATTTGAGTTGGAGGTCATGTTTAAAAAAAGACAAATAAGAAAAACCCAATCAAATCTTTCATTATTAACACAGAAACACGAACCCGCCTAACATTGTACTAATGAGGGTATAGAAGATAGTTAAATAGTACGGTCTTGATCCTTTCAACTACTATGGCCAACTGGTTCGTCCATTTGTAGGGTCAGACTGACATTTTGACAGTGACATTTGTAACAAACAACTTAAAAGGGTTGCCAGGATGTAGACTGCGATTAGTTTGATCGTTTCCCAACTTGAAACTAAGCTTTACTTTTGACCTCTCGTGTTCATAGCAGGGGCTGTCAACTCGCTAAGCAGAAAATGCCAACAGCACAAGTACTTGGGCTTAGAAAATCAGATGAGATGGCGCTATACGTTAGAAAGAGAAAGAAAATCTATGCATAAAATCTTGACATGACACCCAAATGTCCCTGTAACACTGTCATTATTTGAATGAATGAAAGCCGTGCCAAACGCCAAACGGTAGACCGATATAAAATTAATTGCTTATTTTGTGATCGTAAACAACAGAACATTTTAATAATCTTGAAAGATTTCGACTTTTTAAAAGGTTATTTCGATTGACTTAAAACCGAAAGTGCGCTAAATGCCGTATTTCCACCAAAAACGGAACCGCAGATGTTTTAACTTTTGCTTTCACAGGTTTCCGCTACTATGAGGTGAGTACATTAATATACTTCTACATTAATATCCTTGTCTATATCGTCCATCGATCCACCCTCAATAAGTTCAGTAATGTCGAACCATCTTCAATGACTTCATTCCATGACTTCAGGGCACGAGTATGGGCTTAATTCTGTTTTCCAGCTGGGGACTGGTCCACTGAAAAATCTTTAAAAAGCTTGCAACAAAACTTTTATTATTATGTTATGTTATCTTTCTTTCAGGTGAACTTTCACAAAAAGCTAGGAGCACAACAATGATCATCGAAAAAATGGAGCAATTATTTGATGCGTTGAATGGAGACAATCCAGATCTTAAAAAGGGAAACAAATTTGACCCAAAGGAGTCAAAATCAAAGTGCTTTATTTCCTTTAGACCTAACAGGACACTTGAGTCCCTTTCTTAAACACTTCATCGAAATGAAGAGATTCTTTCAATGAGATTTGTTGGTGCCAGGTCTTGTTAGAACGCCGAATGCAGTTGAGCACCTAAAAATTTGCATAAATGGTATGGTGTGAAGACCTTGGCCACATGATGACTAAACTAAGACCTGCTTGAAAATTGTTATGGTTGCAAAAGAAAATAAACATTATAACAAAACATTTAAAAATGCTTGTTTTTTAATATATCATCAAAATACTTACTGTGTATATCAGGTGAATGGCGGATATTCAACAAAATGTTGAATATTCACCATTCATTTAATAGATAAATAGTCGCAAAGAAAGTAAGCACCTTACAAAAGATTGAATTGCGCGCCTTTTCAATTCAAATTTCCCGCCAAACTTTAGTTACCATGGGCATAAAGTAGCGGCGCTAGTGTGCTCTAGTGTTCGCATTTTTATTCTATGGAGTCTTACTTCTTTCCGTTAGGATATTAGTGTTCTGTGGTTCATAGCAAGAAGGTTCTTATTCGAACTATTTAAACTTATACTTTGTATTCTACATCAACCGTTCCATCTCATAAATAACGTTTAGTAAGCTAATACGGCTCGAAAAGTAACCGACCCTGCTCACATACTTGGTATGACTGCAAATAAATACAACCATTACTCTAAAGTCATTTATAACTTTTATTTTGTCTTAGTCATAAGTTTCGAGAATAAAGAATTATTATCTTATAACGGGATATTTACTATGATAAGAGTTTTGAGTTTTCCAATATTTCGGTACAGTTTCATGCGCCATGATCACGGAACAACTGAAGATCACTGCGAGTTGGATTTTATTGGAAGATATACCGATCTACCATCTTTCTTTGTCTTTTGCTACGAACGTTGCCACTACCTGACCTAATGACTACCTTGATAGTTTCAAAAGTTTTAACCACTACTCTGTAAACCTACACACGGTGGCACAAAGTGTGAATATAGAGTCCAGATGTAAAGTGGATTGATAATCCAGCTTATACCTTGAATTATTGAACTTATGTCACTTTATTTCGTTTGAAGTTAAAGTGACAGGCGTGAAAAGACAAGGGTGGAATAAAATATCAAAGTGCTTTATTTTCTTTGACCTGACAAGACTCTTGGATACTCACAAATTACAGTAAATCTGAGCAAAAAGTGAACACTTTGTTCGTTGTTCACATTTTTTCTTCACAATTTTTAGGGTTTTGCCATCGGTTGCAAAACCCTTATGAAATCGCTTTGGGTCTGTTTTGTGTTTTGAATCCTTAATATCTCAGAAACTACTGCAGCTATTGACTTGAAATTTGAAATAATAATACATTTTGTGCGCCCGCACATATTTATAGAAAAATAAATGAAAATAAATGAAAAATCAAAATGAAGATTTTCCATACAAATTTTGAAATCGAAATTTTAAATGGAACGTACAAAGTCGAAAGTGGTATCAAATGAAAGGTACTCGTTTGTAGATTTCAAAATAGTTTTTGAAATTTCGGTAGATTTCATACTTTTTAAAATATTTTGAAAATGGTCAAAAAAATGACCGTTCCCCCCCCCCCCCTATCTCCGAAGATTGCAGAGCGATCGACGTGATATGTACCAAGTGTTTGTAGGTATTGATCTATATTTTATAGGAAAAATATAGAGAAGTCTGTCAAAATAATACTTTTTGAAATATGGTCAAAAAAGGGCGGGAAAAATTTCTAAAGGGGTGACTACCCCCTCGAGTTGGGTATCAAATGAAAGGTATTGGTTTGTACATTCCAATGCAGTTTTTTAAATTTCGATAGATTTTATACTTTTTGATATATTTTGAAAAAGGTCGAAAAATTGACCGGTACCCCCCCCTCTATCTCCGAAGATTGCAGAACGATCGATTTGATATGTTCCAAGTTTTTGTAGGTATTGATCTATATTTTACAGGAAAAATATAGAGAAATCTGTAAAAATAATACTTTTTGAAATATGGTCAAAAAAGGGCGGGAAAAATTTCTAAAGGGGTGACTACGCCACCGAGTTGGGTATCAAATAAAAGGTATCAGTTTGTACATTTTAATGCAGTTTTTGAAATTTCGATAGGTTTTATACTTTTCGAAATATTTTGAAAAAGGTCGAAAATTTGACCGTTCCCCCCCCTCTATCTCCGAAAATAGCAGAGTGATCTATATAAAATGTACTAAGGGTTTATAGATATAGGTCTATATTTTACAGGAAAAATATAGAGAAGTCTGTAAAAACAATACTTTTCGAAATATGGTCAAAAAACGAATTTTCATACAATGGGGGCTATTTCATTGAGAGCAATATCAAATCAAAGGTATGGATTTCGACAATTCAAAACAGGTTTTAAAAATCGTCTAAGTTTCATACTTAGTGAAATACGTAGAAAAAAGTCGAAAAAATAATTGTAGGTACCAACCCACTTACCTACCCACTAATCTCTGTAGTAACTGTAATAGTAGGGTTCCACAGCGCCACAAAACCGTTGTTCTCAAAATTTTAAAGTCCATACCCAATGTATTCCACTGCGCTCGAAGAATATTTAGATAATAAGATTATTGAATCCATGAATTCCACCGTGCTCCAAAAAAATATGAGAAGAGTAATGTATCCTGGATAATCCACACAACATCATTTAGCGACAAGCTAAGCAAGCTTGTGTAATTCGTACTACTACGATATCTGTTATACTTAATAAAGTATATTTAAGTATCACATTAAATGATTTATTTTTGTGTACGTAGAAAAGGACTAGAACACTCGAACAAATAATCTGCAGATCTTACAAATATTAGTCCCGAGGCGGGAATCAAACCGCAACCTCCTGCGTTGTAAGCCCACCGCGCTAACAGGTCGTCAATATACGTACCTACCTAAACGACAAAAGTTCAAAACCCTCGGCGCGCGAGTTACACTCGCACTTGTCGTACTTGTTTAATATAAAGATGTGAATGGGAAACCTATACCCATCCTATACCGTGTTAAGTACCGAGTTTTTGAGCATTCTGATATTTTTACATACTAATATAAATTTTTATATTTGACATCTTTTTCTAATTTATTGAAAATATCTGCAACTCACTTTGAGTTGTGTTGTACAAGCGCCCATTAAAATACATCCTCCGTAATCAAACAAATAACTGGCCTTATTGAAAACCCTTTCACTATAATACAAAATATTCGCAATGTTTCTATTTTCTGTTCGAGTTAAAATAACTAACACTTTCATTCGCTATTCTCAAGTCCCAAGAGAAATCTTTTGTGGTTATTTGAAACTGGCTTGTAATTTCAAATCAACTTCAAGAAGGGTTAAGAGAAAATGGAGTCTTTGAAATGAATGCCACATTTTTTAAATAAAATGTAAAATCATGTCTTTGTCTAGTCAGAATAACTTTTATAGGGATCTTTTGAGAGAAGTCATTTGAAAAAGTGTTACCAGCGAACAAAGGTTGAAGATTTCTTTAGAATTTAATACTCATCTACCCTATTAACTAGACAAGTTGGATCCTTAGAGCACGAAATCAAAGTTTTATTGTTTCTCTATTAAATCATATGGACCAGACCAAGTGTACTGTCAACGTTTCGCAATTCTAGACTCACCACGTCGTGATGTTTTGTTAAGAAAACATATAAAATTAATTGCTATTTAGTAATTTGTGATAGGTAATTTGTTTTAGGTTGCATATTGATATCTGATCTGTCTGTGTTTTTTTTAATGGTGGGTTTTACTAAAACTAGCATAGTTTATGCTGGTTTTAGTGTTGTTTTGGTAGTTTTTGGTTTAGTTAAAATAACAGTTTAATTCCCAAAATAAATTAAATAATAATGGTACATCGCTATAAATCACAAGCAGTTATCTAATAAAACATTGTTAAACCAAGCATTTCTGAAAATGAGTTTATTTGTCTCATTTCAAAGCTCAAACAGCCACTTACCCCATCCAATTACACCTAACAGTAACATTGCATTCGTACTCAGCAATGTTTCTTCATTAGCAAAGACTGCAGCATAATCTGTGTGCACCCAATAAAATCAACATAAACCAGACTTGGGGAGCTCCGCCACTGAAATACTGTTTTTACAGTCTTGCGACAAGCACTGCTTGCAATAAAAGATAAAGTTGGTTGTATTACGAGGATCTTGCATGTAATCTTGAATATTAGCATTAATTGTACAATTTGCTTTTTGATAGGTACAATACAAAACGTTTAACTTATTAGTAAACGGGAAAAAATACTCATAATCATGAGTCATTATGAAAATAACAATGGTACGTATAAAAATAGTTTGGGCTGACTAAAAAGAATATGACAAATGTCAGAAATTTAATTAAGTATCAATTCAGCCTGGTGAGTTAGTGAGAGAAAAATAATAGATTATATTTATATTAAAGTCATATATTTATAACGGGATATTTACCATGATTTGAGTTTTGAGTTTTCCAATACCTTAAACCTTTAGGTAAATCGTGGTAAATATTCCATTATTAATGACTGTATGTATGTTATGTAATAACCATGATAGTTTCAAAAGTTATATTATTACATTTATATAGTTATGTTTTACAGAAAAGATCTCGTGAAAGAACATTTTATTTTTATCCATTATTGAAAAATATTAAACACAAATCAAACATACCCAAGTATAACTATGATAAATCAATTATGAATGTAAGCTGGTTAATAACCTACTTTGTGTTGGAAAAAGCTCGTTTCAACCCTTAACAAGTCACTTCAGGACAAGGGTGTTCCAAAAGGTTCGTAGTTAACCCGCTTACCGTCATAATGAATATCACGTAGCTTAAAATAATTTTGAACTGTCATCACAGAACGTAATCTACGACTTATTATAAGCTTCCGATACAAAGAGCCTGTATAGCACATAAGTTTCCAGACAGTACGTTCCCCATTTAGATTAGCAACAGTTTCATTAGTTAATAGACAGCGTCACAGCACACAGGTAACGCTTTGTTTAGCTGAGCCAAGCTTTGTCAACTATCACTTTGAAGCTAAAGCTCAGCTTAGCTTGCGTATTGTGCCCTTAAACAATGAGAGCACAGTACAATCATGCTATGCTTCTTTTCAGTTCTTAGTATGGGTTCTAGATAGTTTAAGAAAACAACTAATGTTTTCGATTTCATACGAAGAGACTGGCTAAGCCTTTTGTTTGTTTGCGTAAGCCATCATAATATTTGATTTCTTAGAGAAGAGCTTTTTTACTTTAATTCTGCCAATTTGATTTAAATTGAATGTCTCATAAATTTTCCAAAGATTGTGTGTCATGGTATCCAAGCAATGCAACTTTGACAAGTTACCGGTAATAAACGAATACTTTTTTTGGAGTCATGTAATGTAAGCCTATACGAGAGAATATGTCTCTACTAGTAGGGTCTGAAGGGGTACACTGAGATTTTCCCGTTGTTGCGACTTTAGCGCATTACAGCTCTTACAAGATATATTAAATGGATATAGAATGGATAAGATAAATCTTCTCTAGATAATACTAAGTTCATTGATTTGTATCCTCTAGAAGCTAAGGATGTTTGGTAAGACTTGTGTCAAACTAGAAATCCATAGAATTTAATGTTACATTTTCTGAGCCGCACAAAATTATATTGTCAAGTCAATTAAATACTACGGTACAAAGAGCAATATTAAACAAAGCCATAATCAATTTAATTTATGATTATATCTTGATAAGTTTATATACAATAATCAAAACATATACATAATAAAGTAATTTAGTTAATGTGCGCTATGAATTCATTACTTCACAAGGTAGTTATTGAATATGTTTAATATTCATTAACATGGACCACTGGTAAACGTGTTCTTGAGTGGAGACCGCAACTCGGTAAACGTAGTGTAGGACGCCCTCCTGCCAGTTGGGATGACGATCTGCAAAAGACTGCTGGCAGATGCTGGATCCGAAGACAGGGCGCTATGGCGCTCATTAGGGGAGGCCTATGTCCAGCAGTGGACTAACATAGGCTGATGATGATGATTATGATGAACATGGACCATCTTAAAAAGTCTCTATTTTTGATTTGTAGTCCTCAAAATGAAACTAAGTTATTTCTGTGGTATCTTGTTATTGGAACAAGGAATGTTTTTAGACTCGGCCAATATTTATAGTTAAGAATTGAGCTAAACACCTACCTGTGTTTAGCCCCATTCTAAATTTATCACATTATTGAAGTAGATAGCTAGATCGCTATCTTTGCTATGTCATCTTTGTTATCAAAGAAATTGCGGTGAAGGGTATCAGGTTTCTTCTGTGTATTATCATAATCACCCCCCCCCCCCCCACAACCCCTTTTTTGGGGCTGTAAGTAAAATCAGTTCAACAGACGAATTTGTTTTGGCGAGGAGCTCAACACCTCGTACGAACACTGTGTGTAGTACAGTACGCAGTAGCGTGTTCAACACACATGAACATTTATAATCTGGCTGACCTATTACGAGGAATTGGAAATCTTCGATCCTTTAATACATTTAGTCAAGATAGAAAATTTAAAAAAAAAACGTTGAAGGGGATTATTTTATAAAATTAATTTTCCAGTGTCTCCTAGACCATATTTTCTCAATGGGTAAAAATAGAATAAGAAAACGGTGAGGGGGAATTCTGCAGTTTTTATATTAAGATTCTAGTTTGTTAAGGGAAAACACTGGAAACTGCCATCGAAACCATAAATAGCAAATCATTGTCGTATCAACCTTCACACATCGTTTGTCAAGCACTTTGTATCGTCGGAAACAGAATTACCGATAGGTTTGTCAACTAAACTCGAGCAAACTGAGCAATTAACTCTAAACTAAGCATGTTGTATGTCAAAGTTAAAGCGAACACAATGTGATTTGGTTACATGCGTAGCTATTTGTTAGAAATAATAAATATTCAAACAATGAATATTTATTATTTATAATTATTTTCAGGAGCAATATGCACTTGGATTTTGGATGATTCCTCGTAACGTTGTAGGTACCCATAATATTCCTGCCAATATAACCCAGAACAGTTGATTTAAATTGAGTATTTTCCCTTCAATTCGTGCAAGAATTTATACATGTGGGCTTAGTCAATTATTTTCATAGATTAAAATAGTTATAGTGTAAATTCTGTAAAAATCGAGTATTTAGATCAAGAAAGTGATAATGAATTGTGATATCGGGGTATGTTGAATGTTTGATGTCGATAAGAATGGAAGGTGTGAGATTCCGTTCCCGGTGCCTTCCACCATGCCCGTGTACGTATTTAAACATCGACCCTGGCAGAAACAGATACACTCAAGACGTCTCGTGACGACTCAGGCGCTCATTCGCTTATCGACCAGAGCCGACTCACGACCCAAAGGTCCGCCCAATGTCTCGGCATGCATCGGTTAGTGTATTTCGGCATAACCACGTGAAGCATGGTTGATATTTTCTAGAATAGTGTATGTAAAAACAAAAGAAGATGAGTTGAAGGCCTGAAACTTGAGTTTTGCTGAGTCAGTACAGATATTAGCTTGAATACGCATACTACTTCTAAAACTTACGTGAAGTTATTTTAAATGATAACCACGATCAATAACATTTGTGCTTATTTGACCGAATAGAATGTTTATTTTAAGGTTTTGTCGAAACGTTTAATTTCATAAAATTTCATATAATTTTCCAAGTTTACAAGAACAAAACTCTTTATATATATTCTAATTGTAGTACAAAAAGTCTTGCTGAAGTTACATCCTAAACCATCATAGAATGGTAATAGCAAAAGCGTTAAGATTCAATCACTTTAATCTTTTTCCTGTCTTGGTCGATCGCCAAATTGTGCTCTTTGGTGTTTGGATATTCCACTTTTCTCTTTTGCGCTTAAAATGAACGTTCACTGACCTCGAAAAAACCTGTATTCTTGTTTCCCTAGGTCACGCTTGCTTCGGAAATAATACTCATACATAAATTATTGAGCAAAGTCTTTGATACATCGATCCAAGCAACAAAAGGAAATACGATGGTTGAACTTTGCAGGTAGGTTGTGGTAAGTGGAATCAATAAATCAGTTATGGGTTAAAAACGTAACCTTATAAATAAAACAGATAAAGGAGTTTTTTCGGTCAATGGAGTAAAATAGAAGCTAATGTTGATTGCTTTGAAAATGATATTTCCTTACATAGTTCACACACAAGCGTTTGTCACCTATGATATCTTAACGGCAAAGTACATAGTGTGTGTGAAAAAATACTAGCAGTTTTGGAGCGACCGAAAGACAAAAATTATAATTATTAGACAAACGCAAAATTATTTCATTTCATGTATTTATTACAAACATATACATTATAACATAGTTTTCCCTTATCGTATGTGGTAGGTATATGTGACTAGTAACTATTGATTGTTACAATAATTGCAATTATAATAACCGGAGCCATAATCGAGCACTTTGATTCAACAACCTTACTACATATTAGTGAAAATCTTATTGTTATTGCAATCAGGCCGTTTTGATACTACTTTTAATTGTAGCAACCGCGATATCATTCACTGACGAATAAATTACTGACCACTTTAGCGTTTTCAGAGTCCATAGCCGAACCTAACTAGAAATGCTTGCATCAGCAGCAGTGGCACCTCTGCTAGTAACATTCATGGGCCAGGCCAGTGGCAAAGATTTTACTAAAAGCCTTAAGAGTGTACCTTATGTAATTTTATAGTTAAAAATCGTTATTTATCTCAGAATCTGTGAAAGCTACCACCATCATATTTAGGTAAATGATAATTCGAACTTTTATCTTGGATTCCGTCTTTTCAAAAACACGATTGGTGAAAATTTTCTCGATACTTTTATTTTTTGAAAAATACATGTTTTGCACACATTTTGCTATTTATCTCAGGAACCACCTCATTTATTTGTTGGATTTTTGTTTTGTCAAGAAACGTAGTAGAATTTCTTCGTTTTCGTCTTTTTAATTTTTCGATTAGTTGTGTAAATAACTTGTAATTAGGCATAACAGTTTTGGAAATATAAAATACGGAGCACGTCTATCGCTCTGTGCTTCTCACTCATACGAAAATCATATCTTGTCATTCTGCTCGAAATTTGAATTTTGGCTGAGGTATGGCACGCTCTTCTGTTGTCATCTTATCTCACGCGCGTGGAAGAGGCGGCGCACCACGATTTCAGGCATAAGCCTCTTACTGCGGATCTCATCCGCCCTCATCATAGAGCAACGCGGGCCCCCGGCCGGCGGACCGGAGGGGAGTAGCCATACGCAGCTTTCCCCTCTGTCAAAAGTACAAGTCCACGCGGACCTACACGTACTATAAAACTAGTTCATTCTGTGACAGAATGTATCAATGTGTGGGTGAATTTTTTAGAGTATTTTTAATTTCGTATGAAAATTAGTGCGCAGCGCAGATTCCCCCCCCCCCCCCCCCCCCGCCAAAATTGCCTGACAATGTTGAATCGACAAATAACGCTATGGCCACTCCCCTCCGGTCCGCCGGAGGACCGCGTTGCTCTATGGCCCTCATCTATTGACGAGGGGTCATTGGATCGGTCCCTTCTGAACCTTCGGGTAGCCGTTCTCCTGTGGAGCCTGGCTGCCTACGCCTAGGTTTCTGGGTTTTCTGTGCTTGCCCTCAAGGTTTGCTTCCACAGACCTCAACGAATGAATTTCCCATACAAATGAAATAACAAAATGATTTGTAATTTGAGCATATTTTCACCATGAACCTCTTAGTAGCTAATAATAGCAATTATTTTGTATTAGAATAGTATTTATATAGGTTCCTACAGCAATTTTTTGCTACCATTGAAATGAAATAAAACCATATCTGATTTTATTAAAGAAAACACGTTTTCTTGTTATTTGTGTAGATAGACAATTATTTTCAAAAAGCTTATTGCAGGAACCCAGATAAATACTATTCCAATACAAATAATAGCAATACATGGTGAAAATATGCTCCAATTACAAATCATTTAGTATTACATTTGCATGGGAAATTCATGCGTCACCGGAGACTTAACCTGTGCGTCTATAAAGTTACAACATCATTTCACGGTTTCTTATTTCCACTCTCAGCATTAAACTGTGCACGGAATTTTGAATAAAACATGCCTGGAATAACTCATTCGTGATCAGTATGTAAATCCCGTAATACCGCGGAATGTTAGAATGTGGCCCGAAATTCTATTCCTTTGTATTTTGAAAAATACAACGAATTGTTAGTCAACTCATTTGTAATAAGGGTAAAAATAATAAAATATTAAAATATGATACTTATTTTGAAATATTTGTTTATTATTATAGCGCAAATAAAATGTGATTTTAATTTCATGACTTTGATCCATTTTATTAGTAAAGCTTCGAAAGTTTTTTAATGAGTATTTTACTTTCTACTTTCCTTCATGACCAAATAGTTTTTTTATCGAATCATTTTACGTTTAACTGTTTGATTTAACAATAGTAATGACTAAGATAAGCTTGTATTTGATGAAAGCTACTTACATAGATTAAAAGTCACGCATAGGAAAAAAATAGTGGTCTATAAAGTTGCTCTTATCTACTAGAATAATAATATTTGACAATTCACACAGCCTTATTTACTCTCTAGCCAAGCAGAGCATAAGTTAAAATATACTTAATTCAATACTAAGACATTTTTTACTATACATGGAAACATCGAGAAAATCCTTAATCCTGCATATCGGATAAACATTCGTCCCTAGGCGAGAATCGAGCCAAAAAAAACCGCTTCGCTCTCGCGCCCTCGTCATCAATACCGTACTGCCAATAATAAGGTTTTACCTTTTGTTATGTACTAATATCATCCTAACCCGGATCAAATATTTGCTATTAACATAACCTTGTGCAGAAGATATCTATTAATACTTTCACTAAGGTATTTGTTTAACTCGTAGCAAGCCTACAGCGTAGCCCCTCGTAGACCCACTACGGCGTAGCCTTTCGTAGAACCACTACGGCGTAGCTTATCGTAGACTTGCTATGGGTGAACAATGAATGAAGTTTTAACAAAAATAAGTAAACATTTTATACAAAGATCTAATAGATCCTTATCATCATCATCATCATCATCAGCCTATGTTAGTCCACTGTTGGACATAGGCCTCCCCTAATGAGCGCCATAGCGCCCTGTCTTCGGCTTGTCGCATCCAGCATCTGCCAGCAGTCTTTCGCAGATCGTCATCCCACCTGGCCGGAGGGCGTCCTACACTACGTTTACCGAGTCGCGGTCTCCACTCAAGAACACGTTTACCCCAGCGGTTATCGGTTCTTCGCGATGGATCCTTATCAATATGAATATAAAAGCTTTTTCTTCCAGAAATTGTTTAAGGTGCAAAAGTATAATAATATAACGTTGTAGAAACATCTCTAGATGACCCACGGAACGATTAGGCACGATTAACTTTATGATTAGGCTTTCTTATAGGACTTGCTTCACAACTTTACCGTACTTATGTAATATTTCTTCCATTCAAGTCTCAGCAGATTAATTCTGTACACGGCTAAGGTTTTTCCTTCTAATATATCACCAAGATTGCCTCGGGCGGAGTTTTTGTTTCACGAGGAACTAATTACTTATGAATGAATGAAAGAGTGAGTGAATGAAAGAGTCGACTTATACTCAAGGTTGTCGCACCGAATCGAATCAGCTTTGGCTTGCTGCAAAGAACGTAAGGTACTAGAATCTTTGCCTCGTGACAGAGGGAAATCAAAAGAAGAACGGCAGCGGCGCGGTAATGACGTATACTAGAGATTTTATACGTTGTAGTGTTACCCTTTATTCAAAATTGTCTGCTAACTTGCTACTTGCTGCTGTCTTCTTCTATTAACATAAGCTAAAGTGAGAAATAACACAATTTAACTGTCATAGTTAGCAGACCAAGGAAAGCAGCAGAATAAGTGGGACAGCTGAGCCCGTGGCTGGCTTACATAGAATTCAGAAATTCATTTCTTTGATTCAACGAATCAAATAAAATATAAAATTTCTGAAGCGATTCCGCCCAAAATCTGTGAAGAAACACAACAGCTACACAATAAAAATAAAGTATCTCTTGCAATTGTTACTTAATATATTTTTATTTTCATATTACTTTTTAGGACCTTGCTGGCGTGGTACGTGATGAGTACAAATGGCTGCGGTGTTGTGGAAATGAGCTTTGAACGTTCATTGCTTCACAGAGTCCGGGCTTTAATTGACTAAGGCTTTGGTTTGATCTATTTCCTATCGGAGGTCAGCGTCCGTTCAGTTTGATATTAAAACCAGTTTAGTTAGAGTCAAGTTATTTGTCACTTGGTTTTAATAGCAATCGTTCGAGGTTCGGTAAATTGTATAACTGACCAAGTGTGAATCGGCTTGCACATGAAGGGAGAAAAAACCTTAAAAAAACGTTTTGTTTTTATGAGTTGAAAAAAAAGCCAAAAACTGACCACGCAGTTACTTCGGTTCACAACGTGGCAGGTACTCCTAATTATTAAATTTATTTTTTTTTGTTTGTTGTCGTAGCGGCAAAAATTATAAAATCTTGTCAAAATTTTAACTATCTACCTTTTACGTTTAACAAGCACTAGACACATAATTGTATTCTGTGAATTATTTTATTTGACTTTATCTGTTTATGATTACAGAGATATACCTATGTATAGACCTGTGGCGAACAGATAAAAAGACAACATAGTTTATGGTCATGTAATAGTTTCTTATAACGTTGCTTGGTTACGGAACCCTAAAAATGAACTAATGTTAGACCACGAGTCGATACCAACTGCACATGTTCAACTGCGGTTGCAAGTTAAACTTTTTTATCGATCAACCGATCTTTTACAAACTTCTGACAAGCTGTCAATGTTCGCAAACTCTATTTATAACATTGAAACGACATGAATCGTTTTCTTATTTATTTATCACTAACTAGCGGTCCGCCCCGGCTTCACACGGGTATTAAACAAAAATTTCAGAAATTATACACACTAACACGATGAGTTTCACAGTTTTTGACATTGACTCGACACTCCATAACTGACACTGGCCGTACAGAAAAATCAAGCACCGTGCGCAATATATTCAACCTCTTTTTCTATTACGGCTCTGCGCTATTATAGAAAAAGAGGTTGAATATATAGCGCACGGTTTAATTATTGAATTTTTCATGCAGATACCTAACTTTTTTGAAAATATTCTATAGCCTATGTTCATCACGGAAAATTTTGGATTCCAATGGTGAAAGAATTTTTAAAATCGGTCCAGTAGTTTCGGCGCCTATTCAATTCAAACAAACAAACAAATCTTTCCTCTTTATAATATTAGTATAGATATAGACAGAGGAAGTTTGTATAAGGTTGGCACACTTTTATGTATCTTTTCTTCTCCCTTCTATATTATAAAGAGGAAGGTTTGATTGTTTGTTTGTTTGAATTCAATAGACTCCGAAACTATTGGACCGATTTGAAAAATTATTTCACCATTAGAATCCTACATTTTCTGTGATGAACATGGGCTATAGAATATTTTCAAATAAATTAGTCTAACAAATTTGGGGGTCTATAGAGTTTTAAAAAGCGTCTAAGCGTCTAAGTCTCAAGAGTCGAAAATCTCAGAGTAAGTAAATATGATTTTGTAGGGCATTTTTACAGAGCTTTTGTTTGTATACTTCCGAAAACTGTCATAGGTTAACCTATTAAGCGAGTTCTTAAATCATTCGTCTACGTCTAGATAAACGTAATTCAGAATTTAACATCATAAAATTTAATAAAAAAAGAAAAGTTTACCAAGTCTTATACCTAGGTAGTCCAAAGGCAACCAAGGACTCGACTATCCGATTATCAAAAAACAAGTCAAGGACAGTTGATAGCTGCTAGTCTATGACTTTTTAGTGGTCAGGGTTTAGTTTTTAACTATATTATTTTGGAGTCACGATTGATTGTTATTTTTATTAGTTCGACGACCTCTGTGGCGGGGTGGGTGAAAGTCCGCCTGCGACGCAGATATTTGTACGATCTGCAGATATTTGTTCAGGGAGTTCTGGTCGTTTTCTATATATAATGAAAATTATATATGTAATAATATTGTATTATGTATATCAGTCATCTAGTACCCATAACACAAGCTCTGTTTAGCTTGGGGCTAGTTGATGCCGTGTGGATTGTCCGGCATTATTTATTTATTTATTATTAGGTATAAATTGTAATCTAGGTTTTTCTTCGATATTGTAGCGCATAGAGTAGAATATGTGACTCGAGCACAGGTTCTATACAGTGGCTGTAATTGTCTAACTCAACTAGTTATCGTAATCGGCTTCAGTTTGGCATTTCAAACCTAGCCAGGACTTTCTTAGTGTCACTTTCGTATTGTGTAAATAGCTGAAACCGAAGACCAGTTGAATACCTTACACAATACCGACAACATTCTGACTGGGTCTACAACTGGTAATCGGTTTGAAGTTCACTGGTAATGGATTTCAAGTTAGACAATAAGGATGCAGGTTCTTGTGAACCTAGAAGAGTGGCCAATCTCAGACAGTATTAGCTAATATTTGTATTTTACAATATTTAACAAGATACTCGTCACCGTCTCGTCCACTACTTATGTTCACCAGTAGGTATGAAGATGCTTCCTCCAAAAGAAGAGACTAGAGGCAACACTTGAAAAAATTAATAAGACTGGATGTTTTTTACTCAGCCATTAGCATAGTATACAAAGAGCTAAATTTGTAACAACAAAAGACGTCTCCCATAATATATAGCCAACATGAATCACCCTGTAGGTCACCGATGTATTTAAACCCAAATTTGTAACGTAAACCAGATAACCGATATCCCACCTCGGCAATCTCTCGCTTTATTAACCGAAGCCCGTATTTCATCCGCGACAGCATCGCAGATGACCTTTTATCATCCCTTACCGCGGGGTTTAAATAACCGGAAACACAAACCGGTTGATATGGATAAGGGAGCGATATACTTATTATTTATTTTATTTTATTTGTTTTAAAATATTCAGGAAATTAACAGCTAGCTTAATGAATAGGTATCTGACTAAATATAATAATAATACTAAAGGCTAATTAAAAATTTTCACGAAAAGCTACTGAAATTTATGTTAAACAAAGTTACAGGACGACTACTGATGGTAAAATGATTAAAAGTTTGTACACAAATAACTTCCTAGCTATTTTGGTTTATTAGGTATATATATATACTTTATAAAATGAATCAAGAAGATGATGTACCAAAAAATCTCTCACAATGAGTATTTTTAAACCTAAGCGATAAATAGCCGTTCAAATAGTAGATACTAATATAAACTCTCACAATCCATTCACAATTCTTTATGACAGTATATGAATAATATGATTGTTTTATTTTTAATACACATTGAGGTACTATAACTTGAAATAATCAAAAGAACTTTTACTACCTACTTATTAGATGAATTAGTATTTTATTGGTATAAAAAAAAAATTATTGTTCATGGTAATGATTGGCAGAGAATATCCGCAGACACTGTGACGATGCACTCTTCTTTATGAAATAATAACTTTTATTGTAGAAATAATTAAGGCTTCATAAAATACCTCAAGGAAAATCGCTGTAAAATAGCGGTACCGTTTTTTAATACCTGTAGCGTTACCAATTTTTTCAAATTCTATGGTTCACTTTTAAATTCTGTTTTTAAAATAATGTAATACTTTTATTTAAAAAGCCATCGTAATTTCATACGCTAGCGTTACGCTATATTGGAACCGTTTTCAAGCTCTGCTGACCGTACTCGTTCATCTTGCATATACTGTGGGTGTTCATATGAAACTCTCAATGTTGGCACAATGTATAGCTATAATAATACCTTATGTTTGGGGAATAAGATTTAATGTTGTTTGAGGTGCGTTATCTAATAACAAAAGTGAGAGTGGAGTGAGCAACTATGCAGATCTAGGAATTAGGTTTTATTCAGTACTTTAGCTGTCACAAAAGTTCGGGAACTTCCGCTAATAATAATCAGAATACCATAACATTAGGTATAACTGACGACCTGTGTGGCGCGATGAGCGAAGGTCCACCTGCGACGCAGGAGGTTGTCGGTTCCATTCCCGATTTTATTTAACTTCAGTGTTGTCAAATTTAAGTTTAGTCTGTGTGCCGTGCAGGTTCTAGTAGATATTTAAAAAAATTATATTGTGTCATGTCCCTATTCTTGTATTTACAATTTGAAATAAAGTTTAACGTCTTGGAATATAGCTCTTTTAGTCAAATTAAATAAATAAATAAAATGAGGTATCGATGACGATGATGATTCAATCAACTTTTGCAATATCGAGAGGGTATGCGTTGCAACAACCGAATATCGCGTCATCTAATCGAGATTCCAGAGATTGTATTAATTTATAGCCGTAGCGGGTCATTCATGTACCCCCTGTACATGACTGACCCGCTACGGCTATTAATTTTGGTTAAAGTAAACATCAACGGCAGTTACAGTTTGGAACAGCTAGTCTATATATGCTACAACCTTTAGACTGTAAAGACTGGTATCGATGATAAAAAAGCATTCGAATATACAAATATAAATAATGCTGGACAATCCAAACAGCATCATCTAGCCCAAAGCTAAGCAGAGCTTGTGTTATGGGTACTAGATTACTGATATATACAATATATACATAATACAATATATTACACAGATAGATATTTTTATTACACATAGAAAACTACTAGAACACCTTGAACACTGGACCTCATGCGTCTGATAGATGATAATAATACCTCTAGAATAGATGATAAAAACTCTATACTTGTAATCTTTCGATGTATTTTACAGCGATAGCATAAAATAGCAACCAGTGCTCGATAAGAAAGCTTGTTGCAGCCAAGCATCTGATTAGTCCGCGCATTCCAGCCCCTTAGACTGCTCGTTTAAAGCAAGTTATTCGATTAACTGCTGATCGATGGTGGATGGACGTCATGCTTAAGCTGTTCGTGCTTCACAGATGTGCTGTAGCCTTTAATTCTAAAATATTTGTGTGTGAATAAGCTGTCTCCACAAAGCAAAACACGTCGCTTTGGACTGATAGAATTTACGACGTGAAAAGCCGACATGTGGAAACAGTGTACAGTTGTTGCGACACGTTTCAACTATCATTTTAGTACTTAGCTGGTGCAAAGGGCATAGTTGATAAGATATTCCGGTTGCTTTGGTTTTTGAAGCGGTTTTTCTAGTCATTGGGCTGTGACTGTTACAAATAAGGTCGATATTTGAATACTTTTTACGGTTCCGTACAAGGGTGCAGAGAAGACAACAAAAAAATCAAATCTTTCCTCTTTTAGTTGTCAAATAGATAATAAAGCATCATTAGAAGTTTAAGTACCAAAACTTAGTACTAACCTGGTAATAAGAAAGAGACAAGAAAAAGAAACCTTTAATTCTACAAACACCTAATGGAGGATCCCACCAGGAACTGCCAGTTAATGTACACAACAAAAACAAACAACATCAGCCTATAATAGTCCACTGCTGGACATAGGCCTCCCCATAAGAGCGCTGTAGATGGCATCACTTATGGGTTATTGCCCATAATCTCCAAGCTGGGCATGCGGGTTGGGAATCGCAGTTCGGTGGAGCGTTTCTGCAGAGGGCGCTACTGCCCCCCTGCCTGGTCTATTTCTCTTAGTCGCCTCTTACGACACGCACGGGAAGAGTGGGGGTGGTGAAATTCTATGCGCAAAGAATTTCAAGCAAGTTCCTGTATGAAAAAATAATATTTTCACATTTCAGACACAAACGACCCCAGGTATTGTTGTAGAAACGCAAGCGCGAAAGGGTCTGACAACTCAATTCCAACATAATAGAGCCTTTATTAAAGCAAAAGCGCTTCTTTTGTGGTTAAACGGAACTTCTCTGTTGTTATGTGGACGGAATAGTCTAAGGCAAACCGCGACCTAACTAGTACACTAGTGTTTTGTAAAAGGCATTGTGTAAAGGTTCAATCACATTTATACAACTACTAGCAGCCCGCCCCGGCTTCGCACGGGTATTAAACAAAAATTTCAGAAATTATACACACTAAAACGATGGGTTTCACAGTTTTCATACGGATCTTTACTTTTTTTAACAGCATTGGGGTTTTTGACATTGACTCGACATTCCAAAACTGACACTGGCCGTAGTGAAAAAGCAAGCACCGTGCGCTATACAACCTCTTTTTCTATTCTGACGCGCCATAATAGAAAAAGAGGTTGAATATACAGCGCACGGTTCAATTATTGAATTTTTCATGCGGATCCCAAACTTTTTTGAAAATATTATATAGCCTATGTTCATCACGGAAAATTAAGGATTCTAATGGTGAAAGAATTTTTTAATTCGGTCCAGTAGTTTCGGAGCCTATTCAATTCAAACAAACAAACAAACAAACAAACAAACAAACATACAAACAAACAAACAATCAAATCTTTCCTCTTTATAATATTAGTATAGAAAACACAGCGTTAGTGTTCTGCAAAAGGCTTTGATCTAGGTTAAAATTAAGCATCTAAGGAGGATGGAAAATATTTATGAAATATGAATATAATTATCCCTTATATTTCATAGATTTATTTATGTGTACATTAAGGAACGCCAACAGCGTATGTATAACACGTTCATATACATAAGTAAACACTTATTTAAGTTTCTCATACTAATAACAGGTGGACACAAAATTGTAATATTATATAAACTATAGATAGATATAATATTATATAATATTATATAAACTATAGATAGATTTGCCGTGTGGTGCCGGCATAGAATTTCACCACCCCAACTCTTCCCGTGGGTGTCGTAAGAGGCGACTAAGGGAAACACAGCGGGGGCGGGCAGCAGCGCCTTCTGCAGAACAACTACACCAAACTGCGATCCCCAACCCGCATGTCCAGCGTGGGGATTATGGGCAATAACCCCCAAATAATGATGCCATCTATGGCGCTCATTAGGGGAGGCCTATGTCCAGCAGTGGACTATTATTGGCTGGTGATGTTGTTGTATAGATAGATATTATTTACTATACATAGAAAACGACCAAAACAACCTACACAAAAACGAAAAATGATGTCACCTTCTGACATAATTTTCTGTATTTTTGGCATAATGATGGTGTATAAATGTGATTTGACCTAATACTATGTACCAAAATACAGCACAAAAGTGCAGAAAATAACCACAAATTTCTGATTTTCCTCCCAAAGGCGAAGTTGGTATGTGAAGAGGTGATTGTTCATACTTTGAATCATACTTATGTTATCTATAAAACCTTATCTATCTTGTTGTTATGTTTATCCTTGCCAAATTTCATTAAAATCCTTTCAGCCGTTATGACGTGCCAAAGGCATACAGATATACCTACTAGTTGATACAGAATTACTACTTTGTTCTGTTAACTGTTGTCACCATAGACTGTTGAGTGGATAGATATAAATTCTTTATTATACACATAATAATATTTTTTGTGAAATTATGGTGATATAATATGTAGATCTCTGAATTTAAGAAGTCACAATTTTACGTGTTTTTAGCACATAGCGTATTTTTAGATGGTGTATAAATGTGCGTTGACCTAATACTGTACCAAAGTACAGCAAGGTAACTCAGCCAGAAAATAACCACAAATTTCTGGGTTTCCTCATAAAGGCTAAAAAGTTGTATGTGCAAAGTTGTTTGTTATTACTTCGGGACTGATAGTTATTATTAAAAGTTTTATAAGACACATTCGTGTTGGTTTTCAGTAAAAAGAACGTGATATAGGGAATCAGATTTTAATAAATAATAATTAATAATCCGATAATGGTGTATATTATACAACATTATCGTTACTGAAAACATTAATAAATAATGCTAGACAATCCACATAACATCATCTAGCCCCAAACTAAGTAGAACTGGTACTAGATGACAGGTATACTTAATATTACACATTACAAAGATATTGTTTATTATGATGCCAATGCCCAGAACACCCGGAACAAATGTTTGCAGATCGTACAAACACTAATTTGTCCTAGGCGGATATCGAACCCGCAACCTGCACAGGCGGTCTCTCGCCCGCTGCACCACATAGGTGATCAACAAATAAATATATAGTGTCGCTATTTTCCTAATCTATCGTGATAGGCTGATATTCCGACGACCTCTGTGGCGTGGTGGGCGAAGGTCCGCCTGCGACGCAGGAGGTTCGATTCCCGCCTCGGGGCAAATGTTTGGACGATGACGATCTGCAGATATTTGTTCAGGGTGTTCTTGTCGTTTTCTATGTAAAATGAAAAATATCTATCTATATAATAATATTTTACTATATATCAGTCATCTAGTAACACAACACAAGCTCTGCTTAGCTTGGGGCTAGGTAGATTGTCCAGCATTATTTATATATAAGTAGGGGATAGGCGGACCTTCGCCCACCGCGCCACAGAGGTCGTCAAATAGGTCTTCAGATATGTAGTATAAATATAAAACTTTTGAAACTATCATGGTTAATAACACTAAAGTCATTTATAACGGGATATTTACTATGATTAGAGTTTTGAGTTTTCTAATATTTCGGCACAGTTTCATGCGCCATGATCACGGAACAACTGGTTGTTCCGTCATGGTAAATATCCCGTTATAAATGACTTTAGTATAAATATAGTTTGTGATAACTTTAATAAGTTGTGAAGTTTGTGATAACTTTAATATTATTCTGTCATTTTCATATATTTGAACGTTGCCATTTATATAGAGTAATAACGATTTCAAAATTCCATCTCGTCGTATTCCAATTTCAGTAGTAGGTTCAACAAGAACATCGGCTGGTTGGTTCCTGATTGAATTCCGTAATGGACGTTCGAAATCCGGTAACAGTTGAACCATGGGGAGCAATTAAAGTAGGACAAACTTTGAGCGAGAAGTTTCCATGAGGCCATTTTAGAAGAGATTTTTATAATTGGAGAGATATTCCATATTATCTTTAATCGTGCGGTTTATAAAATTGGAGAGATACTTTTCAATTCCATAATTTTCTTTAATCATTCGGTGCAATGGGTCTTGGCTTTATTTCATCATCATCATCATCACCAGCCTATAATAGTCCACTGCTGGACATAGGCCTCCCCTAATGAGCGCCATAGATAGATGGCTTTATTTATGGATTGATGAATTTCAAATTTGCTGAAATGGACACCCCATATTTTCCGCAGTTTAGATATCTACAGACTGTTGTAGACAATCTAGAGATAGTTCTACTGATCCATATCAATACCAAGCGACTATCCCCAAGATGCAGGATCCATTACCTCTGTATGGCAATGCTAATGCGCACCGTATAGCAAGTGATGAAATAACATCATTTCTAATATATTTCTTTTTTAACTTGTCTTCGTTAAATATATTTTTGTCTTTTACTTTCATAATTGTTAAATCTATATCACGTAAAGAGTCCTGTAAACTATGCCGCGAGGTAGAGACCTTCGCGTCTACATCACAAGTTTAATAAACTTAGTTAGAGCGAGGAGTTCAACTTTATGGTAAACTAGGTCATAAACACATAATCGATTTACTCAATTATATTAGTACCTATACGAATTGTGTATTATGTAAGACCTTTATACGAATAAACGATTTATTATTATTATTATTATAAGTCTAGCTTTCGGGTCACGCGTTGCTTTTGTTTGTAATTTCGCGCTGTTTTTTTTTTTTTAAGCCGGTACGCATCGTGATATTTCATTCTACCACTGTTATTTACAATTTGAAGTCGATCCTAGTCGATCTCATACTCGATTCCAATTTCAATCTCGATTTTGTTCCAGAGTGCCAATTTTACGTTTAGTGAGATTGGAACTGATTCGGATTAGAATTGGATTGAGATTGGGATTGGATTCAAGGGTAAGCCTGCGGGCTCTAGACAAAGTAACATTTGATTAGCGAAAGCGATGGTAGAAACGTACAAAAATGTATGGATTTGACATATTCCTTCGATATCACGCATCGCAACGACAATCATCATAGCTCAAATGATGGCGAAGTTCAATTGGTAGACAAAGTAACCTTTGCGTAGCTATCGCCTTGTCTATAAGTCTGATCGCATCGCTAAATGCCGATAAGTTGGCACAATTGGTTGTCAATCTTTTGTTGTTAGACTGTCATAGTTTGATTGAAGTATTGCGCTCGTATTTGTGTTATTAATTAATATTTTTCGAATTATTCATGCAAAAGCAGTGCAAAAGAGATTGTGTTGAAGGTGCGTGCCTTTTGTGAGGAAGAAAAGGCAGACCATGCCCAGTTAAATCCATTAAATCTAGTGCGATCTCGCGTTGCACCATCAATGCAACTGGTAAGTAAAATAGGGATACCAGCTTTATACACGATACCTTTAGAATGGATCATAAGATTTACATAAAAAGATAAAATAAAAAGTAAATTATCCAGGTTATTTAATTTATCTTGTTATGATATCCCTTATTTGTATATATACAAATATTGAATTTTTGAATTTTATATTATACAAATACAAATTTTATGTGTCATTTTCAGTCATGTCGGAGAAAACCACGAGTAGAATACATAATATAAAGAAGCGAAGCTATTGCTGCCTGCAACAAGTCAATTCTGCTGAAAATCGTCGTGGATCTTGAAGATTTCGATTTATAAGAATTTTTTGTGTTGTTTATTTATGTTCCTTTTGACCATAATTAGTGTCAGAACAATTTCAATAAATAATTTAAAATTTTTATTGTTTCATAATTTAAAACTTTCCTAGTCCTAACTACTTATATATTTATATACAAATATGAAATTAAAACATAAACACACGTTTACATAATGGGGTAAAAGATTCATAATGTTGGCAATATCGTGCTGCCAATATAATGCTGCCAATTCCTGAGGCAGGACAACTTATGGTGTACGGTCTGTAGTCTATAGTTATCGAACTCAATCATTCGCTTATTTCGTCCGTTCACCGTTTGACGGGTCAAATAAAAAGGAGTACCAAGCCAAGTAGGTTGTTACATATAACTTCAGATAGAATTTCTGTAAACAAACGTGATACATAACAAAAAAATTGTTTCGATTTGGAAGTTTACCCAATCTTTTGAAATACTTATGGCAGTGTTTATTGTGTAATTAAAATCAATAGAAAGAAAATAACAATGGTTTTGAGCTATATAATTATATTATTTAATTATTTTCAACAAGTTCTTAAAATCATGAAGAAATAAATAATTAGGAGAAAATACATATTTACGACACTCGTATCATCTCGGTAATTATTGGAGTAAATAACAGAAATTCAAAACTATTTTGCATTTTGACAATAGACGTTTTAGTTTGTATTGTAATTTCTTTCGACTCTCGCCCTTAGAAGCCAAATGTGTGAATTTTTGCAGATCATATGCAAAAGCTTTATCTTGTTTTTTTCGTTGTTAAGTATATTTTTAATCCCTCGTGGACACAGGGAAACAAGGGTGCGATCGTGAATGCTACATCCACGCTAGCGCAAGGCTACTTAAAATTTTGACGTAATTCCAACAGCTGTTTATGAAATCGCCGTTTCGATTCGTTTTCTACAGGGTCTTAGCGTTCGCTAGTGTATCCATCAAGAGAATAGACAACTACGTGAAGTCGCTTCTCAAAACTGCCACTTGGCTAGGAATTTGATGGAAGTGATCGTTCGATGTTGTCAATCGGTTTGGTGAAATCAAAATATTCGTACATTGCCTACCAAAAATCTTGACGTTTAATCCATTTGAAGGTTGCCATCGCTAGAGCGATAAGAATTTTCAAAATCGAATCGCTTCATAGCGAATGCCGGTTGGCTAAGGACCCAGACGCTAAAATCGTTTACGAAGAGTTTTTCAAACCATTTGTTTCAACACTGCTTTGGATCTATCATCACTTGTGGTCTATCCAATTCATTTACACTTTGTTTCTATTATATCTTAGATAGATAGTTTTTGTAAGGAAGATCTCCCAGACAGACGGGGCATGCAGTATTAGCGCCAGTAAAAACTAGTTTAACTTTTTTCTAGGATCACAAAACTGAATTCATTATAACTTATACTAATTTTACGATTTAAAAAAAAACGTGATACCCCTTGAAATAATTCTTACAATAATTGACTTTAAGTGAACACAGCTATTATTTTTGCAGGTCTTCTTTCAGTAGAATACCTAACCCCATTCTGATCGCGCGTGTATTATACCTTAGTTTTTAAATAAACGTATAAACATATATAATTTATTTATTGCTTGCACAAAATCCATTAGTATCAAAAGAAAAATCTCACATACACTTTCAAAAATAAACATACTATTAAATTAAAATACACAAATCCTACTTCGTTCCTACAGCTATATTTACTTTGTATATGTAGGTAACGTCTACACTAATGAGTTTTTAATTGAGTAAGCTAGGCTAGTATCGTTGCTAGTCGATTAATTGAATTTTCTGTGATTGGAGCTTGTTGGAATGAATTTAGTTGAATACTAGCAAATAGCCTTGCTATTGGTGACCTATTTCTTGTTCAAAATAGATATTCCAGGAAAAATAATAAACTAAATTTTTCAAAGGAATACTTTTAGTTATGTTAGATTTGTTATATTTTGGCGCTTGTATTACAATCAAAGGGCTTTGTTGCGACAAATTGACCGCCTGCAGATTGTTTGCAACAGTCTGCAGTTAGCACAATTAGTTCTAATTTTGCATTTAATTGAATTTTATTCGTTAATAAAGGTTTTACCCGATAAAAAATATAATGTGAATAATAATCTAATTTTGATCGAGTTTGAATCTATGTTACTTACACCTTTACGGCAAAACTACTGTCGATCAATTCAGACGTATCCGTGAGTGTTTCACTAATACAATTTTAAAACAAAGAAAATGAATACCTCGGCAATGTGACAATGGGAAGCAGTGCGGCGAAAATAGTGTCGTAGTCGATGTATTTGCGTCATAGGTACATCTGGACTGACCTGCTCAATGAATTAGGCTGAAACTGTGTATGTAAATAACACGTGTTGTACAATGACACGGGTTATTATGATCTTAATCACTACATAATATTGAACAATGTCGCTTCACGCTCACTGTTCATAGGCAATTGATTTTGTTGTGTGGTGCCGGCATAGAATTTCACCACCCCCACTCTTCCCGTGGGTGTCGAAAGAGGCGACTAAGGGAAACACAGCGGGGGGCGGGCAGCAGCACCCTCTGCAGAAAAACTCCACTAAACTGCGATCGCCAACCCGCATACCCAGCGTGGGGATTATGGGAAATAACCCCCAAATGATGAATAATGCCATCTATGGCGCTCATTAGGGGAGGCCTAGTGATCCAGCAGTGGACTATTATAGATGATGTTGATGAATAGATTTTGATGTGGTATATTTATCGATAGAGTGATTAAAGTAGAAAATTTATATGTAAATGCATTAGTATCAGAACAGCACCCGTGCAAAGCAATGGCGCGACACGCCATTGCTTCCGCCATTGCACGCTATAGATAATTTCTACACACGAGTAAAATGTAAGTTTCAAAGCTAGTTTGACGTTGATAAGTCGCCGCGTAGACCGAATACACTAACGCTTCTTGGTTCTGAATTACTGTTTTGTAAATATCGAGCACTGTTTGGCTGAGTGGTCACAATAGTAGCTGATTTTTCTATTATTTTTTACGTTTGAAATGATAAATATAACAACGAGAGCTTTTCTTTAAAACAAAGAGGTTTTATTTTGAAACTGGGTTCCTGCACAAAGTTCAATGCTAACTATCCAACGAAATATTTATTTATTTATTTTGGCAGCTTTTCGATACGGTACTGAGTTCCATACAGCGCCATTTATCTTAGTCTATGTCAACTACTTTTTTTAAGTCTCGCATTGAAAATACCTCCTATCAAAAATAACAAAACCTCAAAGTTTTAGTAACATCACTTCAAATCACACAGTGGCTACTTTGTAGCATTGAGGTTGCACTTCCACGGTTGCGTTATTATGCATAAAATCTCTATGGAGTAGCAGTTAGAAGAAAAGTTTTTATTAATTACGACAGTTAACGTAGGAAAATTATCCACCGCCTTTTATTGCAAGTCACCGAACATTCGCCAGCCGCATTTTGGTATGTGTTCATCTAACCACCAAGAATTTAATGATACCGCCAAGCACCGTCGCCTACTATCACGTTGCTCGCAAGTCTACATTCTGAAGAATTTATAACAGAGGCACGCACGACTCAAAGCTTTGATGGAATAGCTGCTCTATGCTTTGATGGTATATCGTTTATCTTAGTCTGTGTTTACATAATATTTGAAATAGTTATTATAACAACGTTCACACAGTTAAGCTATACATATAAATAAGTAATCTTTTCTGTTAGCTGTTTTTTGTTCCTTTTTGACTCCGTGTTGACTTATTATGTTACTGGGTCTCAAATAGGTTTTTTCTTTAACAATAAGGTATGGTAAAAACGTAGCTTATAAAACTATCATGGTATAAAAACAAACTGGCTTCCCGCTGTTTGTATGTCCCTATGTATGCCTTTTTATCTTTAAAACAACGCAACGGATTTTGATACCGTTTTTAGGGTTTTGCCATCGGTTGCAAAACCCTTATGAAATCGCTTTGGGTCTGTTTTGTGTTTTGAATCCTTAATATCTCAGAAACTACTGCAGCTATTGACTTGAAATTTGAAATAATAATACATTTTGTGCGCCCGCACATATTTATAGAAAAATAAATGAAAATAAATGAAAAATCAAAATGAAGATTTTCCATACAAATTTTGAAATCGAAATTTTAAATGGAACGTACAAAGTCGAAAGTGGTATCAAATGAAAGGTACTCGTTTGTAGATTTCAAAATAGTTTTTGAAATTTCGGTAGATTTCATACTTTTTAAAATATTTTGAAAATGGTCAAAAAAATGACCGTTCCCCCCCCCCTATCTCCGAAGATTGCAGAGCGATCGACGTGATATGTACCAAGTGTTTGTAGGTATTGATCTATATTTTATAGGAAAAATATAGAGAAGTCTGTAAAAATAATACTTTTTGAAATATGGTCAAAAAAGGGCGGGAAAAATTTCTAAAGGGGTGACTACCCCCCCGAGTTGGGTATCAAATGAAAGGTATTGGTTTGAACATTCCAATGCAGGTTTTGAAATTTCGGTAGATTTTATACTTTTTGATATATTTTGAAAAAGGTCGAAAAATTGACCGGTACCCCCCCTCTATCTCCGAAGATTGCAGAACGATCGATTTGATATGTACCAAGTTTTTGTAGGTATTGATCTATATTTTACAGGAAAAATATAGAGAAATCTGTAAATATAATACTTTTTGAAATATGGTCAAAAAAGGGCGGGAAAAATTTCTAAAGGGGTGACTACCCCACCGAGTTGGGTATCAAATGAAAGGTATCAGTTTGTACATTTTAATGCAGTTTTTGAAATTTCGATAGGTTTTATGCTTTTCGAAATATTTTGAAAAAGGTCGAAAATTTGACCGTTCCCCCTCCTCTATCTCCGAAGATAGCAGAGTGATCTATATAAAATGTACTAAGCGTTTGTAGATATAGGTCTATATTTTACAGGAAAAATATAGAGAAGCCTGTAAAAACAATACTTTTCGAAATATGGTCAAAAAACCAATTTTCATACAATGGGGGCTATTTCATTGAGAACAATATCAAATCAAAGGTAGGGATTTCGACAATTCAAAACAGGTTTTAAAAATCGTCTAAGTTTCATACTTAGTGAAATACGTAGAAAAAAGTCGAAAAAATAATTGTAGGTACCAACCCACTTACCTACCCACTAATCTCTGTAGTAACTGTAATAGTAGGTAACTGCAGATCTTACAAATATTAGTCCCGAGGCGGGAATCAAACCGCAACCTCCTGCGTTGTAAGCCCACCGCGCTAACAGGTCGTCAATATACGTACCTAAACGACAAAAGTTCAAAACCCTCGCCGCGCGAGTTACACTCGCACTTGTCGTACTTGTTTGTAACAGATAGAGTGAATCAAGAGAAATTTATTTATTTTGAACTCATGTCTTGCTGTGAAAATAATTAAACTTAAATAGCCTTACTGTAAGCCCCGTTGTCCACGACTTATTACAATTATATTATGTAGTTGGGCAAAAGGCATAGGTACATTGTTTGAGAAAGGTTTTCATGTATAATATGCATTAGTATCAGCTTAGCACACGTGCGAAGCCGGGGCCAGTCGCTAGTTAAAACTCATGAACAGAAACTTCAATGTAGAAGAAGGCTTCCAATTATCCGACAACTGGAACCCTGAGAATGTGCAAAAACGGAAGAAAGATGTACCAACTGAGGCGCGTTCAAATACCGTCAGTGTCGTTCGATAATGAAACCGGTGGTAGTTGCAATGTTCTTAGAAAGTGATAAAGTATGAGGGTAGATCGAATAATATTAAACTCGTGGCTTGGGTTGTTCCGTGATAGCGCATGAAACTGTTCCAAAATATTGCCAAAGCTCAAATTATGGTTATATCCTATGAGATGTAAATTACTACTTGCGTGGCATAATAGGCGAAGGGCCACCTGCAACGCAGGAGGTGGTGGTTTCTATTCCCGCCTCGGGACAAATTTTTGTACGATCTGCAGATATATATTTTGTGGTGTTCTAGACTTTTCTATGTACTTACCTATAGTAAATATATTCATATATGTAATATATATTGTATTATTTATTTATATTACAGTAAAACGTCACATAAAACAACGTATGCGAAAATGCGGGTAGACACCGGCTACTAAATTTATCACGAGGTCAGTTCCACCCGCTCAGTTAAAATCTGACGTTACCTATTAAAGAAAAAAAAATATTTTAATTTACGTAAGAAAACTCAATATACGCAATAAACCAAAACTACGTAAACAAGAATTAACAAACTATTTGCAAATTGTTCCTGAACGGTTTACGATTTGACTTGGCGTCGTCAAATAAACATCAAAGGGCCAACTTCGAGCGTTGGAACTACATAATTGTTTACATTGAGCAAATACATAACTGTTGAGTCGAAACTCTGTGATGTTTGTAGTTTAAGGGATTTCCGGGATAAACGATAAACCCCATGATCAATATACGCCCTCACCTCACTTCTGTAGAGGGTTCGAAGTTAGCAGGTAAATAGTTGGTTCACTATGAAATTGGTTTTGTCACAGAATCGCTATTTTTTCCTTTTTTATATTTTGCCTTAGACACAGATAACATAATACTGAAAGAAACTAAAGACGCATGCTCGCTCGCAGTAAAGCTCTCAAAAGTGTCTCAAAGTGTCAAGCTTGAGATAAATAATGTCGGACAATCCACACAGCATCATCTAGCCCCAAGCTAAGCAGAGCTTGTGTCATGGGTAGGTACTAGATGACTGATATACATAGTACAATATTAATACATAGATAGATATTTTTTAGTATACATAGAAAACGACCAGAACACCCTGAACAAATATCTGCAGATCGTACAAATATTTGTCCCGATGCGGGAATCGAACCCGCAACATCCTGCATCGCAGGCGGACCTTCGCCCACCGCGCCACAGAAATCTTCAGCTGCTTTTTAAAGCAATTACCTAAGAGTTGACCTTGAAGATTTTAGACCGCTTGCTAATTAGACCACCTGAGGTTTAGACCAGTTCACTTTAGACCAGCTACTTTTTAGACCACTTTCTAATTAGACCCTGATGGTCTGTGGTCTAAAAAGTAGTAAAATAAATGAGTACAGTTTTTGAAAAAAAAAATTGTTTAGTTTGGTCATTACATCAATGATTTTCAATCGGGTAACTTTAACTCGTCATACTGAAAAACATTTCACCATGGTAGGCTAACAAGCTCTGTTTATTATCCTAGATTTGTAAATGGTACCATACAACACGTTTCGTCTTAAAATAATAATAATAAACGTTAGGTTCATTATGTTTTTATTTGGCACTTCATATGAATGTGTTATATGAGTATGTAATACAAAAATAAAAATCTCAATATATTGACATCTGTAGTCACAGCTTAGAAAAGTTTGACGCCGGCAGAGAATTTATGAATTTTCAGTAAAAAGCATATAACTCTGAAACTATTGACGATAGACGCATGATATTGTGGTTTTTCTGGGACGTCATGAAACCACCACTTCTCCATTTTTGGCTTGATATCGAGTTTCGGGATAATAAACTTGTCTATGAAACTACAAGTTTTCAATTAATTCATTTCAATGTCGATGTGTGTAAATTATTCGATTATATCGGTCGATTATACCACACTAACGAAAAACACTCATTTAAATAGCTCATTACATAAAACACTTCTGTTACATCTCACAAAAAAAACATGTCTTCAATTTCCCCTACTAATGGTGGCTGTATCACGCAGCGTTTACTCAAGATAAGACGACTTTACATTCCCAGCAGGTAATGACGTAGATGACGCATGAGCTTCGACTCCATTCAGGAACATGCACACTCATGGTAGATAAGCGAATGAGTTGTTTGGAGTAAATGGTAGGGGAGAGCGGGTATTACGACATTCAATGTACGGAACTGAGACGTGGTCGTTGACTATAGGCTTAAGCTCAAAGAGAGATATTGCTGAGCGAGCTATGGAGAGTGCTATGGTCGGTGTTTATAGTTTTCAAGTGTACCAATTAGCCGTGTGATGTCGACATAGCATAGCATTTCACCACCCGCACTCTTCCCGCGGGTGTCGCAAGAGGTGAGTAAGGGAAACACACCGGGGAGCGGGCAGCAGCACCCTCTGCAGGACAACTCCACCGAACTGCGATCCCCAACCCGCATGCCCAACGTGAGGATTATGGGCAATAACCCTCATGATGAATGATGACATCTATGGCGCTCATTAGGGGCTAGTGATGTGAAGTGTACAAATACAAGTATACAAGCCAAAACTAGTCAGAGAGAGTTTGGCCTTGATAATCAGATGTAGTCATTTTGCCAATGACTACATCTGATTATTCACATTGCCAATAAAGTACCTACATATTAATAGAAATTACAAATGAACAATGCGGCTGCAAGAAATATAAACAGCGGAGAAAGAAAGCACGGAGCTTACAATAAATGCAGCTGGCCGATATAATAATCGTAAAACTGTAAATAGTAGCCATAACACTAGCTCTGCTTAGCTTTGAGCTAGACACTGTGTGGTTTGTCGAGCATTATTAAATTATTTATTTTGGCACATGTTATCTATCCCTGGTTTCACATAGGCCTTTTCCAGCTGCTTCTACTTATTTCTATCCCTTCTATTCTTGACCACTACTTTCTAACCAAAACTGTAAGCAGAGGTAAAAGGACCTCTAATACCTTTTAGAAGTCACTTACTGGAACCGGATCCTGGTACTGAAAACGCTTTCAGCTCTTCCCTCACGCCAGAAACATTATACAGTAAAACCAGAGAGTAGAATGCAAATGGTATGGCGCTATAGAGCGGTGTAATTGCGTATGCCATTGTCGATGAAAGTTTTTTGTTACGCGTCGGGGAATTGCAAAAGATGGGAGTTTTGTTTTCATTCTTTGTGGTTTAAGGAGGCATGTCTTGATGAGGAAGTTGTGTAAATTGATGAAGTTGAGGCCGTGATGGCCAGTCTTATATTTCGTAATTTTTTTCAACTTAATCAAAACAAGACTGGCCATCACGGCCTCAACTTCATCAATTTACACAACTTCCTCATCAAGACATGCCTCCTTAAACCACAATTTTTGATTAAGTTGAAAAAAATTACGAAATATTATTCTGAGTAAAACTTTTTCCCTCTCTCTTTGAAAAATCTCAGGCAACAGAAGTTAGTTTACCACAGTCAGTTTACAGTGACGTAGAGGGAGAAATCTGCAACGCTCGACGTTGCGAGTTTGATTCCCGCCAGGGAACTAATTTTTTTGTTCCGGGTTTTCAGGGTGTTTTCTATATAATAATAAAAAAATATCTATGTATGTACTATAGTATGTATTAAGTGGTTACATATGCTGTGGTAGTTATCGGGTAGGTAGGTATTTGATTTCATGGCGCAGTTGGTTCGCACGTCCAGTGCTGAGGGAAAATGATTCAAGTCCGGCTGAAATCGAGAATTTTTTGTAAATATTTCCCATTTTAGAGATTTTTCTGACTGCGAGGACGATAATAACAAAATTCTTTGAAACAAATCTATATAAATCAATAATTTTGCAATGAGAAGGTCAATCCCATTTGTCGCTCATCTTAACTAATGTTGAGTTTCCACCAAAGCTGAGAGAATATTTTTCATTATCCGGATTAAACAGAGTAATCAAATTATGGCCTAACTAGGCCGCAGATGCTAATTCTTCTCAAACGACAGAATAGAGAGATCTTCGGATTAAAAGCTGGATTAAAAGTTGCGGCAAATTTGCCTACCTTAGGTATAACAAGGGATCAGTAAAATTATTTAATCCCATCTTCTTCGAGTCACATCGGAAGGGTCTACTTAATCCGTGTCGCTTTACCTCGTCTTAGATGATTAATTGTACTAACTGAAGTAAAATACCTACAGGTGAAGAACTAAAGTTGCTTATTAGTACAATAGATTTAGGTAGCCTCCAAACTGACATCTGAACTTTATCGCCATCTCCATAAATGTAGATTATTAAAGGAAAACTCTATAAGGGTTAACTCACTTTCGTACATGTTAATTAACTTTTTTGTATCATATAACTTTTGTGCACAATTAAGGATGAAGATAACTTCTGCCTGTATTTTTTACGTTTAATATTGTAATCATTTTTAGTTATATAAAAATGCATTCGTAAAATATTTCTAAACTACTTACAGTATTTGCACTTGGCAAAGAGATGCTATGATGATGAGAAAGCTATGATTATGACTTAAAATTGAATTTGAATAAAACAAAAAAATTCAGTAAAAAAATGTGCAAACAAAGGTGGGTTTTGCCATAACAACAACGCATGCCCTTTCCGATATGCTTGCTTAGTCGCCTCTCACTAAATCCGACTCAGTTGCAGGGGTGAATTCTTACGTCATGCTTAGTCACTACTAGATAATGTCACCAACTTCAAAACTTCATAAAAAATTTACAGTATCCAGTATTTTAGTTACTTTCTAAATTCATTAAAATACGAATGTTTTCTTTTGATCTCATCACATTTTTCGTAACTCTTTCTGACGTTACCTTGCGATAACTTTTGACGGCAAGGGCGCGGCAGCTGATTTTTTACTTTCTTTGAGATTAAGAATTTTTGTACGAAAATAAGCAAAGTAAATTAAAGTTATTTTGCGCCGGTCACTTTTTGTACTCTTGTCAGTCTGAAATTAACAGAAAAGACATTTCATCCGCAACCCGAGAGGTTAAGACGTCAAAAATATTTTTTTTATCTTTTCCAACCTCCGTTTACTTAACAAATAAAAGAACAAATATCAGTGCAATTTAAAAAGTAACAGATTGAATGCTTATTTTTAACCAATTATGGCAAGTAATGTTTTAAAATTACTGGTATAGGCTGATTTATCGATGGAGCGTAAAACAAGATTGAGTTTTGACAGTTTTCAAAACGAAACAATGGATAGTAAATATATTAAACATTCCAGTAAAATCTCTAATAAAAAGAGAAGAAAACGACCAAAAACCTTACTTGCTGAACTTCACAACAGTGAGTATCTACAAGTTTATCTGGAGATAAAATTCATCGCCACAAGATGCTGATGGGATTGGATGAAAAAGCCTACCAAATAGCTTAACCCTAGAATCACTCTCGCGTCTGGCACAGAAAAGTAATCTTACAACTTTAGCTTTTCAAAAGAGGGACCGAACCCTAAAAAGTAATAAAAGTAGGCAGAACCAAGCGTTAGAAGTTAGGCTGTCCCTGGACGCAACTTTTATTGTGTTTATGTGTGTGTGTTCAATCTAAGTTAGCGCGCTAAAGATCATTATACACTATCAATCTTTACCACGATTTATTATCGTCGTTTTTTCACTTCTGAAAAAAGTTGTGACTATTATGTTTGGATTTATCAAAAAGGACAGAAACAAGTAAAACAAGATCTACCAGAGGGTAAACAATGAAAACAAAAATGTATTAGATTAAATATTTCAGCGTAGAAAATATAAGCTTTGAAGGAAATAACATATTTTTATTTTTTATATAGGAGAAATAAACATTTATAAATAGACCAGTGACCCATCATGCATGGCTTTGCAAGGGAGGATTTCTATCTTGTTATCCATAACAGCCTTCCTCTTGAATCACTCTATCTATTAAAAAAGAACCGCGTCAAAATCCGTTCGTAGTAAGATCTAAACATACGTAAGGACAGACAGCTCTCTGTCTGTCCTTACGTATGTAAAGAAAAGCGACTTTGTTTTATACTATATAAAGAAAAACTGTAGATTTTGAAACTTTTTGATCGCTCCTAAATACCATCTGAAATGTTCTAAACTTTCGTCAAACTTCAGAACTACTTGATAGTGTGGATAACTTCTTATCGCACACGGTTGGAAGTTAGAACTAAACGAGTGCAGAACTCGCGCACAATGTCGGTAATTTGCTAACTCATCATCCGAGCCATAAAAGGGCGCGTTTTTTGTAAACTAGGAGAGCGAGAGCTGAAGCGGGTTTTTGATAGATTTTAGGCTTTTCAGACAAACATGGTATTCCCTGCGACAGCGAAAGGGAATAAAAAAAAAAATAAAAAGTTCATACACAATGAACGGTTGGTTGACGCGTGAAACCTAGCAAAATTTTCCCCTTTCGCTCTGTGTCGCTAATATCGCGCAAGTTTTAACGCTAGAAACTCCCTTTTGTGATCGGATGCGTCGGTTTTAAAAAAATGGTGAAACAAAACACATCAATAACTTGTTTTCTATACTAATATTATAAAGAGGAAAGATTTGATTGTTTGTTTGTTTGTATGTTTGTTTGTTTGTTTGAATTGAATAGGCTCCGAAACTACTGGACCGATTTGAAAAATTCTTTCACCATTAGAATCCTAAATTATCCGTGATGAACATAGGCTATATAATATTTTCAAAAAAGTTAGGGATCCGCATGTAAAATTAAATAATTGAACCGTGCGCTGTATATTCAACCTCCTTTTCTATTATGGAGCGTCAGAATAAAAAATAGGTTGAATATATAGCGTACGGTGCTTGCTTTTTCTCTACATACGGCCAGTGTCAGTTATGGAGTGTCGAGTCAATGTCAAAAATCCCAATGCTGTTAAAAAAAGTAAGGGATGCGTATGAAAACTGTGAAACCCATCGTGTTAGTCAGAAATTATACACATAATTTCTGAAATTTTTGTTTAGTACCCGTGCGAAGCCGGGGCGGACCGCTAGTTAACTATAATTTAGCTTCTGACGTGGCCGACCCACACCAAAATAATGGATAGTTCGAGTCTTTAAATTCAACTTCTCCCATTACGAATTTTTTTTCAACACATAAAAACCCGCTACGTTGTCAAACAAAAACGAAGCCTTAGAATAACTTAATTTTATGTTTGATGTTACTGTTTGTGTTCGCTGCTACGGTAATTAGTGAAAGGGAATTGTCTGGGGGGTTATAAAGCGCCATTTCGCCATTTTGTGACTGGAGAAACTTCTGGAGAATGGTTTTGATAACAATTTGGTAAGCGGCAAAGGAATGTGGTTATATCTTCCACTGATCACATTGTTCGATTCTCTTGACATTTCGAGAGTAGTTAGACACTGTTTCATTTTTAATGTTTTATTATGTTTTCAAAATTTTTTTAAATTTCTTCGCAATTTCGGCGTTTATACAAATAAATCATACAAACTAAGACTACAAATTCTACGACGTTCGACTAAATGTCTTATGATGTAGTAACCTACCCTCCCCTCAAGGCTTTGCATCGAGCGTTCAAACACCCTGTTTATATCACTGACTAGCAGCCCGCCCCGGCTTCGCACGGTTATTTTAAAGAATTTTTAGTTCTTACACACACATTAGATAAGGTACTTTATTATTGAAGTTTTCATAAGGATCTCTAACTTTAAAAATATTCTATAGCCTATGATTATCATTCTAATCATGATTTTTTTTCCAAAAAGGTCTAGTAGTTTCAGAACCTATTCAATTCAAACCACAAACAAACAATAAAATCTTTCCTTTTTAAAATAATTGTACCTTTACCTCCTTTACTTATACATATAAAGACTTTTCTCTCGCACCGCTATATCGCCTACATCGCATTCCAATCTTGAAGTTTTTATATTTTTTGACATTGAGTTTCCTCTCGCACCCCAGTAACGAATTGTGATGTCTATGACAATCCATAACTGACACTGGCGGAGTCGTCGTAGCAAAGCGGTGCCATAAAAAAAGAAGTTGAAGTTGAGTCACAGCAAAAGCGAGCAGCGCAAAAAAAGAAAAAAAAGAAGTTGATGTATAGCGCTATGGTTTTATTATTGAAGTTTTTATACGGATCTCTAACTTTTTTGAAAATATTTTATAGCCTATGTTCATCACGGAAATTTTAGGATTCTTAAAGTGGAAGAATTTTTCAAATTGGTCCAGTAGTTTCGGAGCCTATTCAATTCAAACAAACAAACAAACAAACAAACAAACAAACAAACAAACAAACAAATCAAATCTTTCCTCTTTATAATATTAGTATAGGTAGATGATAATTTGTTCGATTCTTTTAATTTTTGAGGGTAGTTGGACACTGCTAAGGTTTGACAAACTAGGAATAGCTCGACAGAACCTCGCTGCGTGCCGACAAGTGGAAACAATGTTTTCGCTCAGCTTAAAAGTGTTGCAAAGATAGACGTTATAAATAGTGAAATATATAAATAGCGAACTTATGCTACAGTGCTTTTGAGTGTTGTGTATTATGTGACTCCGAAACCAACTGGATGGATCCAGGTGAAACTGTTGTCCCAACTTCTCTGTCGTGTCGCTTGAAATAGTCAACAATGTAACTGATGCACTAGGTAGGCTAGGTAGTATTACACTTCCTCGACATCACCAGAATAGTTAGTTAGATAGTAAATACGAGTACTTACCCGTTCAACCCACAATTTTTCTACCCAAATTACAAATAGACATGCTTAGAGTAGAAGGGTGGCCTTATCCCTGTGAGCGATCTCTTCCAGGCAACCTATGGCATGGATTGGACATAAAGGAACACTAGTTCTACGAGTACCTCTCTTCACCATTCTAATGTTTTTTTTTTGCTTGTAGGTACGTTTTGCGAGTTAAATATTTATCGCTGGGGATTAACATTCTGTAAATGAAACTAAAAGAATTATTAGAATCGATACACAATTTGAGAAAAATGTGTAAACAAAAACAAATTTAATACACAAAAAAAACAACGTAGACATCCTAACATAAATCCTTATTTTTTAAGTTGGATAAAAACAATCATTATTACGAATAAGTTGCCACCATTACCAAATCTTTATCTTTATCGTAAAATAAGATTCGTTATCTTATGCAGAAGAAGCCAAGAGTTACAGCTAGTAAACCATAAAGCGACCACAAATCGCCTGCAATTTCCCAACACCTGGGGTCCAAGTTGCACTGTTATTAGATCTCTTGTACCCAAATTGCGGATGCCAAGGGCCAATAAACCACTCTCAATTAGACCTTGGGTACAGGATGGCTGTGGAAATGTCAAGTCTTGTAGATTTGTAAAGTTATTCTGTGGTGTCAGAAGATTTATCTATATTTTTCTTATCTGGTTGTTTTATTTTTGGTGTCAAATGTAGAATCAATCTGAACTTAAACTGTGTATTTGATGCAAATAAAATGAATTCACACAGCATCACCTAACCCCAATCTAAGAAGATTATAATATGTAGGTATTTAAGAAAAAGATGTCTTTTACTAAACATTTTCTGTTTAGAAACTACGTACAACCAGACCTTATAATATTAAGAATTTAGCTTTGAATTGAAACAATTGCCGTGTGGTGCCGGCATAAAATTTCCCCACTCCAACTCTTCCCGTGGGTGTCGTAAGAGGCGACTAAGGGAAACACAGCGGGGGGCGGGCAGCAGCGCCTTCTGCAGAACAACTACACCGAACTGCGATCCCCAACCCGCATGCCCAGCGTGGGGATTATGGGCAATAACCCCCAAATAATGATGCCATCTATGGCACTCATTAGGGGAGGCCTATGTCCAGCAGTGGACTATTATAGGCTTCCAGAATTACTAATTTTTATCTAAGTATGAAAAAATCCTAAGGTCTAAAGAAAATAAACCACTTTGAATTTGATTTTCGTAAAAGTATCACAAAACCACTAGAAATTCTATTTTTCAATTTAACCAATGCCACTCTAAAATTTAATAAAAACGTAAATTTATATTTGGTACTACCTCAATGGGACATTTTGCAGGGAACTCTGTAAGTAAGTGGCCCAGCCTGCTCCGTCATTTACGTAAATTATGATGGCGTCCGCGTAGATGCGGGCTGAACTTAGCTCATTTCAGACGGAGGTTGATGGATACTGGTGGGGATCATCATTGGCAGGATCTGTCCACAAGTGTTCGAAATAAAATGAAATTGATTAAATTGTAGAAACTGTGTACAGAAATATCTTGAAGACTAGGTGAAACAATAGTTTATCCATCAATTTATAGACGTGCTCGATAAATTGATGCTCGACGTGTTTCACTTATAAAACTGGGTAACTGGAGCTTAAAAAAATATTGATTGCCGTAAAACATTTTTCTAGGAGCAACTACGGAGTTTTGTTTTAATTTACTAGTAGGTAGTTATCTTATGTCTCTACTAGCTGACCCCCTCGCAATTTCATTTGCGTGGACTTTAGGGTAAAAAATCTTGACGAAATCGGCTAATACCCTATTTTTAGAGTCGGAAATTCCTGAAACCCGCTTTAAATATCATGTATCCCGTAATCCCGTTATAAGGGCTTTCTTTAAAAAATAACCATTTAGGTACCTACTGTATTTTTTTCATAGTGAATGATAATGACACGATGGACTTCAAACATTCTACTTTAGCCCATCTCAAACTTGAATAACCGTTTTTATCCCATTTTCAGGATTATTTTGAAAAATCCTAAAATACGTACTCAATATTTTTGTTTGTGTAGTTTTCTCTGTAAATTTTAAATAGCCAATAGCGTCATCGGTTGATAAATTTCACCACAATAACCTCAATAGTTCGACTTCCTTTTCATACTTATATAGTGACATTTTTGAAAAATCCTGAAACACGTGTTTCAATTTATAGCTTTTTCAGTACATACTGAAAGTTTCAAGTCATTAGTTTGCTATATTAAAAAGTTGTAGACATTTAAATACGGAGCCAAACTACGAATCTCAAATTTGAACCCATATCACCCTATTTGCAGGAATATTTTGAAAAATCCTAAAATACGTATTCAATATTTTTGTTTGTTTAGTTTTCTCTGTAAATTTCAAGCCAATAGCGTCAATGGTTGATAAATTTCACCACAATAACCTCAATAATTCGACTTCCTTTTTATACTTATATAGTAACATTTTTAAAAAAACCTGAAACACGTCGTTTGATTTATAGTTTTTTCAATACATACTGAAAGTTTCAAATCATTAGTATGTTATATTAAAAAGTTATAGACATTTCAATACGGAGCCAAACTACGAATCTTAAACTTGAATAACCCATTTCACCCTATTTTCAGGAATATTTTGAAAAATCCTGAAACACGTGTTCAATATTTTTGTATGTTTAGTATTCTCTGTAAATTTCAAGAAAATCGGGCCACCGGTTACAGAGTTAGAAAAAGGACCAAAAAAACTTCCACCCCCCTTTTCACCCCCTTAGGGGTGGAATTTTCAAAAATCCCTTCTTAGCGGGTGGTTGTGTTGTAAAAGGAACCTACCTTCCAAATTTCAGCTTTCTAGCTTCAGCGGTTTAGGCTGGGCGTTGTCGCCAGAAAATCGCTCGTTCCTTTATATATTACTAGCGGCCCGCCCCGGCTTCGCACGGGTATTAAACAAAAATTTCAGAAATTATACACACTAACACGATGGGCTTCACAGTTTTCATACGGATCATTACTTTTTTTAACAGCATTGGGGTTTTTGACATTGACTCAACATTTCAAAACTGACACTGGCCGTAGAGAAAAAGCAAGCACCGTGCGCTATACAACCTCTTTTTCTATTCTGACGCGCCATAATAGAAAAAGAGGTTGAATATACAGCCCACGGTTCAATTATTGAATTTTTCATGCGGATCCCTAACTTTTTTGAAAATATTATATAGCCTATGTTCATCACGGAAAATTAAGGATTCTAATGGTGAAAGAATTTTTTAACTCGGTCCAGTAGTTTCGGAGCCTATTCAATTCAAACAAACAAACAAACAAACAAACAAACATACAAACAATCAAATCTTTCCTCTTTATAATATTAGTATAGAAGATTGGATTTTGTTTACTATTAAAGTCATTATACAGAATTTGTTTGAATTTGTTTTAATGTAGGTAATATGCAATAACGAAGAACACTTACATTTTAGTACTTGATACAATTTTTTTGATAACTTATTCAAGTATCTATACCTACTTAAGGTTCCGGCGACGTATGAATTTCCTACACAAAGTAAAAGTAGTACCAAAATGATTTGTAATTTGAGAATATTTTCACCATGTTTTGCTATTATTTCTATTAGATTAGTAGGTATTTATTTAGGTTCCTGCCAAATGCTTTTTTGAAAATACTTATCTACACATAACTAAGAAACATGTATTTTTTATGTAAAAATGAGTTTTTTATGTAAAAAAAGATTTGTGTCCGGCACCTAGACAATTAATATTTTCATACAAATAATAGCAGAATCATGGTGAAAATATGCTCAAATTACAAATTAATTTGGTACTACGTTTGTATGGGAAATTTATCCATCGCTGGAACCATAACATTGTTGAGTACCCGCTACTAATGCAGCACTTTTTTCATAAGTTAATATAACCCAGTAAATTAATATGCTAGAAAACTCATATAAAAGTTATAAAACAGCAATATTAAAATAATTTATGCATCAAATAACAACATGGAAATGAAATAGAAAAAGTTGAAAGAGTAACAACTATACGCGCTGTTATAAATAAATACGAGTATAGAAAAGTGCCGCAAGATATATGTATAAAGATTTTAACTTACTGGTGTATTTATTTTTAAAATAAATTAAAACCGATAAATAATGTTGACATTTTCGAACAAAAGATTCAACTAAATCAAACGCATCACCATTTCCAACTTTATTTGTCAAGCGCTACGAACTACTAAATAATACTACTAATACCTAAATGTTGTCTTTATACAGCGCCTTAAGGCCTAACCCTGACCGACGCTGCTTTTGGATAGTGGGCATGGGCAGTACAATCAAGAACCTGTGCAAAAACTGTGTCATAGATTTAGATTTTTGACAGGTCTAAATAAAAATTTTGCTATCGCGTATCTTTTCAAACGTATCTAAGTCTTACCCCGCTTTCTACCAAACATGCTGCTGCCATAGTGATTTAACAAAGATTCAGTAACCAAAATAAACAACTGCAATACCTATCCAGATAAAAAATAAACCACCAGGTGCGTAGGTACTTGCCTAATCCAGTTTACTTTTTTATTCCTAAGTGAATAGGAAATGACCCCAAGAATGATAAATGAAAACTATAATATTGGACGGCCAAAGTTTCGTATGAGTACGGAAATAATACTGCTGGACATTGAGAAAACTACTGTTATGGTGGACATTACTAGGTCTTTTTGCAAAAATTCTCTTGATTTGGTGTAAAAGTTTATATGTCTGAGTATAACTGAAAACACCGCCGTGTCGGTAGTTACCGACACTTTTTGTTATTATGTTATATAATTATTGACATGTATATAAATCACATTAAACTTAGATTTAGATAGGCAAAACAAACATTGTATTAGACACATTAGTTATATGAATGTACGGTTTCTTTTTCACTTCTTCCACTATTGGATAAAAAATTGAAGAGAAGAGAAATCAATAACAAATTATTTCTTATTTTATAATAACTATCTGTTTGAAATTTGACCTGTCTAAGTGCTTATTTTGTAAGCCTGAAGAAATAAAGTTATTGAATCTGAATCTTTAATTAGTTAATTAAACTAACACAATAATAAAGAGATATTAGTCCTTATGAATATTACTAATATTTATTTTACTGTTTTTCAGGTAAGTCACTTCTTCATACCCTGGGAGATCCAGACAAGTAAGATAATATTTTATTCAATTTTGTTGATGGATGTGCGTAACATAATGAAGACGGATAACTTATTTTTATATCTTCATACTATTGACGTCTTATAATATCGTTTTTTAGCCTTATGTTGTCGCTATTTTTTAACAGGGCGTCCCAATGTGTCCCAATTTGCGACTTGAGGGGGAAGTACCAATAATATTAAACTTTGGATATTTGGATAAATATCCAAAGTTCCTTGTAGACAACCTATTCATCAATCTCGTGAAACTAGGCTACGGGGAAATTTTGACATTGCTACGTATCAAATTGCTAAGTAAATTTACGTACATTCGGGAGGAACACGGAACGAGCTTGTACCAATCTGGTGCGAACCGGATAATTGCAGTGGGCGCCGGTAGCACCCGCAAATGTCCGTCTCGATTCATGATATTCCGGATGTGGTACACAAACCCCCCGAGTTTGGTAGATGTCCCAAGTTACGACCATTGAAATGTAGGTACCCTTACTAGGGTGTTTACCCTAGCTAGGTTCAAAGAACGTCGTCAATAGGTTCACATCGTAATGAAATATTCAGTAACATATAACTATATTTTATGTAGGTATTTGTGTTTTAATCGGATTAATATTTTGCTGGTGTCTGTGAGACCGCGGGTAGGTAATTAAAGGTTAAATTTGCGCGAATATGAACATATTATTAGTTGGAACTATTTATTGTAACGGGTTTATATCGGGTTTTTTACTTATTTCTACAGCAACACTGAAATGTCATGGTCATGGTCACGGGATGACTACAAACAAAGTCGATAAATACATTAGACGGTTTTGTACACACATTTGTCACATTTTCCAAAATAAAAAGTAAATTTGTCCACATATTATTAAGATCAAAGGATTTTAGGCATTTTTTGTTTGAAGTTTTCGAGGTTTACTGAAGATCTTATTATGCGTAAACACAGTCTGTTTTCGTTTACTTTGACACTCATAATGTAATAAACTTAGCTTTGTGCGGTAATGGTCAAAAGTATTTTCTAAGTTGAAATAAGATAAATTTATTTTGCCCACTAAAAGAACAAGAAAAAAGAATACCTACCTATGTCTATCAAATCCCTGGAGTACCTTGGGTGGATATCACCATTTTCCAGTATAAGGTATTCGCCCAATAATTACTGCCGTGGTAAGTTGCATGCATTGTTATTAGGTAGGTAAGCTTTATAAAAAAGGAATAGATAAGTAAAATTCAAAACTTTACTAGGTAAGCTTTAACAAAACTGAGTAATGACTAGAGAATAGTGAAAATGAATGGGGCAACCTCGTACACCGTAAGATTTCAGATCAATTACGGGTACTTTATATAAATATACAATAGGCATACAAAATCTAAGAAACATCTAATTCTATACAATATTTGCGTTTATGTAATTAAAATATTTCAATGACATCGAAAATTATCGTACCTACTTAAGCTTTTTTATGTTAGTCGTCCATTTCATTAGAATTTCTATGATAAACTCAAATTGTTTTGTTAACAATGGAAACTTTGTAAATAACCTTCAGCAGTATTGGTATGTACTTTACATATTCTTTTGTATTATATTTCTTATGTATTATATTTATATAATATTTATTGTTATGTAATTTACCATCTGTAAGTTTTCCCAAAATTCGAAAATAAAATAAATAAATAAACAGTATAAAACAATAACACTTTTATCGTTTTCCTAGAAACCTAAATTTTTTATAGTTCTATGATTTTATTGAAAAAATATAAAAAATAAATAGGAAAAAATCTGATTTGATTCAAAATTTTTGTAAATAGTTTCGACGGCAATTTAATATGATTATAAAATAATCAATAAGTGATCTTTACCTTATAAATAAATAAAAACATGATTTTAAAAATTATTAGTATTATATTTATTCCCCGTTACAAGCTCGGATCGGCGTCAACGGGGAAGAGTGAACAAAAAGTTCATAGTTCCCCGTTGACGGGGATCTTCAACGGGGAAGAATGGAATAAGCCAACCGCCAGAATGCAGAGTGCCCGAATGCTGGTAGTATTGCGACGTTGGATAGCAGTACTAATTCGTTCACCAAAATACAAGCCAGCATTAATGGAATGCTTGTCTTTGGGCTAATCTATGAGTAGGTTTGTAAGGTCTTTAAATTTAATACAGCAAATTATAAATAATAATAATAAGAAAGCCATCTATGTGACCTACACTACATATTATATTATTATACTATGTATCTTATTATAGGGCACATACAATCAACATCATTTATGTCGAGATTAAAGAAAAAGAACTATAAAAATTATGGAAAGTTTTAAAGCACAGTAAAAGATAATGCACCCTTCTTGGCAACATGACGACCTCTGTGGCTCGGTAGGCGAATGTGCGCCTGTGACGCAGTAGCTTACGGGTTCGATTCCCGCCCCGGACAAATGTTTGTGTGATCTGCAGATCTTGTTCAGATTGCTGATTCCTATTTGTGTAGTAAAAAATAGAGGTATCTATGTTATTATTGGTATTAAGTGAGTGCTGCCCCGTTCAACCCACAATTTTTCTACCCAATAGGTATTATGTATATCAGTCATAAAGTACCCATAATGCAAGCTCTGCTTAGTAGGGGCCAAATGATACTCTGGGGATTGTGCAGCATTATTATTTTTAATTATTTATTTATATATTCTATCATTAAATAACTATTTCTAACCAGAACGCCACTTCCTAGTTCCGTCACGCATTCCCCTTTGTCTTCTGATACGTTGTCTATTCACATTTGATGTCAAACGGAACTGTTGACACATATTACCATCAACATTCTGACCGACTGTGTCTTATTCCATTGGCAAGGAAGTTGTGTTCAGTAGGGCTAGCACGCGTATGTCCTATGTAAAATAAAATAATCTATTGACCGCGCTGGTCGGTTTGAAGGCGGGCCGGTCAGGCTTCACACGGGTATTAAAAAAAAAATCTAATATTATACAGGTTGGGTAACATTGTTTTTTTTTCAATATTTTAAAGCCTATGTTCATCAAGAATAATGTCGGATTTTACAATTAAATCTTTCCTTCTTAGAAAATTAATTATTATTAGAGAACATTAGTTTAATTTGGGGCCTATAACTACTTTCCATTGTGCGGTAGGTTAGAAAAAAAATGTTATACCTTGAGTAAGTTTGTTTGTTTGTCCTCACATTATGTCTCCGGAATTACAAGTTCGATTTCAATAATACTTTTTTGTTGAACTAGGTAGTGTTTAACTTGGGAAGGCTGCAAGTTTCATCAAAATTGTTTGAGTAGTTCTTGAAATAGGAAATGTTAAGTATTTTGTTCTCGTGTATTTCAGGAAGTACAAGGTCGATTTAATCAATTATTCTTTAGTTGAACCAAGTAAAGTTCAACATGGAAACAATGCAAATGATTTTGAAGTCGGTTCATTTTTTTTAATTACTTCTTCTTAACCTAACGCAATTTGAACACTAGGTACCCGTGAATATTCATAATGATGATTATACTAACCTTAGGGAAATAAATAAAATGTAAAATATTCATTCATTCATTTTTGTCAGTCATACATATTCGTCTATTGTAGGTCTTCTTCACTTTTGCACTTTGCAAATAAATAAACGATTCTTGTCTTCGCTTTTGAAATTGTTCAGTCTACAGTTAATTAATTCAATCAATTTTCTTTTAAATTTTGGTTTACAATATTTATTTGCACTTACTACCCTTTGAACAAAGGGAATGTTCAACGACAATGATTATAAAAAGACAATAATAACAATAATGCTAAGAATAACGTTTATGAACTCTCTACCCCCTAATGTACGTTTCGTGCGTAGATAGTACCGATACAGTCGTACACAGGGAAATGTCACCGAGTATCGAAAAATGGCGGCACTCGTACCGTCTGGCACGGCTCGATGTTTACGATTGTCTATAAATCAAGACATCCGTATGTCGAAAAATTGGGTTACTACTTGAAACGCGTTTGGGTTCTTCTGTAACGTAATATAGCATTAAGTATTCATTTATTTTCCTACGCAATTAGCATTGTGTCGAAAATTTTCAGATTTCTTATGGGAAAACCATTAGCGATTGATACTTACTTTTAAATCTTTTAGATGCTGAAAATGAACCTATAGGTACTCCGTCCACGCAATTGTTCTTTGAGTTCATAAAATAACACAATTTTTATTTACGAGTAGTCTGTCAGGTCGACAAATATCGAAGATTTCAGATTTCAATAACTTTATTTATTTGCTTACAAAATAAGCAATCAGATAAGTCAAATTTCATACAGTTAATTTGAATAAAATAAGAAATAGATTGTTATTGATTTCTCTTCACTTAATTTTTTAGAATCTCTCTCAATATTTTTCAAGTCGATGGATTCTATTAGATTTTACTGTTATTGTATTAAATTTCTTTGTTAAATATTTTCAATAAGAAAAAATCAAACAATATTGCTATCGTTGTAAATTGTAAACAGAGGAAAATGTACTTTATCGTACATTAAGACTTCATTCGGACTTTGACGCGGGTCGGGCTTGCGTCGTTATCTTGTGCTTAGCTTAGTTAACAACTTGCGACGAATATAATTAAGATGCTTTCCGCAATTCCAACTTAATTTGATTTAGATTGGTTATATTTTCAGTCACTTAATACTCTCACGTTATGCAATTAATTTATAGGTGCCATCTTAAATACCGAGATCGGTTTCATTGTGTCAAAATAAACCTTTTAAATGGCGTTTACAATAAAGTTTTTGATTTAATTAAAAGTAAAGAGAAATGCAGAGATAGATAAAATTTTGAATGTTTTGACATCGATAAAAATGACTTAAATCTTAAATTGTCACATTTCTTATGTTTTGCATAACAAATAAAAATCCCCTGGGATACATTTTTGATGGAACCATCTCGTTTCTACAAAATAACAAAAAATCATCAAAATTATCCAACAATTAACGGAGAAAATATCGAAAGAACATAAAAAATATACATTCAGTCAAACATCTTCCTTTTTTCGATGTCGATTAAAAATATTTAATAATCCGCACACAACCGCTTCATTAAACCATGCTTATGAGTTCCAAGCCCTCAGTGTTCCAACTAAAGTCCAGAACTTTCAAATGAACATCCGTTCTAAAACCCATCCAACTAATCGCTCATATTCCCGCATAACTTGGACCGCAACTTCCGCAGCAGAAGTTGTACAGTGCAGTTCAAAAGTGCACTTCTATAACTCTAATCTCGGGCGAGAATGGCGACAGTCTTCTGTTGCTGACTGTACCTACTCGACCTGATTCAATGCACTTACCTTATTTAAAGTTTGTAGCGAAAAATCATTTCGCTACTTCGTCGTTTCCATTCATAGGTTAAAGTTTGGATGTGAAGATGCCTGTTTCATCAATTTCAGAGGAGAGAGGTATAGTCATTTTGAACCTTGAAAACTTGTTGATTAATTAAAAGTAGGTATGGGGTAACCTACCACTGGCTTGTCTTGAAATTCGAGTGAGTTGTTCCCAGCATTTTATAAGGAGATAACTCGCAAACTGACAATTTTTGAGCGAGCGAGATACTTCCCAACCCGGTTTTATAAAGTTTTTAAAGAATACAATGCACTTGGCAGGTCAATGTTAAATTGAAAATTGATAAAAAATTGCTACCACTATACTATCCACTGAAAATGCATAGCCTTAACGGCTAGATTGTTTTGAAAGTTAGCAAAATATATCGTTAAATCACATGTTATAATTTGAACGCAATAGACCACACCATGTGGTCACGTACTAGCAGGTCAGGGTGCGATGTGCGACCAGGCGTATAATTGGTGACCAGGCACGCAGCATGTAATCACTGCATGTACGGTGATGGCGATCGAAACGGAAGGGTTAACTATTGTGTCAATTACAAGCGTTGAACGAGGGACCTATTTATAATCCAAGTATCATTTATTAAGTTTCCGGCGGCGGATGGAATACCCATACCAGTAGTACCGAAATTATTTGTAATTTGTGAATATTATAACTATTTGCTGTTTTTTGTATTAGAATGGTATTTATTTAGGTTTCTGACAAAATCTTTTTTTTTTAATACTTATTAACAAATGAATTTTGTGTAGCCTAGTAGTATAGTGGGCACAGCGAGTTTATTCTTATTTCTAGTATTTACATTAAAGTTAGGTGATGTCAACATTAACTTTATAATAGCCTTTCTTAATTATTTTTTTTTAATTTAGTCTTAAAAATACTGAGGTCAATCTTTTAGGTATTTTATTATAGATTTTACATGACATACATTCTTCGTAGGAAAGAGGTAGCCCATCTGCTATTGTTGTTGTAATTGTTTTTCGATTTACTCTCAGCAGCTTATCACTATCATACCTATACTTATCCTCGAAAGGAAAGATCTTGACAGGAGATGTTTTTTTCTCTCGCCCGAGGATAATTATTCCTTAACAATCTCATTGCCAATGAGGCATAGCGTAAGAGATGGCAACGAACGCATTAGAGGTACCCAAATCCACACAATCTTCTCTAACGCAATCCTCAACATCAATTTCCATTCGTAAACTTAGTTAGAAATAGAATATTTAGCAGCGTCTATTCATATTATACCCGTTGTATAACAGGCCAGCGTCGGACCGTGTTCCTGAATTAATTACTGCGGAACCCTGATCTGACTGTTTCGCTTAAACATCTACATACCTGTGTGGGAAATGTGCCTTGTCTAATTATAGAGAATGATTGAAGGTAAGCAGATCTTTTATAGAGGCACCAAAGTTGAAATGGGACCTTGCTAAAAATAATATCTGACATGAAGAAGTTTGGTACATTTAACTCCGTAACTCATCTAACCACACCCGGTTGTGTAGGTTTTTCGTCCCTACGATGTATGAGAGTTACTCTTTGACACATGTGCTAGCCGTTTTGAAAGGCCACCGTGCCGTGGTTCAAAATTCAGCTAAGACTTTACTAGGTACATCCGTCCTACGTTCAAACGTCTCACTCGATTTTTTAACATTTTTGAACTTCCTGCTGAGTATTTGGGTATCTATTAATCACACTTTACTACCTTTCTTCTTAAGAAAATTTAATGTTAATTTCAAGGTATTAGTTAAGAATAACTCAATTATTATCTTAGTTACTGTTTCTGTTGCAAGCCATTTCTCATAATTTGTGTACCGTAATTGGTAAAATATGTTGATGACTGCATTATAAGTGTTTATAAATCATTATATCCACTACACCATTTGTTTTCTAAAACAGTTACCTCCTACCCCTAAGTTTCTGCTATCAAATAAATAAGCATGCAATATTATTTTTAGCTTACTCGCTATAAGCAGCTAAGCAGCTTAGCACTAAAAACATTGCAGATAAAATACTTTTTGCCTCACAAATATTTAATTTTGCGACCGTTGGATTAAAAAATCTGCAAACCAAATCCTTATGTCAAAGCTAAACTAAGTTAGCAATTTAAAGCGCATAGCTATTTGCCATCAGCACGATTTAAGAAGAAAATTATGAATACCTACTCTATTGTGCTCACTAACACACATGTGATATTTTTATTAATTAACTGGTTTTATGTTGCCAATACACGCAATGGTTAATACCGATTGCTTGTTACCACTATTAAATAAACGATTATTTAATGTTATCCAAATTGGCCAAACGAATATAACACAAAATATTCAGAGAAAATACGAAGTGGCTTGAACGCACAGAAGTAATTAAACAAGTAATTTATAAAACGTAAAACAAAGGAAACTTTTCACTTCTTCCACAAGTGGACAAAAAATTGAAGTGAAGAGAAATCAATAATGAATTATTTCTTTTATTATAATAATTATCTGTATGAAATTTGACTTGTCTAAGTGCTTATTTTGTAAGCCTAAAGAAATAAAGTTATTGAATCTGAATCTGAAAAGGAATACACCGGTATTAGGATACCTATTGGCCGAAACGAAACCCGCAATTGCGGATTGAGGAATCGAATAGGCTCATACCAATATTATACGAATTCTGTTTTTAGAGTAGTACCAATTTGCACAAACAAACAAACCAAACAAATAAAATAATATTAATTAATAGATAGTTATTTGCATTGTTATTTTTTCCTTATTTTTGTTCCATTTTATAAATTTTTAAATCTACAAAAAGTGCATCATAATCCACTTCGAGTGCGGGGTTCGGGGTACCTGCCAGTAAATTGAAGTGAAAACCGCCAGATCAGAGGCAAAAGTTATCTTAAATTATGTTTCATATGATTTCCTGTACTAACATTTGTACAGGAAATCATATGAAACATAATTTGTATCACCGAGTTCTGTTTATCGAATCAAGCGTGGTCGTGGCATTCCGCTAACTCAACTTAGCAAACAGCTGGTTATGTTACTCTATCTTTGACACAGCTTCGCAGAATACGTAAAGCCACTTCAGTCTACACAGTTCATTACTACAGTCCAGAAATCCTAATCCAGAACTGAAACTAGAGCAAACATTTAAAAGACAGCTTTATTAAATTTACCACTAAACGAACATAACCGTAAAATAAGTTCTAAGTTCATTCTCGGTCCGTTAACGGTCCGCTACGTTAACGTTAACGGTCGCCACAATAATTCCGCTAAAGGACGCCACAATAGTTCACGTATGAAGTCGTAACAGTTAGTTTTAATGAACGTATCGTTGTGACGTCACGTTGTCATAACAGAGAAGAATAGGTAGTGCAGTTTACGATATCTTTACGGAGGTTGGGCCATATTTGAGTTCAGTAGAACGTAACTTATACAAACAGATCTATGGGTTCCTTAGATTTCATTGTAAATATGAAGTTCGGCGTGAAGAGGTATTTAAGCATCGTAAAACTCTCACGTTTATAATGATTTTTCACAATTCTCACAGCCTCCACAACCTCGCGCGCGAAGCTACGAACCATGTCAAACGCATTTGCACATCTATTCGTCGTGGCATCATCGCGTCGCGTTCGCGCCCCGTAGGTAAGGGTCCTTGTCCGTTTTTGTCCCGCGACAAAAAAGGGTTGGTATGGCGTGCATTTGGTTCGCGCAAGAATGTGGAGAGGTTAACATACGTATGACGATTGAAAGGCGCCTACCTTCTATTTTATAAATAGACCCAAATACGAAGACTATTTGACCTGTAACACAACACTGGATATTTTACAATAATTAAGACTTCTGCGTTGCATTATTATCAACATTAAATAGCCGTATTTGATAATCGATTTATTTTAAACAATGTGCTACAGAATTTGAACAAAATCGAGCTAGGATTAAATTGATTTCATAAAATTTCGTAATATTCCTTTCAAATCTAATCACAATCGTGGGCCAGCAAAGCAGATAGTGAAAATGTTTGTTGAAACTATTTTTCGGAGCTATAAATATATTTTCGGAGCAATAATATAAAATCAAATTTAAATTCCGCTGATGATAGCCTAGGTACTTTAAAATCCTACTAATATTATAAACGCGAAAGTTTGTAAGTATGGATGTATGTCACTCTTTCACGCAAAAACTACTAAACGGGTTTTGATGAAACTACACAGATAGTTTATGACCTCGAATAATATATGGGCGACTTTTTATCCCGAAAATCCAACGGGGTCGGGAGTTACGTAGGTGGAACCGCAGGCACCCAGTTACTAATAAATAATTTAACTGTTCACAGTTCGCACATTAACAGTTTTATCATAACAACCAGACGAGTTCTTGTTTCCAGCAGACTAGTGGACATTCACTGGGTCGGTCTACCTCGTGGAAGACCATAGCAGACTACGCCTTACAATAAAATACAAATATTCTTTATTGCACATCGAATAACACGGAGGTACAGGAAAGGAAACGACAAATATAGATTGCCTGTAACAATGTGCTTAGTTCTTCATCCACGCCTTACTTCTTCTGCAACGTTTAGATAACTACCCGGGATCTAATTCTAATTCTAATTCTGAGTGGGGGAACTAAGATCTGCACTGACATCTCGCATGGGAGTGTATTGTGCATCCCCCTGCCTAAACAGGCAAACCTAACCTAACCAGCCCAGCTCCATGAAGTACCGGAGCAGGACACTTTATACTACCCATATTTTAATCTTAATTGTTACTAGGACTATGTGGTCGCTTTGTTTCGTCTCAAGACTACCCTTGGCATCCCAGGGCTACCAGTTGGGTGGTGGCATGGGTTCCTGATCGCCACTCAAAAGCCCTGTCTCAAGTCTCAAGGACTCTGTTCTACGAGCTAGCTATAGCCATTTCAGTACCGCAATCCTAAGAGCTGTGCCGATAAATGAGGTCTGATCTCGAACCGCACTGAAACTGAGTTTAAAGAGGAACGTAAAATGGCAAAGGTTTCTTGGAATTTCATTTAGTTGAAAGCTAAGACGCAGGTGAACTACTCGTATATGTCATCAAAGGGCTGTGAAAAGTTTATAAACGTTTAAACCAGATAAATCTGGTTTAAGCACTGCGAAGTAAACCTTGTTTATGATCTTTGCTGGTCTTTAATCAACTCTTGGCACTACCTACTGAAAGGGTAGTTCACTTAAGCCAAAGAGGTGTAAACAAATAAATACTTAGTGAGAGATTTAGATCATAGATATGGATCAATTGTGGTAAATGGCGAGATCTGAGGCAGGCATTGGCCTAGCAGTGGGCGAAATGGGCCTAAATAATAAAATAAATGGAAATTTATTTGTAATTATATTATCTATATCTATACTAATATTATAAAGAGGAAAGATTTGATTGTTTGTTTGTTTGTTTGAATTGAATAGGCTCCGAAACTACTGGACCGAGTTAAAAAATTCTTTCACCATTAGAATCCTTAATTTTCCGTGATGAACATAGGCTATATAATATTTTCAAAAAAGTTAGGGATCCGCATGAAAAATTCAATAATTGAACCGTGGGCTGTATATTCAACCTCTTTTTCTATTATGGCGCGTCAGAATAGAAAAAGAGGTTGTATAGCGCACGGTGCTTGCTTTTTCTCTACGGCCAGTGTCAGTTTTGGAATGTCGAGTCAATGTCAAAAACCCCAATGCTGTTAAAAAAAGTAAAGATCCGTATGAAAACTTCGAAACTCATCGTTTTAGTGTGTATAATTTCTGAAATTTTTGTTTAATACCCGTGCGAAGCCGGGGCGGGCCGCTAGTCTATAATAATATTAATTATAGGAAATATGTGATTGTTTGTTTGTTTGTTTGAAAAGAATAGGCTTCGAAACTATTACACCGATTTGAAAAATTATTTCACCATTAGAATCCTACATTTTCCCTGATAAACACAGCCTGCAGAGTATTTATAAAAGTGAGGGATCATATAATATAATACATAATTATTGTTATTAATTCTACCAAAAGGAACAAGATTTGTTGTTAACTCGCTCATACTCATAATAAATGGTCAAACTTTGTACGAAAGTTTGACAGGAAAAAAGAAATTGGGTGTATTGTACCCGAACCCCAAACTTGAGTACTTAAAATGATAAGTATTTCAGTTTCGGCATCATCCGTCTCAATTTGCTGGAAAAACCAAGTGTCTGTAAAGTTACCTATTTCATACAAGATGTATAAAATAGGTAATGAAATTATGGCGCTCATTAGGGGAGGCCTGTGTCCAGCAGTGGACTGTTATAGGCTGGTGATGTGATGATGTGATACAAGATGTGTATGAACATTCTACTTGGATAGAAAATGTTAAAATAAATTATCTGCCAAAACACGTAGGCATATCCTATGTAAAAAAGTATTTCAAAATCTTGTTAAAAATTTGTACTAAAAGTTTTACAATTGAAACAATCCAGCTAAGTCTAGACTGTTGGAAATGGGTACAAATATTGTATCACAAATACTTATTAGAGTCCTGAAACGTATCACATTTACAGGCATGTTTCAATCGAAATGTTTCACATCCAATTCGATCACACGCAAACGTGACCTAGATACTTTCAAAGGAAATTTACAAAGTAACATGATAAGGGCGTCTTCACACTTTGTAAGGCAGTAGGGACTCAAATTGACGAAACATGATCAAGGTGTGTTTATATCGTCATTTTGCAATAAGGACGTGGAGCGTGCCTAATGATATGTCAATAATTGGCTAATTTGTTTACCTGTCGTTGAATCAATTGGACGGTATTGACTTAGATGTTCGGTAGACTCGAAGTACTTAGTTCTGAAAGGTTGTGTCCGGGAAACCGTAACTCTAAGTTATATTAACTGATGTTTTGTGTGTGCTAAATAAATTGTATATACAGGGTTATAAGTAGATGATCAATAACCTCTTAAAGGCGAGGTAGATCAAGATGAACAACTTCTGTTCAAATTTTTTGACAAAACGTAATAATACAGACAACCCCTTTCATAAATTTGCTAAATACCGACACACAAGCGCTGCCGCGTGCCTCGTCATGTATTGACACTTTTACTGGTTTGTGCTTCATTCATATTATCGCATGAATCTGTGACCTGCTTTATAAAGTTAAGAAGATCAGAACAGAAAATTTATTTTTTTGTATGGAAAAAAAAATTGAATAAGACAAAGGCATAGAACAAAACTCGATCATCTTGATCTACCCAAGTTGCCTTTAAAATGGATCGTCTACCTAAAACCCTGTATATTATTCGATGTTCAACATCAGATTGGAACAGTTGGGTTCTTCACTATTTTTGAACTAGTGACATAAATTATTTAAATTTAATTACTGAGACACGAATAGACATGTGCTAGACTAAATTCTTGAGCCATAACTAAGAAATTCTAATACTTGATAAGATGAGAACGCTAAAATCTTTTGTAAGTAATCAACGTCGCTACGTATCCTAAGATCTACCTACTGGCAGATAACGAAAGAAAACACAGAGAAAGGGAATTTTCCCGAATAGTTTCAATAATTTACGTGTCACATATAGGAATTTCAAACATAATCCACACGCTTAAGTTCCCCGGAATCCGGGAATCCTGTACAATACGCCTTAGGGCGGGAATTTAGATTAACACACCCGTGGGGGAGTAACGACAGCCCAGGTTGTACATTGAGATAGTTTTTAGGGAGTGCCAGCATCCGACCAGAATTAATATTGCCGGAGACACGTATCAGTGTTCAGGAGAAGAGATGTCGAAAAAGAAGTATGAGGTAAAAAAATATTCCGAAGTGAAAATTGTCTTCAAATATGTTAGATTAATATATGTTAGATGTGAAAAGAACACACTGTTGCTAGTTTTTTTAAACAGACAGGATTTTGTTATTTTTTATAACAAAACAAATTTAGATCACTGAATCGTATATTAACAATCACTTGTAATAATGTTTGTTAACCCCTCAGCGCCTAGCGCCCTCTGCAGAACCACTCCACCGAATTGCAATCCTCAACTCGCATGCCCAGCGTGGGGTTTTATGGGCAATAACCCCCAAATAATAAATAAAGCCATCTTTGGCCCTCATTAAGGGAGGCTTATGTCCAGCAGTGGACTGATATAGACGATGAACCCCTCAGCTGGCTGGAATAATAACTTTATGGTAATAATTACCATAATGTTATCCATCCTTATCAGACATTTATAACTGTTTTATAAAGGTCGGAAAAATATTATTTCAGTGCTGCCACAACACTAGCGGTATGAGATGCGTAGGCAGCAGAATAAATTAAAATATTTTGCTTAGAAAAGGTTTAATGAATTTCAGTCTGACTCTGATGTAATTTTTGCGCCGCCATTGTTTTCTGTACTTCAGGATTATAAATTAGGAGAGTGTTTTTATATCATTGTTGGGGATAAACAAATGGATCACCTGGTAGGTGGAACTCAAAAACATTTATTTAATTTCTGGAAAATTTACCTTTAAAAATCTACAAATAGAAGAGTAGAATATGCCTGATCTAGTGCATGTAACCTGAGTGAAAATTATAAGTTTTCGCAGACAAGTATATCTTATAATGGTGTCTTTGCTGTTATCACAACGCTTGCAAGAAACCCTCTAACAACAGTTCTTAAATAGAAGATCAAAAAAATATTTGCTAACAGCAAGTCATCGTCAGCCTATATCAGTCCACTGCTGGACGTAGGCCTCCCCTAATGATTTGGTGATTTGGGGATTATTGTCCATAATCCCCACGCTGGGCATGCGGGTTTGGGATCGCAGATAACAGACACATAAAACAATTCAAATTAAACATACAATACAATTTATTGCAAACTGTTGTGTTATCTGTGTTGCAAACCCTAGAAAAATACACAAAACAGGAAAATCGCACTTTATAAAGTTGATCGATGGGCGGCCTTGTCGCTGAGTGACCTCTTCCAGACAACCTTGGGATGGGCACGAAGCACTAGGTATAGGTTTGAATAATCAGATGAACATTTTATAAAAATAATATAGATGGGCTGTAAGTAACATTATGAGTTGCAGCAAGAGAAAAATTCTATTATAGGTGGCAGGGAGTCAACTGGATATTAGGTTTTCCTTTTATCTGACATTGACATACATGTCAAATAAAAGGAACACCTGTCAAGAATTGGGAACAAACTTTTTTCTTTATAAAAATCAAATTAAAAACCGCTCTTTAAAATCAAAGTTTCTCAAAGATCCTGCAGCGTATATTCACGTAGTGCGCGTCAGAATTAAGTATCCCCTTGGCTACAAAATATTTTCGACTACTTCTAATCCCCTTGTAACTTGTCACAAATTTTCACATGCAAAAATTATCACGGCGCCGCTCAGGATCGAACCACCCACCCATAAACTCAAAGACTGAAATTCCCAACAATAACCACTATTGTGTCCCACATACATTGAGATAGGGGGGGGGGGGTACTTTATATGTGACGCGCACTCTACATATCTTGTAGCTTTAGTCAAAGGAGCCAACGTAAATAGTGCTCTGTCTTACCTTAACAAACATAAGTGTTTCATGTTGACCCTGAAACTTGAGATAAGCTAGGTGAATATTAAATTATTTATTCTAGTAGCGAAGTCTAGACTAACGGCTTAGGTGCTTACTAAATAGTCCATGTATCCTAACTTCTTTCGTGTTTAATGAGTAAAATTTTATAAACTTGGTGACATACAAACAAACAAACAAAAAAGCTAAGTGTATTACAGTTTACTAGCTGGGTACCCGTGGTTTGACCCGTAACTTCCGATCCCGTGGGATTTTCGGGATAAAAAGTGGCCCATATGTTATTTCAGGTCAAAAACTATCTGTATCATGTTTCATCAAAATGCGTTAAGTAGTTTTGGCGTGATAGAGTAACAAATATTCGTCCATACCATGTCCATACTTACAAACTTTCGCCTTTATAATATTAGTAGGATTTGCTACTTAAATTTTCTTTGTAAATAAAGGTATTACCTTATTGAAAAAAATATATTTCGATTTAATATCACACCGTAAGGCAACAGCTGCCTTTTTTATATTGCCAAAATTCAGGGATGCGGTATTAAATTTTTTGGATTGGACACATAGGAATATTTAATTAGTAGTAAATTTTGGACGGATTTCCCAAATATTTACAAACGTTATTACTTTATAAAATGATTTGTAATATAAGCATATTTTCACCATGATATTATATTTTATTTGTTTCATACAACTAAAATATTATTATTGTATCTGTATAATTTCCTACCACAAATGTTCTTCAAAATACTTCATTGATTAAGTAAACCAAATCGGATTTTTTCAAAGAAGACATTGTTTCTTATTATATGTGTTGATCGGTTAGTATTTTTAAGAAAGCTTGTGGTAGGAACCAATAAAAATTACTATTCTAATACAAATAATAGCAAATCATGGTAAAAATACGTTCAAATTGCAAAAACATTTTGGTATTTATTACGTTTGTATGAGTGGTCATCGTACACCTTTGGCTAATTAAATAAAACGACAAAATGTGGTTGGTGCGATATAGTCACTATGACCACACGGTTAATTAAGACGACAAAATGCGGTCCAAGTGAATTACAATATCCATTTTCAGATTAGCACCTTACCAGTGTATTTTGTTGTCGTGTATGTAAGTAAATTATGTATTTGTTACATAAAACATACATACACAATTGTTTTAAGTTCGTAATGTGGGAAAATTTAGAGATAAGTTATTTTCAAATATCTAACATTAAAGAAATAGTAAAGACATCTCATAGACTTATGCTAAGGCCTCCAAAGCCCTACAATAAAAAGTATCTTTATTCTTAAACAAAAATATGCGTGTACCAGTGGCAAATGGGTAATAGCTCAGTGATGTGATGATAATATGCTATATGAACTGTTTATTTATTCTTTAGGTCGTATTGGCGGAGGTTGGGACGTTCCATAAAAAGACAATGATTGAAGACCATACTTTATTTTGAGAGCAGACACAGGAATGAAAATTGAACCATAGCCTATATGCGAGTGATTGTGACAGAACCTCTATTTGACAGTGACAGTTATACATAAAGACCATAGACTACAACATGAACAACACTGATTTAAAAATAAAAATCGTATGGTATTGTGGCGTTGTTGTGGACGGGAATTACTTAGCCTGTAACTTAATCGCAACCATAACGTTAAAGCACAGCCACGCTGCTTACTGGCACAAAGCTTCACAATGTTTGCGAAAACCAAGCTTAACTCAGTACGATACATTGCCCATGTGGTCCCTTACAGTAAATCTGAGAACACACTACAAGTTATCACACACTGTACCCGCACAGGCTGTGTGTCTATACTAATATTATAAAGAGGAAAGATTTGATTGTTTGTATGTTTGTTTGTTTGTTTGTTTGAATTGAATAGGCTCCGAAACTACTGGACCGAGTTAAAAAATTCTTTCACCATTAGAATCCTTAATTTTCCGTGATGAACATAGGCTATATAATATTTTCAAAAAAGTTAGGGATCCGCATGAAAAATTCAATAATTGAACCGTGGGCTGTATATTCAACCTCTTTTTCTATTATGGCGCGTCAGAATAGAAAAAGAGGTTGTATAGCGCACGGTGCTATACAACCTCTTTTCTCTACGGCCAGTGTCAGTTTTGGAATGTCGAGTCAATGTCAAAAACCCCAATGCTATTAAAAAAAGTAAAGATCCGTATGAAAACTGTGAAACCCATCGTTTTAGTGTGTATAATTTCTGAATTTTTTGTTTAATACCCGTGCGAAGCCGGGGCGGGCCGCTAGTTATTTTATATTATGCTGGGCGTAATGCGACACCACACTGCCTGATTTCCCAAGTCGCATCTGGTTAATTCGGTAGAGAACCTATTGGGAGTTTATTTTATGGCGACGAATAGTAAGTTGTAGAGTTGTTTACACATACTTTGTACGTAACTGTACTGGATTGTATTTCGGGCCTTAGCCTGTAAACAAACTTTTTGAAAACCATCCTCTTTATTTAATCCAGCGTGGATTAGTTTTTCATCTTTCGATGACCGAAGACGGAAGGAATTCTCGGTCAATTTGAGGATTCATCATCACATCACATCATATCCTCACTCTGGATGACCTCTGTGGCAGTGGGAGAAGGTCAGCCTGGAACGCAGGAGGTTGCGGGTTCGATTCCCGCCTCGGGACAAATGTTTGTACGATCGGCAGATTTGTTCCTGGGGTTTCAGTGCAGTTGATAGACCTCCCCCGTACTACGATGATGATTTGAGCAGTAGATCCACACAGCACCATCAAGTACCAAGCTAAGCAGATCTTGTGTTACGGGTACTTGATGACTGATATACTTAATATAGTATAGAATAGAATAGAATTTTCACTGTATTATATAACTTCTTTTTGGTTTATAAAAACGTTTTACTACAGAAAAGGGTCCTAAAGATAATCCTAATTCGTATCTTCTTCTAAAATTTTAAATTTGAGTTTTCTCTGCTACGAAAAGTTATATCTCAGGCGATGAAGACACTGATCGGATGTTCATTCTCCAGTAGAATTCAAAGAGGGTGTGAGTGTGTGGGTGTTTTTCTTGTATTTATAACAATATAGAATGATCGCGCAGCCCCAAAATGATCAATTGTAATTTACCAAATCCAATATCGTGTACGCGTCTGTTGTTTTTGCCGCACCATGTGTTCCGACACCGTATGTACCTAATTGTGGTAAATAGCTCATGTAATACAGCTGCATCATAATTTATTTACTGAAAACTAATGTTTATGGAGTGTTTTGTTTTTCTTTTTTCCTTCAGTTATTATGGTATAAATATAATTAAAAAATGTGTAAAATGAAATGTAGTCGATTTTAAAATTAAACGCAATCATAAGATATTTCTATTCTATCCTTATAACATAAATAAGATATAAAAATTTAATTAAACTAATTAAATAAAAAACAAATACCAGAAAGAAATTAGAACTGGAATTCACAATAGAAGCAATTAACTGAATGACTATTGCAAACAATCTATAGGTAACTCGACTGTTCCATATGAATACCAGTCACAAGCATCCCCTAGACAACATTGTCCTGTTATATGGCAATACTGATGCGGTACGCTAGTGGTTTTAATTGTAATAAGGTACAAAAGGTAAGTTATTTATGTTCTTTTAACACGGTATACACCATAACATAACCAATGCTATTATTAAGGTAATGTCTCTTAATGGCCCTGCTTTTTCCTTGTTTATCAGGCACCATTTTGTTCAGTATAATTGTACCTGTAATTGATGGATGTGCCCATTACGGCCGAAACTTAAGATCGTTTTATTTACAGAAAATAATGAAACTGATGACTTTATTCTATGATTTTATACCTAAACTAGCACAAGGGAAACGAAATACTATGAACATAATAAGTTTTACCATGAGATAGTTCACACAATGTAAAGTAAAATTTTTAAATGAAATTATAATAATAAATATTCTTATAAATTTTATAATTGTTAGACAATTATATAAAAAACTATTTCTTTATAAAACTGGTAAGTAGATACCTAAACGATAATAATATTGTTATTTCAAAAGGTTATGTGAAGCTCCTGTAATTTGAAAACGTTACTGGTTCCATCGTAATCGATTTACAGCGTTCATTTTATTTTCATTTAGAACATAAATTTCAAAATCCCATTTAAAATTATACGACAATGTTTTCTTTAATAAATATTGCGTATACATATTAAAGTGATACAACTAGTGTGACAAAATATCCAAGCACCTTTATCATAGTTTACAAATTTTCGCATAGCTAACATTACTTCTACAATGTTCCAGCCATTTCTATCTCGACTGCACAAAACCCAATTCGATCGGAATCCAAATTAATACAAAACATTAGAGCCGTAGGCAATTAATGCGAATCTATTCTAATACACATCGTGTGTGAGTTAACGGTTAACGGGGTTGAGCTTTGATTATGATTACACCTATCAGAGGCATATCTTGTTTGCTAAAATAATCAAATTCAGTTGTATTGGTATTTGCTTTAGGTCCAATTGGCGTTTGTATGAAAACGCCGACTACTTTATTAAGATTATCGTTTAGAGGGTGGTTTTTCTACACGCACGTTTTAATTCTGATGAATAAGTTTTGTTTCTTTTGGTCTTCTGAGGCCTTAGTATGGGATGCGTACATAAGCTTACGTTTTTGAGAACCATTGACGTCTTAAAAAAAGAAGGCATCGGATTACAGTAGACATAAACTAGGTGAATGGTGTTCAGAACCTCGCTCCTCAATACGTCGAGTGTGAAAACACCGCGCTAGTTTACGCCGCGCGAGAGATAAGCGAGCGACTTTGATTCGAGCTGGCCTTAACCGCGTGCGCGTCATCAAAGTGAGGCTTGGAACGGCGCGCTATTTGAAGTCGAGTCTGAGAACGTCGCGCCAGTCGAAGGCGCCTGCAGTTGCTGCGACACAGAGCGACATATTTTGTAGAAGCGCTGTTCTTTAAAAACCTAAAATTAGGGGGCGGGTGATGCAACCTAGGCGCTATATTACTTTTATTGAAACGTCCCGTTTATTATGAATCACAAAGTTCTTATGGTTTCCTATAAGAACTTTGTGATAATTCAAAAACATCGCCCCGAGTTTGCTCCTTTGTTATCGTGAAAACGCTAGGCAACCTTTTGCTATAAATAAAGCCACCGGGCGAGTAAAACATTCAGTCTTGCTCGAGCTGTCGGAGGGAACGGACCTCCCTAGAATAAATCAAACGTTCTTGTTTCTAACTGCTGTTTCATTGGGACTACCTTCTATCGAGGAATATCCGGACAACGAAAATCGTGACGTCATCACTGCTGACGTCATCAACTGTGTCGTGGGATCGTTCGGGCCAGGAATCTCTTGCACGAGTCGTCGGTTGGATGGAGCGGACTTCTACCAACAGGACAATGATAATAGTGACGTCATTCCTGGTGACGTCTCCCATTTGAAAAAGCGTAACGAGGGTTCTTCCCTCGTCATATATATATTTTCAAATATGTATTTAATTTATAATAAATATAGAAGTTACATAATATTATATAAGTTACAGAATATTTTCAAAAAGTAAGGATTCCGTATGAAAACCTCAAAAATGTAACTCAACGTGTAAGTAAACATTTTTAATTTTTGACATTTTTGTTATATACCCGTGCGTAGCTAGGGCGGACCGCTAATTATATACCTTATTAAATATATGACATTTTACATATTTAGCTTACAAGTTTATTTATTTATTTATTGGAAAACCAGCAGCTTAATAGCACAGATTATATTAAGAGAATATATCCTAGAAAGCTTAAACTAAATTAGAGTCCATATCCTTTGGATATAAATCGATAGTGAATCCTCTGAAGCTTACGCTACATGATCCAGAACGAAGACTATAAGCTACAGTTCTCCTGTTCACAATGTATATAGTAAACTACATACATATGAGGCACACAGGTGTGCTACAAGGCAACGCTCCACCGAGCTCGGCCCTACCTTACTTATTACTTACAAGACGCTTCATAGGTAATGACAGAGGAAACGCTGGCGAGATTTAACATGTTCCGAATATTGTGCAATAACGCCGGTACGGGGTGGGTTTAGAGCGGGATGAAAAGATATGGTTGTCTTGTGAGTGAGAAGAGCTATATATATAGGCACGCATCGTATTTTATTGGAACAATTAATTAAAACTTTACTAAACAACAGTCGTTTTCTATGTAAAATAAAAAATATCTATCTATTTAATAATATTGTATTACCTACGTATATCAGTCATCTAGTACCCATAACACAAGCTCTGCTTAGCTTGGGGCTAGATGATGCTGTGTGGATTGTCCAGCATTATTATTATTATTATATATACCTAACTACTGTTTCTTGGAAAATAAAAACGCATCAAAAATGAATGCTGTTGCAGAGATAAATAGCAAAAAGGGTGCACACTATATTTTTCAACATTAAATAAATCCCATATTCTCATTGATAAGGAACCTTATGAATTCACACAGTATCATAGCCCCAAGCTAAACAGAGCTTGAAGGTTATTATTGTTTGTGATATTTTATAGTTTATCCTATTTAGATACAATAAAATAGCAGCGTCTTACCATGCAAAAGAAGTCACATGTAACCAATGATCTAATATCAACGTAATGGTAACAAGAAGCTTTACGTTTGAACCGTAAAATAAAATCCGTGTTTTATCTCCCATCTGACGCTAAGACGACATGAAAGGGGTAGATCCATCGCTTTTTAAAAGTACTTTTAGGGGTGGAAATTGCCTTTTTCACGCAAAACTGAATATCGATAAACGCATGTTTTGAAGGTGAAATTGAAAAAGTTATGGTTTGTGATTTTGATCGGATAAAAGCGTCAACGTTAAAGATGAAATATAATAAATATTTTAACGAAGAGTAGCGAGTAAAATGTTATTTTGAATGGATATTATGATAAACCTGTAATAATAAATTCAAATTTATTCCTATCTATTTTGATCGACCGATCCCAGCAGCTGTTGAGTTTATAAATGTTACGAACCAATTATGCCTGTATTCAGAAACGTAGAGTGTAGTATAGAAGTACATATATTACAAGTCTTGTGGGGAGGCCATTTAATAAGTTCAACCTAAATTAATTCAAGTCCTTAGTACAAAGTCTAACATCATTATATATATTAGTAGCATCTGGATTCTTGTATATAGCATAGCTAGGCAAATTTTAATATTATGTTATGCTGTGTGTTTGTGCCATAATAAACTAAAATAAAATAAGCATGTAAATACTCTTTAAAAAAAACCGCATCCATCCATCTGTTAAATGCGAAGTAGACATCACATTTAGAAAACTCACCGCGTAAAATTCATTCACGAGCCCCATCGACATATCGATATAGATAGAATCGATATTTAACGATACTTTCCCCGCACTTTGCGCAATGGCCTGTGAAAGCGGCGGGAGTTTCAGGTGATGTCACATTCTGGATTACGCGGTTTTCGTGGTTAGTTACCTTCTTTTAAGTATGGAGTTACGGATATTGGTACGAGATTGGTGTAAGTAACGTGCGAATTGCTGTGAGTTACGTACGAGATTGGTGTGAGCAGCGTGCGCAATTTCTGTTGGTAAAGATGATGTACCTAAATGGTAAATGATTCTAAGCCTATGAAGCGAAATTATGAAGTTCAAAATATATAATTCAATCTCAAAGAACTTATATTTTGGGCATGTGCCCACGCAGATAATGTCATATAAGCTCATTTATTGTAAATATGTGGGCTCCAATTACAACTAAATTACACTGCTGGGGTGAGCATAGCAATTTGTTCTGTTGTTACAGATTAGGTACTTAATTCTTAGTTTAGTGAATCGAAATAAATGTGTTGCAACCTAATTCATTCTAGGAAAGTTCAATTTTACGCATTATTTCCACGATTTTTTTTTTCAGCTACTAACATAACCCATTGATCTTCCACTACTTTTAGAAACCTTTTAGACCATCTGGCCAACTAAAATGAACATAATCTGGATTGAAATTAAAATAGTTCGGGAATAAATTTAAATGCACACTACAGAAATGTTTTCCACCAACTCAACCCTTAGAAAGATTTTCAACATTTAATACATCAAAAGCCCAGAGCCCATCCCAACTGAAACTTCCCAACCTACTCAAGTCTCATTAACGGCAGTTTGAAAAATGCCCAAGTTACGATAAAAGTACGTGCCTCCGTTATCTCCGATATAAATGGCGGCGGCGTGCGTCCGACACCTGACACAGATGAGAGACTGCTATATATTCACATCCGGAACTTTGTAAAAAGCTTTTAATGTTGCCATTATTCAGTATAAAAACATGGTTGAAGATGTTTTAATTTTGGATTACTCGCTCGAAACTTTTAGGAACATACTTATATTCTATATTCGCGGGTGATGTAGCCTTTTCGTTGCGCCACCAGTTTCTAGGCAGATGTCCTATATTAAGCGAGATTTTTTTAATATCTTTTTTCAGAGTTTTCGTGAACTGTTCTGAATGATACTGATGGCCAGCCTGCGTGTCACCAAAAACTCTCACGTAGAAGGAAATCTCTTACAAATACTGAGTCTTTGTTATCATCGACATCAATTTGTGACCCAAACCTAAGAGTATAAGGTGTTATTTGTTTTGACCCCACAAATTCCGATCTTCCCAGTTGGTCCCAAAGGCGTTGTCCCAAACCGGTGGAACTCTATTTATAAAAGCACGCATTGAATAACATCGTGTCGATATAGGTCTTACAGTGTGACTGCAGCCAACTGTCCTACAAAATGACAAAGTTCCACCCTCTAGTGTGTGACAAAGACAGGGATGAAAGCAATATATTCACACACGTATCTCGTAGATTTATTCGCAAGCCTGTGAATAGAAATGATCGTTTTATGATGATGCCATTTTTTATGTCTTTATCTATTAATGGAACAAAATAGGAGACAGTAAATTATTTTCGTTGTTTACGCTACAAGAATTTGATCAAGATCTATCATTATAATTAACGAACTTCGACTGGAACCATATCAAAGTACCTAAATGATACTGACGACAGTCTAAGTTCTTATTTCTTCATTTCTGATCACGCGCGGTGTATCCAAATTCCCAAATCCTGAATTGGATTTTTTAATTTACTTTGACAAGGTTCTATCACGTTCTGATCATAGATAATTATGGTTTTAATTACGTATGAAGAATGACTGAGACCTTACTCAGTCCTCCAAGTTGGGGTATTTACTCTTAAAGCTGGCTAAGTGACCTGAAGTGTCTATTATTCAAGAAGCCATTTTTGGGTAGATAATTAAAATTCGGTGGTTCTATGGCAGCTGCTGAGGCCTATTAGTGCGGTGCTCGTTTGTCAATAGACTGTTGGAACTACGCCTCGCCATGTTTATTTCGCTTCAAGATTTTACAACATTTAATCGACCTTTCATGATAAGGTTGAATCAGAAATAGGAGATTGATATTTTTAAAGGCAATGTATGTACTTTGCTCATAAATTAGTGTTTTCTATATCTTCTATACTAATATCTATACTAATATTATAAAGAGGAAAGATTTGATTGTTTGTTTGTTTGTATGTTTGTTTGTTTGTTTGAATTGAATAGGCTCCGAAACTACTGGACCGAGTTAAAAAATTCTTTCACCATTAGAATCCTTAATTTTCCGTGATGAACATAGGCTATATAATATTTTCAAAAAAGTTAGGGATCCGCATGAAAAATTCAATAATTGAACCGTGGGCTGTATATTCAACCTCTTTTTCTATTATGGCGCGTCAGAATAGAAAAAGAGGTTGTATAGCGCACGGTGCTTGCTTTTTCTCTACGGCCAGTGTCAGTTTTGGAATGTCGAGTCAATGTCAAAAACCCCAATGCTGTTAAAAAAAGTAAAGATCTGTATGAAAACTGTGAAACCCATCGTTTTAGTGTGTATAATTTCTGAAATTTTTGTTTAATACCCGTGCGAAGCCGGGGCGGACCGCTAGTATTTCATATAAGATATAAAAAGCTCCCAAGTGGTTTCAAACACAGGGGCCAAGATTTGAAACCACTTGGGAGCCCGATAAAACTTAACAACGCCCACTTTATTCTCACGTAATTCGTCTCGTCTTGGGAATCAAATTCAACTTATGAATAGAAGATTATCCGGTATCATTGATTTTCAATAAAGGCTGAGTAGGGTAGATTATCTCGTGAAATCTTTACATTTAGAAGCTTAGCCGCCTTCCTCCATCAATCTTAATTAAAAAAAAAACCTTAGATAATCGTTCTCAGAACAAATCTACCTACTACTTCCTTACCTTGGGGCTAGATGAGGCTGTGTAGATTCTCCAGTATTATTTATTATTAGCTTAGCGAGTTACGGAGTAGTAAGTTTTTTTGAAGGATAGATATTCACAACGAATACATCCGACAGAGAACCAAAGTTATCGACATAACTCAAAGAATAAGCAAACTGAAGTCAAGAACTGTCATTATAATTAAAGAACTTTCATTTAATTATTATGATTTATTATGAAAGCAGGTTATCAACGAACCTATTTAAGTTCATTCATAACGAATTCAGCAAATTAAGATTTATAAAAAAATTACTGGTTTCGTCTTAAGGTTCCATAGTTCATAGAAATTTACAACGCCTCAATTAAATAACGTTCAATTATAAACTAAACAAAGCTACAATTTGCACAGCTGCTGGGCTGAGCTTATTTAGCTGCTTGGAGCCTCATAAAATGTTTAGTTGCCAGATGCTATAGTAATTTCCGGGTCAGCCTGAGTAAGCCAGAGGCCTTAGAATGAGTTTTAAAACTTCACGAAAACCATAAAAGTGTTCGTTTGATCTCATACATTTAGCACCATGCAGCGCCCGCATAGTGGGAGAAAATATTTTTCATAGCATAACAGTGAGCCAATTGACTCTTATAAACTTGATCATAGTTTTGAAATGACTTTGAATGATTCACGCATTTAAACAATTAATATTTTCATATTAATACTTTAAGCTGAAAACCTTCTCTAAATAAATAAATGAATAATGCCGGACAGTCCACACAGCATCATCTAGCATAAGCTAAGCAGAGCTTGTGTTATGGGTACTAGATGACTCATATACATAACTAGCGGCCCGCCCCGGCTTCGCACGGGTATTAAACAAAAATTTCAGAAATTATACACACTAAAACGATAGGTTTCACAGTTTTCATACGGATCTTTACTTTTTTTAACAGCATTGGTGTTTTTGACATTGACTCGACATTTTAAAACTGACACTGGCCGTAGAGAAAAAGCAAGCACCGTGCGCTATAAAACCTCTTTTTCTATTCTGACGCGCCATAATAGAAAAAGAGGTTGAATATACAGCCCACGGTTCGATTATTGAATTTTTCATGCGGATCCCTAACTTTTTTGAAAATATTATATAGCCTATGTTCATCACGGAAAATTAAGGATTCTAATGGTGAAAGAATTTTTTAACTCGGTCCAGTAGTTTCGGAGCCTATTCAATTCAAACAAACAAACAAACAAACAAACAATCAAATCTTTCCTCTTTATAATATTAGTATAGATATAGATATAATATTATTACATACTCGTAGATAGATATTTTTATTAAACATACAAAACGTCCAGAAAACCCTGAAAAAATATTTACGCAACCTCCTGCGTCGCAGGCGGACTTTCGCCCACCGCGCCATAGAGGTCGTTTTCTATTTTGGTATTGTGCAAACTGATACTAACCCCTCACAATTTCGTATAACTAAACAGTAAACCAAAGGCTACTCGATTGTGTATAGTCCCAGGGGTATGCTAGGAAATGTATGACCTCTTGATTGAGTTTCGATATAGGAAGCAAAGCCGCCTACTGACCGTCATTTCATCCGAACGCGATTCCTTTGCTTGATACGGCCTTTGTTATGGCAACACCGTGTCACCGGTAGGTAATAAAAAGTTGAACCTGTTTAATTATTTATATATTAGACTTTAATTAGATATAGAGACGAGTGTGAGAGTACGAGCACCAACACAACCTACTGTGGTTTAATGGTACGAAATTGTTATACATTTAGTAAATAAATAAATATGCTATGTATAGGATTGTAATGGTGAAAGAATTTTTCGGTCCAATAGTTTCGGAGCCATTCAATCCAAACAGTCAAATCTATAATATATTCTTTATAATATTAGTACCTATTAGAATCAGTATTAACAATTGAAATTATTGAGTTAACTACAGCGTGTAGACAGAAACACAGTCTGTGAGTTCGTTTTTCTGTGTACCTAACACACAGAAAAATGCGCTCACTGTGCACTAGGATTTGCTAGGGATACGTTAAATATGCTATTTTATGATAATGCACGAACGAACAACAAATAATTAAATATTAAATGAGTTAGGAACAAAGGATTAACTGAGTTAGGGGTAAAGGAACCAAAGGTTTATTTCAGCTCCTAAAATCTTTTACAGAAAGAGTAAAAATAAATTCGGTTTTCTACTTATCTGTTTTTAAACGTTCAAAACACGCGTGTTGTTGAATGAATACATTAGTAAAAGGTTCGGGACGAATTTGCTAATTTTGTTTTGAAAACCATTTTCGCAAATTACACAGTTCATCGCCCTTTTTAAATTCTTCATTTATTCATCCTCAACTTCGATTACGGCGAAAAAATGGAACTGATTTTTAAATAATGAAGAAACAAGATACCTATTTCTGTGATTGTGACTTGCGCTCCAAGGTTTTCGAACTTTGGTCAATCACCTAGACATTTTTGGCAATTTTCACATTTTCTGTCCATTTTAACATGTGCTTTTGTTATTATCAGCCTATTTTTTTTTATATTTTTTGCTTTTCTTATTATTTTGATATTATCAGCCAATTTTTTTTATTTTTCTTGTCGAGATAGCGTGCGATCCCCTAGTCACCCTACAAATACTTTATGTACAAGTTACTTCGGAAATTAGCGCTAGTAAATCCATTTCATTTCGTATCTTTTCAAATAAATATAAAACCTATACAATTTTCTGTTTTAACTGTTTTGAAAACAATCCGATATATTTTATTTGGCATGACTGAACCTTGTAAGGTCCTATTAAAACTTCCGACGGTTAACAATTAAAATTTTATTCCTTCGGTCTATGAACAGATTGAATATTTACACATGCGCACAATATTTATTACAATTTCCAATTTCAATATAATTTACACTTGCCCACCGACACGCGGCGGTAGGTAAGTGAAAATCGTACATAAGGTGACTGACCGAAACGTAAAAAGAAGCTTTTACGCGACCGGCATCCATCGAATTTAGTAACACGAATTCTTCGTACGAATTTCCCCATTTTCTTTTTAGTCGAAGTTGTGGTATTCATACATAGGCCGTAAAACGACACACGTTTTCAGCTTGAATTTTTAGGGGATATACGAAAAAAAAACTATTTTTTTTAACCTAAAATAAATAATGATAAATATTGTTAAAATATAGGTATAAAGAGCGGGTAAAACCTTTATTGACAAAGAAAATAACAATTAAATAACCAAATTAGAACTACTATTCACAATTGAAACAATTGAGCTAACTGCAGATTGTTGCAAACAAACTGCAGGTAGCTCAACTGATCCATATCAATACCAAAAGGTATAAAGTAATTAATTTCTAAGTGACAGATTATAATACGACACGCTTTCGTCAAGTATATTTCCCAAACACTTTAGATTGAATATAATTAAGTACTTAATATTCCTCATAGTAATTAATTAATTTGCTTTCGTTACGTTCATAGAATATGTTACGTCATTAGTGACGTCATAATATCCGGATCCCAAAACTCAACTCACTTAATTGAGTTACGGTACCTATTCCTTCAACCAGTAATTTGTTCCTGACATGACGTTGTTTTAATTAACGCCTTCTGCTGCGTAGTGGATAATTTGTCGCGAGTCCCTTTCCTGCTACTTGTCTATGGAAAAACTTTATTCTAAAAAGAACCTAATGGCGCAGTTAATAGGGAGGGTTATCTGATCAACTTCTTATCAAATATTTCGAGTACCTATATACATAGCTGGTAGTAAAAAATAAGGGTCAGAATGCTAAAATTTCAAATGTACTCGACGTACAACTCGTAATTGTAAAACATTTGAAATTTTATTCTATGAGTGACCCAAGAGAATAGACTGGACCATCCTTGAGGTAAAAAAAAAAAAAATTATATATATCTTAAATCTATACTAATATTAAAGAGGAAAGAGTTGATTATTTGTTTGATAAAAAATTGTTACATCATTATTATTTTTCGGTATACATTTATTAGTCTGATGAACTTAGACTACAGATTATACTCAAATATTTTATTTTTAATGTAATAATTATTTTTGTAACTGTATTCAGTCTGCAGGCATGCAAGTAAATTGTGAATCATATTATTAGAAGTTATGCTAAACTAAGTTGTTACAATTCAAAATTTTGAAATTTTTTGAACACTTTACAAATATTTTAATTTATCTATACTAATATTATAAAGAGTAAAGATTTTTTTTTTAATTGGCAAAGCCTTTATTAACAAATAAATTACAATGATCTAACTAAATAAAAAAAAAACGATTGATTAAAAGATAAAAAAAAAGATAGATAAAAAAAATTTGATTGTTGGTTTGTTTGAATTGAATAGGCTCCGAAACAGAAGCCGGGCAGATCAATAGCATGCTGTTATTTAATATTCTATATTATATAAAACATCTATCTATTTAATAATATTACCCATAACACAAGCTCTGCTTAGCTTGGGGCTAGATGATGATGTGTGGATCGTCCAGCATTATATATATTTATTTTATTATTGGACCGACATTCGTAGACTGCGACAGTTGACATTAGTTTTACTGAACAAGCTTGTGTCAACAGCAATATAGCTGGGTCAGTATGTGAACTACCAATAACAACAATCTGGACTTAGCTTCGCGCTGGTGTATTTCATTACACCGAACTTAACTTGAGATTCAATAAACAGTTAGAGCAGGAGCCAATGGTGACTGTTTGACGAGTGGCGGCCAGCCGGCTTATCTGTGCAACGCAGGTACAGTGCGCGTCAGAATTAAGTACCCCCCTTGTTTACATTATATTTATGACTACTTCGAATTCCCTTGTAACTTATCACAAATTTTCACATGCAAAAATTTATCACGCCACCGCTCAGGATCGAACCACCCACCATAATACTCAAAGTCTGAAATTCCCAACAATAACAACTACTGTGTCCCACATACATTGAGATAGGGGGGTACTTATCTGTGACGCGCACTGTACCTACGGGTAACCAGACTAACCAGGTAGGCCGTAAATGTGATTTAAAATTTTTAAGCGTTTGCCACTTCTGTTTTATTTATCTATATCGATGGTTTTACTTGTTCAAGATATTACATACTCGACGCACGAGTCGAAGCAAAAGGTTTAGGTACTTTTATTGCCGCGTAGCAAAACGCACGAATTGGCACTTACTTGGTTGTTTACTCCAAAAGTCGACGCACGAATTGAACCTTATCCGTTTCCTGTGCTTAATGCAAACTCTTTTAGTCTTAGTACAGTCCATTGCATAGATAATCTCGTAGAACACCTTGAACAAATATTTGCAAATCGTACAAATATTTGTCCCGAGGCGGGATTCGAACTCGCAACCTCCTGCGTCGCAGGCGGATGTTCGCCCACCGCGCAAGGAATATACTCGTACATGTTACTCAAATTGTTGATTTTTAGCCCAAAATATTATATTTTCCAGGTGCTCTAAAAATACCAGTGAAATGATGTTCATCATCAGCCTTTGTTAGTCCACTGCTGGAAATAGGCCCCTAATAATGATGTTAGTTTATTCATAATTTTATAGAAAATGGTTTAAAATTTACAGCACTTTATTTTTCCGTTACTTTTACTCCTTGTAGAAAGCAGTAAAAAATCAAACACATAAACAAATTAAATCTCCCTCTAACTCGTGACTGACCCCCTTAAATATTTGTATAAAATAGTATATTTATTGCGTATCTTAAAAACTACGCGAATCCTAAAAAATATATACTCGTAGATATGGATCCAAATTCTGAAAAAAAAAAACTAACTAGCTACACATTTTTCCTACCAGCTCCTTCCCCCTGAAAAGCCCGCATTCGCCTCACGTAAGGTCTCCTCTTATTAGTTGGGAAGATACTTGCCGTTCGAGACTCGCTCTAATTCTAGAGGACACCATTGATTGGTTCGCTATTGATTCTCAGTACCGGATGTTTACTTTTCAATGCGGTTTCGAATTTCGAAGTAGAAACGATTAAAGAGATTGAAGTGAACAAAGAATCAAATTGATCACTTTATTTCCTATTATTCTTTCTTATGCTGTAAGGTCTAAAGGAAATAATGTACATTATTTTGATATTGTTATCTATTTTTATAATGATTTTGAAACCTAACTATAAATCTTCTGAAACTTTACTTTAATATATACCTACTTTACACACTTCCAATGTCTTATTGTCTTATCTCTTTGCGTTTGGCCTATTTTAATGTTCTATTATTAAATAATTTAGATATAGTATTGTACCTACTAACTTTCTATGCATGTCTTTTGTAGGTATTGTCTAATAAGCTTTCTCTTTCCCATCTTTAAATCTATTAGAAAATGAAGAAGTTTTTGTTTTCAATAATGACAAAAACAAGTTGACAGAGTCTTACTTATGTCTAAGAGAGACTTACTTATGTCTAATCTTCGTTTTTATTTTATTTCGTGGGGATAAATCTGCAAACATACCATACTGCATGGAGGGTAGGGGATAGTAATGTGGGGATGTATATAAGCTTCGACGACCCAATAAACAACCCCCGATGGCCTCTATGCGTAATACCGAGATAGGTAGTCTAACCTTTGTAACTCAGATATTTCCATACACAAAATTTAAGTAGATCTATTTTTTCGGAAATTATTTATTGATTTAAATAGCTGAATCTTCAGCAGCGGCGGTGATCCGGCGACGGATCAATTTCCCATACAAACGTACAACCAAAATGAATTGTAATTCGAACATAATTTAAATTTATCGATATTCAGGCGCTTTCTGTACAATCCTAAAGCGATACCACTATCGCTAGACTAAAGTGGTACAAGCTAAGAACCAAAGACTTACTACGACTACTAACCTATGTTAGGTTAGTAGTCGTAGTAAGTCTTTGGTACCACAATAAACCAACCTAACCAAACACATTTGGGAATTTTGGTTATTTCGATATTATCCATCCAAATCTACAATAATAACTTTACTTTTAATTTTTGGAATTAATTCACGTTTAACAAACAATGCTCTTTAATACAAGAATAATTTCATATTTCTATAAAATATTGAATAATATTATGGTTGAGAACAAAACATTTCAGTAACATGATTAAAATAATATATGAAGTGTGTTAGCAGAATAATAGTATCGAAAACAATTAATTTAAAATAACATCGGTATGTTTTATTAAAATAACATAGGTATGTTTTATTCGTGAACATCGTTATCTACAGATCGTACAAATATTTGTCCCGAGGCGGGAATCGAACTCGCAACCTCCTGTTTCGCAGGAGGGCCTTCGCCTATCGCGCCACAGAGGTCGCCAACACCATTTTCAAGAAGCAGCAAACATTGACCGTCGTAAGCACTCAGAGGTTACTTACCTAAACAGCTGAGTGTCACTAAGGCACAGGTGCGTGACATCATCGCCCAGGAGGCTTTTAACTTAAGAGCTTGTACAGTCGCCGACATAAACCTGTCTCGAAACATGCACTAAATACTACTTTGGCTGCAACTGTATATAGGTCACAAAGAGCAAGTAATTCATGCAACATCTGAGAAAACTAGCGGTTTGCCTCGGCATAGCACGGGTTTGTAACAAAATTTAAAAAAAATATAAATTTACATACACTTACAACCGGCAAAGATCTATCTGCAACAGAAAGTTACGTTACTACCTATACTTACGTCAGAGTTCAATTCTTTAAAATATTTGCAGATATTTTTTAAATTAAATAAAAATATATTTCTATGTTTGTAATCTAGTAACCGTAACACAAGCTCTGATTTGGGGTTAGATAACGTTGTGTGGATTTTCCTTTTAAACTAGATTAATGTTTATATCTGCTAAGCCCTTTTAATATTTATTGGGCGAAAATCTTTTAAATAATTAATTTAATTTAAATAAATAAAAAAAATGTTCGAAAGTCTTCTGAATTATTAAAAGAATCACCAGTTTAACTATTGATCAATCTGGTATGGTTAATATGATATTAATTATTTATAACAATAATATTATCATTATCTGACAAGAAACTTTTAAACTTAGGTATTTAGGTATCTATTGAAACGCATTAAACAGTTTTTTTCACAAAACTGAAAGGTTTATAATATAACCGACAATGCTGAACAGAAAATGATCGGATTGCGTGTCTCTGATACATAACGGTAGCATGCTCTTTTCGTCTCCAATCCATTCTGTATTTGATAAGCTTTCAGGTTAAAAGATACGAACAAAAGTAAAGCTTTTGTATTGATTTTATGGGGAAATAAGTGTTTTCATCTATATCTCGTAGTATAGATATATTAATACTAGTATAGATATACCAATATTAGTATATCTATACTAATATTATAAAGAGGAAAGATTTAATTATTTCTTTGTTTGAATTGAATAGGCTCCGAAACGAATGGTCTGATATGAAAAATTCTTTCACAATTAGAATCCAACATTTTCCCTACTGAACATAGACTGTAGAATATTTTCAAAAAGAGAAGAGACTTGCATGAATATTTTTTTTTTTGTAAATATCCTTGCGATGCCGGGGCGGAACGCTAGTTTAGATATAGTTTTGATGCAGTTTTCGGTTGCGAAGGGTCTTATTCTACAAATCACTACGTATAAATAAAAACAAAGTCGCTTCCCGCTGTCTGTCTGTTTGTCCCTATGTATGCTTAGATCTTTAAAAATACGCAACGAACTTTGATGCGGTATGTTTAAATAGATAGAGTGATTCAAGAGGATGCTTTTTATATCAGCGGGTGTAATATCCGTGCAAAGCCAGAACTAGTCGCTAGTATGTAATATAATTAATAGTAACGAAAATATTTCTTTGTTTGTCTAAAGTCTAAAGGTTTCGAAGTACACCGAGTCATTAGAAATTGGTGTTATTTTAAATGCGTAAATACCTAGTTCTTACAATGGTATGTATAAATATATCTGTAAATTGCAAGGAAACGCAAAAATACTCATGCCTTTTGACAAGCTCCGTAATGGAAATAAAGTAATTACACAAATACATTAAACTTGTATCACAATCGTCAGTATTATACGAATGAAACCCATTCAGATTGCTTCATGCAAGTAAAATGAATTGCTCGGGTTTAATTTTAATTCAAATTATGGTATAAAATCAGTATCAGGAAACTCAGATTTATCGTATGAGTTGTTTCAATGGAAACTTTTAAAACGTTTTTTTCTATCCGACGCATAAATCACACATGTCTCCGTTTTACTGTTCCGTTTTATCGTGTACGTTTTTTTTTCGTCGATGGCGTATGTGGTTGAGGGACTTCACACATGGCACAGTATTCTGTATACAGCAAAAAATATCGTTCCGTAAAAAATTACATTCCGTTTTGTCATCGAATACTGGACGACGGACTAGTAAAAAAATACGGATACGTAGAATTTTAACGGATAGATACTGTGTGCGGTGGCTCAATAACGACACACTCCTACTGTTCACACATCGCATCCAGTAATGACGGATCCGTTGAACGTTATACGGTGCCTATGTGTGAACAGAGCATAAATTTATGACGTATCCGTTAAAAACGTACCAGTAAAACGTACTCCCATGTGTGAACGGGCCGTTAGATAGATAGATAGATAATTATTTATTTCATAATCTTACAAATAGAATATAATGGGTACTAAAGTTAACTTAATCCATGGCCATGGAATTGGCGGCCAAATCGCTTATAGCGATTTCTTACAGGCGACCAAGGTTGAAGGAAAATATAGGACGGCGGTGCAATCACCTACATATACAATCTGTTCAGTAGTTTTTCATCCATCCATTCAGATGGAAGCATGGATGGAATCTAACCATCCATCCAAACTCGTATTACATCATTACTTTGCATTCATAATATTAGTTAGTTTATGTGAATAGAGAAGGTATTATAGGAGCAAACCAACTGAGCTTTTTTGCCTTGGTGATAAAAAAAACCACCGAACCATGAATATAACCGTGATGATGATGAAAACGGTATCTTAAACAGAGGCTTTCCAACGACAATAATATTTCTTTTCCATTATGATTATGAGTCAGTTATTTTCTCTATTCCACCTCTCTCATAAAACCTCATAACATACTCAAATAAGGAATGCCAATAAAAGAATCAAATAAAATCCTTTATTGCTGGCTAGTAGGTATGGGTACCTGAAAAAATGCTAAGGAATTAAACGCCTTGTGTCTCTGACACAAAAGTGCTTTTATTTTACCTTCCTGAATATACCAGGTGTTTGTTTTTGTTCCGCTCTGATTGTCTAAGAGTGATAGGGATAGAAGATCGTTCAATGCTCATTTGGCGGAATAAGTGCTGTACTAATTGTTGGGTTGGGTGGTTGGGTATACCTTTGGGTTTTCTGGGTTGCATGGATATTGGATGGGCAGAATAGGGAAAATTAAAAAATAATACGGCGAAGCGAAGGCAAATGTAGGAAATTGCGGAAAATATTAATATTTTCTGTTTTCGCAAATACTGAGTTATATAATAATAATATTCCATATTACGTTGTCATACTTGGAACAGTTGAATGCTCTATAAGACATTACTCTTTATAACTTGGTTGTTATGGGAGCGATTTCCTCATAAAACGGTCGATTTCACACGAAATTAAGTAACTTCTTTTTTTTTTTTTTTTTTAATGGCCAAGCCTTTATTAACAAATAAATTACAATGATCTAACTAAATAAAAAAAAAACACTAGTATTTACAATTGAGCTAACTGCAGACTGTTGCGAACAAACTACAGGTAGCTCAACTGATCCATATCAATACCAGTTGGAAGTGTACCCAAGATGCTGGCTGCATTACTTAGTAATACTTACAACTGCATTACTTACTTTAGTTACTTCTAAACATTAATAAAATCAAACAGGGCAATTGGGGAATTCTAATATAGTACAGTAGGTGTATAACTTTTCACCAATTCTATACCAAAATTATAGAGAGGAAAGATTTGATTTTTAGTCCCTAGGCACTTCCTTTTCGAAATGTTTATCTGATTATTGAAAATTCTAGTGCTCTTGTCTGCAATATAAAATTGTACATACAAACACAAATTTTGTTGTGTATTTATGTAGTAGCAAATATTTTTTCCTTCAAGTCTTTCGCTAAGGGATGAAATCTTGGTGTTCATTATACAGTATTAGAAATTAGATAGTCTTTGAATCGGCCATGATTAACGTTTTTGATTGGCAAGCTATGATATTTCATAGCATTATTAAGCACTATCGATCATATTTACTAAAAAAATATAATATTATATTTTGACAAATTCATTATGTAACTGTGTGGGTTAACTACGAATCTATTTTGCTCTTAACGAGGGACTTCATCAGAATGAGTGCTCACATGGCATAGAATGGGAAGGAAAGGGATGAAACGTTGGTCATCTTCCAACAAAAATAGGTTCGAAGTTAACCCGCTTACATTATAATAAACATTATCTATTTGTCTTCGTAAAAACATTAACAGGGAAACTAGACACCATCTGCTCCGAGCCGTTGAAGCAAGTTGAAGGAAGTTCAAACATTGCCCCAATGAGCACTTTTACGGCTGAAAACATTGTTTCCAACTCGGTAGAAGAAAGTTTTCAATACTGGTTGAGTTATAGAGTTAATATTGAGTTTTCCTTCTCCTAAGCATTAGAGATAATGTTAAAAATAGCAGAATTGAAGATTATTATTGGTACTGACGACCTTTGCAGCCCAGTGGGCAAAGTTCTGACTAAAAAAAAGTTTGCGGGACAAGTGTTTTGTATGATACCACATACTTCGCTTACGCTGTGTGACCATTTTATTTAAGATCTAATGGTAAAGCTTTAATTTAACGTCATGCGATTGATATCATGCAGTTTAAATTAGGTTTTGTTTCATCGCGGCCGTAAAAAGCATGAGTTACGATGCGGTAATCTCTTGAGTGGGGAAGATACCTAGACGATTATAATAGTCGACTAACTTTACATAGTTTTAAAAATAATTTACTTCGTTCTTGACGCAGCAATCGGAAGCGGATATCTTAAAAGATTATTATTTTTTTTTATCTTAGCGCTATGGTGAAAACCGGTTGTACTTTTTCGTACTTTTTTTTTAATCTTCGTTTGACCACAATCTCGTCTAATGACAAATTACGATGTGGCCGATGATCTTAGAGCATAAATTCTCTAAGCCGATGATGTATCATGATGGTATAGAAGACTCTCGTCTCATCAAGACGTTCAAGCGATTATGCTTTTCTCAATGGATCCATGAATGGAAGACTGGACTATAAACATTTCGATTCAATGGAAACAAATCGAATTACTCAAATAATATGTTGGATGGTCAATGTGGGTGAAGATCGAGTGAATGAAGCGCCCCATTCTACTATTTGTTTTTGATATCGCCTAAATGTTGTCCCAAAACTGAGGATTCAAAAAGTTTTTGAAATACAATCTAAAGTACGTTAAATATTCGATTATTTGTATTTTAATAATTAAGGTTTAGCTGAAACATTTAATATTTATGCTGTGTAGGGAATAAGACTACAATAAATAAGCATGTCATGAACATTACCTTTCTCTAACTATAATCAGAATAGTTGTTATGAAACGTAATCGCTATTGTGACCCTGCGGAAAATTAATGAATTACAGATTCTATAACTCAATAATATTATGCTATGTTTAAAATCTATATAATGACAACAAAGTGTTCAATTAATGAACCTCTTAATTTTTTCTTATTCTTATTTCATGCTACCTGTTTATTTTTCAGTTTCGTTTCATTTTTTTTTTTTGTCGCAACAAACACTGTTCAGTATTTGCTAGTGTACCGCTGTCACAGTTTACATGAAAATCCACCTGAACACTGGGTTTCCCGCGAAAAAGGCCTAGCCTTGTGCGGGGACCATAGGTAACAATGTTTACATCTAAAATCACAAAGCAATATCAGTAATTATTAAGTACCTATATAGAAATGTAAAATTAAGTTTTCCGGAATCTATATTCTGTTAACTAAATTATTTGTATATGTATACGTCGGAACTAACACTGTCAGGGTGACAATAGCCCATTGTTCATTAGCCTCGAAATCACTAAGGTAGGTATTTCAAAATGTTGATGAATGGGAATTGCGAAGGCCATCAAAATGGCTTTCAAATGTCAAATTTTAGTGTTATCGCTCCGCTGGTTATACTTATGTCTAGTTTGGATACTCTAAATATATAAAGTGAACGCAACCTACTAAACGCAATTATTTTAACTCCATCAAAGCTTTTCCGCTCTCTTATCCCCATTTATCTTGCTCTGATATTAATTAAGACCGATCGTGTCCACGTCCATTATTTCCGACGTTTATGCGACACCTGACTTCTTTTGCAGCTTTACCTTAACATATATAGCGTTAATAATATAGTAAATACGTACATTGTAATGGGGCATCTCCGATAATTCTCCAATCTCGTAATACGTAACGACATGACGTATCATTTCGGCCAATTTTGGTACTCTTTTCAAAAACGCCGCATTAGAGGATCTATAGCAATTCACATAAATAAAATTAATAGAAACACATAATGGCGTATTTTGGAGATTCCTAAAATATGAGTGTCGGGGTGAAAAGACTTGTGACCCAAGAGCTGGTCAGTATCTGGCGCAGCGCATCAGCATTGCAATACAGCGACGCATTGCAGCCAGCGTTTTGGGGACGCTTCCGATTGGTATTGATTCAAATAATTTGAAGCACCTCTAGATTGTTTGCGACATATTGCAGTTAGATCATTCTTTAAAATGTAAATAATAATTCTACTGTGATTATTTAATTGTAATTTTAATTGTTAATTCCGGTTTAGACCTTATATTATTTATTCAAAATATTTAATAGAGAAATTAAGTTTGGTTTTGATCGTACTTATGGAAAGTTGGCTATTGATCAGGCTTCATGATTCAATTAATATTCGATCAAGAAGCGATCATTTTTGAGGAGGGTTCAATTAGGGTAATTAGTACAAAATTATGAGATAGGACGCTATTATTATCACTTAGCTTAACATCCTCATAACAGATTAGAACCACCGACCTGGTCCAAAATCATACGATTACCCTCTTTTTATCCTTTTCGCTCTTTTCAATAACACGTGAAGATTTGAACGTTGGGGTTCTTGCAACACAAATAAGGACCGGGATTATCTAGTTTTTATTACCCGCTGTAATTCATTAAACAACGACAGTTCTTACAAAATGTTCAGTTTCACAAAACAAATGAAAACCACCTGAAAATCCCTCGCACATTCACTAGAAACTAGAACAAAATCGATTTCTCCATCCTTTGTCACTCCATCCATTAGACGAGACATGTCCAATGAAGTGTCGTAGGTACAATGTAGCCCATTGTAGTTTCAGAAGTGGTCGTGTCTGTCAGGTCTATTCCTGCTAGGAAAAACTCTGTGGGAGTGCTTTTATTGTGCTTTTCTAGTCTACGGTTACCTATTTCCGTGGCGTAATTTTGGCACGAAAGGTTCTGCAGGAATTCAATGTTTATTACCTGTTTTGTATGATTGTTTAATGTGAATCCGTCAATGTCTATCGCTACATAGTATAAAACAAAGACGCTTCTAGCGGCCTATCTGTCTGTCTGTCTATGTATGCTTAGATATTTAAATTTATGCAATGGAGTTTGATCAGGTTTTTTTAATCGATAGAGTGATTCAAGAAGTAGATTTATAGATTGATTATATGTAGATTGCACATTTTACTGAAAGAAGACATTATTTTAATTTTAAAAACAATTTAAACTGCATTTATAGATTTTTTAATAGCTTAAACCGGGAATCGAACCCGCTACACGAGAAAAAGAATTACCCTGTAGCTTTATCATACCGATCAAAAGGCTTCATCATAAGTATTATTTTTTGCTGAACAACATAGAGTCAGAAATAAAAGGAAGAGTATCCTTATCGCTCAGAAGCTATTTAGCTAATAATCGCTTCCAGCAAGATGGTCAAAATGTGGATATTGTTTTAGCTATGAAAGCAAATCTCGTGTAACATTTAGATTTGTTTATTTTTTATAGCAGGTAGCATTTTACTCAAGACCGCAGCATAAGCTTCTCATGGAAATCGCCAAAATTGATATTTATTTCTATTCCATTTTCCGAACTTTTTGGAGAAGTCAGAAGTTCGACCTTTCCTCATTTATTCCCGTTTTATTTGATTTTCCAAACTTTATACGACGCGACGTTTCTTAAGTTTTATTGTATACATACATATATATTATGTATCTATAATGAGGATAACAAATACTGTTGCTAAAGCTATTGGATTACGTACATGCAGAGCTTTGAGAAACCCGAATACCTTTGTTTTGCGCGTTCATATATAAACCATAGGTAGAACGCATTTATGAAAAGAGCGAGTCATTTTTTTAACTCGTTAATCAAAGCAAACGCGTTATCAATGCCCAACACATCGCGGTAAAAAATAAATAGTATTCTTCTATACTAATATTATAAAGAGGAAAGATTGATTGTTTAATTGCACGCTGGCTCCGTAGTAGCGTTTTTAATAGAACATGCTCACCCCTCTTTAAATTTTCGACAAACCCAAGACACTTTACCTCTAAAAAGCCCTTATCATCAGCTACACAAACACAAGAACCCGTTAGAACGTTTATTCCATCTCCCTTAATTTATTGACTTACGAGAATCCGAGATGAATACTCGACGAATGGCGATGACGTAATTGGAAAGACTTTTTGAAGCTACCCTTGTATAAATTGAATCAATTATACCGCTTGCCTTTTACGGCTAATGGGGTAAGATATTTGGATTCAGTAGTTACGGTTGAATTTGAAAGGAGAAAATATATAATATTCAAAGGAAAAAGGCCGTTCGTCTATTCACGGCAGTGTGAGTATGCTGAAATGTCGGTAAAATAAAACTATTTAAATAAATACACAATTCTGGAACACCATCTAGCTGGTAAGCAATAAGCAGTAAAACCCAAGCTGTGTAATACTGCTTACTAGATAACTAACGCTAGATGGAAGGCCAGATAACTGATATAAGTAATATAATAAAGTAAATAAGTACATAGATATTTTTGACTAAAATAAATATTTTTTGAATAAACATACATAGTAAACACCCACAACAAATATCTGCACACCGTACAAATATATTTCCCGCTGCGCCACTGATATCGTAGTATAACATGAGATATTTATAGCGGGTGTACAATTAAGCCTAAAAGTTTTTACCATATACCTGTACCATCGAAGAACGTAGTACGCTTAGTACAAAATATGAACAATAAGATTATGATAAAATTTATCGAGAACCATTGACGTCTAGAAAGAAAAAGGCGTAGGCTTAGAATGAACTCACACATAAATTCGTTTTTGCCTTCGATATCAAGATAATTGTTGTTTGACATCCCTCTGCTGTAAAAGCAGCGTTTATTCCTTATGATTGACGTGTTTGGAGTAAACTTAATTCTTAAATTCAATGTAAGTACCGAGAAAAATGTTTTCCCGTCTGTTGTTATTTTTCTTAAAGGACCAATCGAAAGCATTTCTATGAATGTTTCAGTGATTTTTGTTCTGACGACTTGGGTCCGAGGTGACATCGAGGAGTTAATTGTTTGACAGGGTGGTAGTGCTCTATCTACTTACTTTTATAACATCAATGGCGCGAGCGTGACCTTTGTCATGTCAAAGTGCAAGAAATTACTGAAAATGAATCATTTAAATTAATAATCATTCCGAAACTATAGAATTTGTTTATTTAAGAAACTAATAAATCGTTGTCATACCGCGAAAAAACGTTGCTCTCAATTCGCCTTAAGTCTCATCTCGTAGTCAGATTTGGTAGCTAGCTACGAAATGGAAGAGATAATCCCGATTCATAGCTGGCTACGAAACAGGATTTTTTAAGTCCCACCTCATAGCCAGGTTTGGAAGCTGGCTTCGGTAGGGCTACGAGGCGCTAAGAGTAAGGAACCTAATACCTTATTCTTTTACTACCTCAATGGTTCTCAAAAATGTATATAGTAATCACAGTCCATACTAAGGCCTCTGGGTATATAACTGAGTCATTGTGTTTGATGTACACCTTCAAACCATCATTATTCAAACAAACTTGAATCCCTCAACCTGTTTGAATTCAAATTATCGTATCACTTGAAATAAATCCTTTGCCTTTTATATTTTTTCAAGCTATTAGATAAGAACACGAGCAAAGAAAGCTTCTTCAGTAAAATATTATCATTTGAGTAGAAGTCAGATGTATGAATAATGTATGATGTGAAAGTACTGGCTGTGACAGACAATTTTACAGGTGAATGAGTACCTAAGCCTGAGGACACACTGGTGAATCGACGGCAAGACAGATTTATTCTTTCATATTTAAAGTGTGTCCATTCCGTTTAATTTCTATCGTGTTTACTGGTTTGAAATGACGTTTTAGAGTTACAAAATAAATAAATAATGCTGGCGAATTCACACATCAGTAAGGCGTGATTTGTGTTATATATAACTAAACCTTTATGGACCTTGGGACACTTCAGACTGGATTAATACGGATCAGTTGAGCTACCTGGGGCCCAATTCCACAATTACTATCTCCTCTCGATGACAATGATATCGCCTATCAATTGTCTCCTTTTACACCTTTTGGTATTCTACTATCACAATGGGGCCCAATTCCACTAAAGTTTAGTAGTTTTTTAGTTAGATTTTTTTTTACTTTTTTTTTGTAGTTTGCTTGCAACAGTTTTTTTTTCAACTGTTACTTTTGTAAATACTAGTTATCTTTGATTATCTTGAACATTCAACTAAACTTGATCTAACCTCGACTGTAGGTCAAAGGTCAAAACATTTCATTACTTACTCGTAACAGAATTCCACTTTATATTGATAGCTCTTTGGCTATGAAATCGTCTGGAAATACAGCACAGATATATATTTAGTCAATATTCTTGAGCAACGTGATATATCTTTATTTGGTAACTGGTCCGCCCTGGCTTCGCACGGGTATTTACAAAAAAATATTTTTTCATGCGGAATCCTAATTTTTTGAAAATATTTTATAGTCTATGTTCATCACACACTTTGGTATTCTAATGGTGAAATATTTTTTTATATCGGTCCAGTAGTTTCGGAGACTATTCAATTCAAACAAACAAACAATCAAATCTTTCCTCTTTATAATATTATTTATAGATAAAGAAGACGAGCACTAGAACAAATATCCTAAAAGGCATCAGAGGGAAAGTTGTCCATATTTTTTTTCTAAGAAAGTATCAAACCACAGAACCTTTTTATTTTGTAAAGGGAATTCTTTTGGAGCTTTTGAGAAAATAAAACTAACAATTGAAGGTATTTACAAATGTTTGCTGTTTTAAGCCGTTTTAAGCACTTGGGGAAAAGTGACATTGTTCTTCGCTAAGCTTGAGGAAGTCTCAACTTTTGATACTTGAGATTGTCTTTCTGAATGATGGTACTGAAAGACCATGCATTTTACACGATAACATTGAAATGTGTTAAATCTGATTTAAATTATCCTGTTTTTAATACGTTCAATGGTTCTTGTTATTTATATATTTTTTCATGACACAAATCATACTAATTACTACTATTCAATATATCTACCACAGGTAGCTCAAAATACCAGGAAACATCCCCAAGACGCGGGCTGCATTGCCTTGCTGTACGGCAATGATGATACGCTATGTCAAATACTCAGCAGCTTTGGGGACACAGGTCACTTCGACGAGACACAAAGATAATGTAATTTTTTTTAAACTATTGTCATTTGACATAATATTTCGTGATCATGGCGCATGAAACTGTGCCGAAATATTGGAAAACTCAAATCATAGGAAATATAATTTTGACCGTTATAAATGACTTTAGTAGTTAAGATAATTATTGTAATAGTTTGCTTGCAACAGTCTGCAGTAAGCTCAATTGTAGGTATATATGTACTTGTTCTAAATTATAAATTTTCTTTGTTAATAAATATTCTACAAATATTTCGGACACCCTAAGAATATCTTAGCTATAAGATCTTGCGTACTCATAAATACGGTCCAAGGACTTACGCTAAATCTACTCAAATAAATGGTACATACGTTTGTATATCATACGACAATTTAGCTTGACCGTTATGGCAAGACGCCAATGCGATAGTACAAACTTACCAGTATACCATCTGACCTATATAATAAACATATGTCAAATTTATTAGGGTACTTCGATTATCTTAATCAGAAATCTAGGCATATTACTGTAAGTTTGGTCAATCAAATGTCATAAATCTGTCCGAAAATATTATAAACTAACGGTCCACCCCGGCTTCGCACGGGTATTTAATTTATAAATTTTTACATTACACTTTGAGTGGCTTTATTGAAGTTTTCATAAAGTTTCCTTATTCTTTTTAATATTCTGTAGATATGTTCATCAGGAATAATGTAAGATTCTAATGGTGAAAGAGTTTTTTAAATCATTCCAGTTGTTTCGGGGACTATTCAATCCAAACCAACGATCAAATCTTTCCTCATAATATTCGTATAGAAGTGTAGATGTAAAAACCGCTCTGTCTATTACATTTCCACGCACGACAAATTCACTGAATGAATCTTAACAATGAAATGGAGCAGAAATCTTTTAATTTATTTTGGTCTTCCAAATGGAGTTCTCTGCGCTCTAAAAACAAAAAATCCATGTTCATGGTTACCATGGGTTCAACGATCGTAAACCAAGGAATCTAATAAAGTAAACGAAATTACTGATGTAAGTACTTTCATAACGTTTTATTTAATATCTTGGTTTATGGAAATGTCGTGACATTTTATGAATATTAAAAAGATGTTTATCGAATTCGTCTCAAAGACTTCAGACTGGTTTTGCATGCGACTGTGAACGATAATACGTGCAATATTAATTCATGCGTTTTTCACTCATACTATTTTTCCAGTCAATATATTTTGATATCAAAAAAACAAAAGGAAATGATAATAATGCTTAGTGCAGGCTGTGCTCAGTATTTTAGGAATAATTTCTTCGTTTTTGAGTCCTTCCCGTACATTATACGCCATGCAGCACTCAAAAAATAATTATTGTGTGTGTGTGTGTTATGACGACCTCTGTGGCGTGATGGGCGACGATCCACCTGCGATGCAGGTTTCGATTCCCGCGTGACAAATATTTTTGCGATCTGCAGATTTGTTCAGGGTTTTCTGGTCGTTTTCTATAAATTTAAAAATATATATTAGTCATCTAGTCCCTATAACACAAGCTCTGCTTAGCTTGGGGCTAGATGAGGCTGCGTGGATTTTTTTTATTATTTGTTTATAATAAGGTCCTTGAAACGTATATCGTAAACAAAATTGACCAATGGAAATAGTATTTTTGATACAGCAGTATTGCCATACAGGGGATTAGGTAACGCAATGCAGCGCAGACTGTTTCATGGTTTTGTAATTTTTATTCTTTTAAGATTTTTGTTCATAAATAAGTTTTTAAGAATATGTAGAAGAGAACAATAGATTAACGTTTGAATTATTTACTTTGAATAGAACAAACTTCAGTCATGCATCACCACAACAATGTATAATCAAAAGTTAAAAACAAAGGAATTTCCACGAATCTTAGGAAACTTGGTTTCAAATAATGTATTTGTGTATTTTACTTTCGTGGCATGATGTAGCAATGTAACTTAGGTACGAAGAATAAGAAGATTACCTTGCTACAACGTCGTTTGCTACGACGTAGCTAGCTACGTCAAAGACGCTCGCTACGACGTAGCAATTTATTGCGCTTCTTCGTAGCAATGAAGCTATGGCGAAGTATTGTCGCTACGTCGCTTAGATATTAAGGTAAAATTTCAAATCAATTTAAGGTAATCATATTTTAGCTAATTCATGAGTCTATTTTATTCCACTCAATCAACAAAACAAAACAGAAATTCCCTTGAAGCAGCGAGGAACAAGATTAAACAAGTTTAACAAATGGTCTAGTACATTCTGCAAGCAGTGTTGAGGCACGAATTTTGTATTTTTCTGCACGTCATGCTCTTAGATGTTATTCCATTTATTTCACAAAGCTTACCTAGTTTTTGAAAACCAAACATTACCTGTACTAGGTACGCTCATTTGTTCTACTGAGGAAGGAGGTAAAGATACTATTATAGAAGGGTAACTCGATGGGAACAACAGCTACGCTATCGTGTCAGGTTTAACTCGTAGGCATCAACAATCATCATCGTTACCCATTGGTAAGCCACGAAGGAAAAGCCATTGCTTTTTCTTCGTGGATAGGTTTTATCGAAGGATGTTATAGGTAGTGCGGGAACCAATAGGCATCGAATCTAATTTGAAAAACGAACAACGTGACGGATGACAATCGATCGCAATCATACAATTTTTTTTTTTGGTTTCCTTGGGTTTAATAAATAAACACCAAATCCACCAAATCCGGATACCGAATTAGCTGTATAACAACAAACGTAAGCAAACATTGCCGAATGGATTAAATCTTTTGTTTTAAGAAAGCTGTTCTCAATGTCAAATCATAGTTTTCAAATGAGCGTACTGGAAATATGTCGCTTTTAGTTTTGTATTAAAGATGAGATAGAGTCACACACAGATTTATAAGACACTACCACAACCTTGACTAGAACCATCATTAATGTATAGTAACTTTATTCTTATATATTTAACTTTTATTAGAGTATATTGTAACATTAGCTTGATAAGTTTATATAAACAACCCATAGGAAGGTGATCCCCATGCTACAGGTTTATTCTAGTGTATAGGGGATCCTAGGAGATCACCAATGTAATAATTTTTAGGTCTTAAATATTTTTCAATAAACTTTATTATTATATTATTATTATTATTAACCTTACCGAAATAACCCTGCCGAGGTTTATTGTGATCTAAGGTAAAACCTCTTTCGTACGAAAATCAGTTTCACTTCTAAAATACTTATAAAAGGTCGCATGCTCGTGGCTGGGCAGAGACCGGGCAAAAAGTTAGGTAGTTTGTTTGAGAAATGTCAGGAAAAGCGTACTTTCTGCAGAGTTCCTGACTTTTGTTCCGTTCAAACATTTCGAGGTCCCAAACCACCTCCTCAAGTTAAGGGTCTAGAGAGTGTAATAGGTGTAGAAGTATATAAAAGAGCTTGTTTGTCTTTATGATGTATGATTTTGTTGAAAAGCTGAGTTTATTAATAAAGTTTGAGTTTGTGTTTTATATTCCGCTTGCCTTGAGGGATGAAAAGGTGCGTTTAAATTACGTTTAAGGGTGGTTATATTGATTGTTTTGCTTAAAATAGGAATGAAATAGTGACTTATGGTAACTTGTGTACCACTGAGAATAAATACTTGAATCGCTATGAAGAGCTTGAAAACTCGTGAAAAGAAAAAACCCAAAAGAAACGCATTTAGGGATTCTTCCTTCTAACCAATTTTTCATCATATTCGTCGAATATTTTTGATCTAGTATTATCTAAGATTTTAGTTATTATAGTGCCTAAGCATCGTAATTAAATAGTATCCCAAGTCGAAATCGAAAATTTTTGGGACATTCTAAACCAAATAATAGCAAACCATGGTGAAATTATTCTTAAACAACAATTTTTTTTAGTACTCAATTGTATGGGAAATTCAAACGTCGCCGGATCCTCAAAGATTGCAATATACACCTTATATAATTGTCTTTAAGGCATTAAAGGAAAATCTCACCAGACAATTGACGCCAGATACGAAAAGAAAGCACTAATCCTTACTTCAAGAGCACATATAACTCCGAGGGCCAACTTTACTGACTCTTCTGCGTGTCATAGGGTATTCAAGACCGAGTTCAGTCTAGCGAGCCATACGTCATGGTCATGTTAGAAAAAGGTACTTATCCGTTATATCTAGAATCGACGTCATTTAAGCGAGGAGGTCTAAATATAATTGCCTAATAACAACCGAACAATAACCAATAGACGATCGGTGATCAATCGCTAGTTTCCTGGCACACAAGCGATGTGAAATAATAATTAAAGGCATGATGTCATAGAATAGAACAACCCCCTCCCCCCGTGACAATGTCTATTGACCATTGGGGATACTATTAAGAGCAAGTCATAGTCTTTTGTGGAAATTGGATAGGTAAATTCACGCTCAAAGGAGCGAGACAGAATTCTATGTAGAAAGGCGCAAAAATCAGAGTATGTTTGAGTAACATCACACGAAAACTACGCAACTTGTCAACTGAAAATGGCTAAGAAGAACCAAATAATAAGTAATAACTTAAGAACCAAAACATAACTGAATTTATTGGACCGAACTTGCTCCTAAAATTACGACCAAATTATGTACGAAATAGTCCACATTTATGTTTCTTTCAAGTATTTTTTTGTTTTTCGTGTTTTCATTTACTCTGTGATTATGATTACTCAATTAAAGAAATAACGGAAATGAGATGGTGAATACGTGAGAACTTGAAAACAAACTGGTTATGTTAGTCTCATAAGTGGATGAATCTTATGATCTCTTAAGTTTTTGCTATGCTATGTAGTTTAATTTCAAATATATATTTTGTAAAGGGTGGCCTTTACAAAAATTATAAAATGCTTTTTGTAATGAAATTTTCATGTGAAAATATAAAATAATTATATTCCTTTACATGTTACAAAAAAATACTTTGGTCCTTATCACATATTGGTTAATTTGGTTATAACTTACTGGTAGATATTGTGTGTAGACCAGACCTATTTTACCATTTGGTTTAACTGGTTTAACTCCTCGCTCTACTAATTTTAGATTTAATACGTCTTAAATTCACAAATAAATTTTACTGGACATATTCCACACCGCATGTTAGGTACTAGCTAACTGATATACTTATTCCAAATTATTACCATTTCAAGAAAGACATAAAACTTAGAACAACCGGAACAAATAAATGCAGATCGTACAAACAGTAGGTATTCCTGAGGCAAGGAATAGAACCCTTAACCTCCTGCGTCGCAGGCAGACCTTCGCCCACCGCGCCGCAGAGGTCGTCATTAACTGGGAGAATTAACTTATCATTGCACAGGTTAGTTTATTTAAACTTTATGAAGTAGTCTTTGAACCGGGGAGCTGGATTAATTGAGAAAAGTTACTGTTTTTGCGAATGGTTGCAACACGCCGTTTAAATATTTTAGTTGAGTAGCACGCTTTACTTTCACCATTATTAAAATTGAGCTAAAGTTTTATAAAAAAAGTATTTAGAAAATAATACAAATGTTATTTTTCTATATATAATACAAAAATAATATATAAACAATAGAGGTATATAATACAAAAATGCTTTATTGTACACCAGAAAAAGAACATTAATAAGGGCGGCCTTATCGCTTAGAAGCGATCTCTGGCACTGAGGCAACCTTTGGATGGAAATAATCACATAATAAGCGGCCAGTGACAAATATATCAAAACGGTGCATACCGGTTTGGTATATTAATATGTAATTAATGTTTTGAAACTTACGCGATCTGAACACATAATGATTAGTAATTAACGGGTATTTATCGCGTTTCTTCTTCCTCCTTTCTTCTTCTTCTTTTCTCTTTTTAATATGTAATCTATATCTATACTAATATTATAAAGAGGAAAGATTTGATTGTTTGTATGTTTGTTTGTTTGTTTGTTTGTTTGTTTGAATTGAATAGGCTCCGAAACTACTGGACCGATTTAAAAAATTCTTTCACCATTAGAATCCTTAATTTTCCGTGATGAACATAGGCTATATAATATTTTCAAAAAAGTTAGGGATCCGCATGAAAAATTCAATAATTGAACCGTGGGCTGTATATTCAACCTCTTTTTCTATTATGGCGCGTCAGAATAGAAAAAGAGGTTGTATAGGGCACGGTGCTATACAACCTCTTTTCTCTACGGCCAGTGTCAGTTTTGGAATGTCGAGTCAATGTCAAAAACCCCAATGCTGTTAAAAAAAGTAAAGATCCGTATGAAAACTGTAAAACCCATCGTTTTAGTGTGTATAATTTCTGAAATTTTTGTTTAATACCCGTGCGAAGCCGGGGCGGGCCGCTAGTGTTGAATAAATCTATATCTATACTAATATTATAAAGAGGAAAGATTTGATTGTTTGTTTGTTTGTATGTTTGTTTGTTTGTTTGTTTGTTTGTTTGTTTGAATTGAATAGGCTCCGAAACTACTGGACCGAGTTAAAAAATTCTTTCACCATTAGAATCCTTAATTTTCCGTGATGAACATAGGCTATATAATATTTTCAAAAAAGTTAGGGATCCGCATGAAAAATTCAATAATTGAACCGTGGGCTGTATATTCAACCTCTTTTTCTATTATGGCGCGTCAGAATAGAAAAAGAGGTTGTATAACGCACGGTGCTTGCTTTTTCTCTACGGCCAGTGTCAGTTTTGGAATGTCGAGTCAATGTCAAAAACCCCAATGCTGTTAAAAAAAGTAAAGATCCGTATGAAAACTGTGAAACCCATCGTTTTAGTGTGTATAATTTCTGAAATTTTTGTTTAATACCCGTGCGAAGCCGGGGCGGGCCGCTAGTATAATATAATATTATAAAGAGGAAAGATTTGATTGTTTGTTTGAATTGAATAGGCTCCGAAACTACTGGACCGATTTGAAAAATTCTTTCACCGTTAGAATCCTAAATTTTCTGTGATGAACATAGGCTATATAATATTTTCAAAAAAGTTAGGGATCCGCATGAAAAATTCAATAATTGAACTGTGCGCTGCATAAATAAACTCTTTTTCTATTATGGCGCGTCAGAATAGAAAAAGAGGTTGAATATTATAGCGCACGGTGCTTGCTTTTTCTCTACGGCCAGTGTCAGGTAAATAGTGTCGAGTCAATGTCAAAAACCCCAATGCTGTTTTAAAAAAGTAAGGGATCCGTATGAAAACTGTGAAACCCATCGTGTTAGAGTGTATAATTTCTGAAATTTTTGTTTAATACCCGTGCGAAACCGGGGCGGACCGCTAGTGTTGAATAATTTTATGATATTATTTTATTGTTGTGGTATAAATTGTAATTTAGAAAAGAAGTTTCATAATAATAAAACAGCACCATATAGCCTAGATATCAATCAATGGGAGGTTGTAGACAAAAAATAATTTACTGCTGTATTACAATTAAAATTGCTCTTATTTCTGTAGCACAATTTTGATCAGTCGAATAAATATTTGCTGTATTTTAAAAATATCTGAAACAGATGCTCTTTCCCAAATACGCAGAGCCGGAAAACAAAATATCAATTGTCCAAATAGTATTATTTCGGAACGGTTCAGTGGTTATATTCCAATAAAATAACCTGTAAAAATAACTACTACTAACAAATATTACTATCAACTAACCATTTTACTATAAAAACTATCGTAGTTTGATGAATTCATTATGAATGTACATATAATAGGTTCGTAGTTAACCCGCTTACATTCATAATGAAATCAAATAACCAAATAAGAACAATACTCACTGTTTTAAAATAATTGAGACTATTTAAAAATAACTGCACACTGTGCAAACATAGGTAGCGCAACTGATCCATATTAAACAGTCGGAAGTGTCACCAAGATGCCGACTGCTTTGCCTACCTGGCAATGCTGATGCGCCAGATACTCACCCTCGGGTCACAAATAAATATAAAAATACCTTGAATTTAATTCATGTAAATAATTATTTCATTTAATAATTATTAACATGAATTAAACTAATTCTAAATACTAAAATTCTGGGTCTTTAGTCGTTTCGCCCCACAAGCGATTCGTACCGCGGTGCAAATCGGCCTTTTGAATGAATATTTTACCGGAATTGTGTATACTCTGGATTCTATTTGCACACAGAACTACTACAATTAATCATTCATTTACTGTTATTATTGGTAGGTGCTTTGCTATAAAACTATCGAAGCTCAAGGGCGCATACAACCTCAACTCTGTGCGAAAAGGCTAGACATATGATTTTGCGTTCATAAGAGCGGGACAGGGCATTGCAACGCAAGTCCAAAAATCAAGTTTTAGCTTATTATCTATTAATTAGGACATTATTTGAAAAAACCGAAACATATAACATTTTTATTATACTTAATTCTATTACCACGCTTATTGTCAAGATCTGAACTTCTGTATTTATTGAGAAATTTAGGTTTTAGTAAAAATTTAGAGGTAACTTTGCGATTTTTATCTATCGAGAAAATTTTATGGAATCGTGTTTTCGAAACATATGATCGATAGATTAAGTCCTGAACTTTACCATATTATCAATTTCAAAGTTAAACATTCAGTAGTTTAGACGAAATGGACATCCGGCGGAGTTGAAAATTAGCAGTTTGAGGTAGTATACACTCTTAACGAACCCATTACGGTAAGCGGGTTAGCTGCGAACCTTATTTTTGTTGGTAGAAACCAACGTTCCATCCATTAACTAGGGACTTCTTTAAAAAAGTTCACAGTTAATCTGTTTGCGCCGGCAATTAATTTATTGATACTTTAACCTTCAACCTTTACCTACAAAAACTGTTAGTACGCTAGTCTTTCTTTTCACTAAACTGAATATTTCTTTAGAGCTTCTGAAATATTCCGCGCAAACTGTAGACCTGAGTGCTTATAGGCTGTGCAGAATATCTTAAGTAAAACTCACTGAAACATTAGACGCTTACTGTACTTACGATAGTTTATGTATGCGGGACGAATGTGGAAAATATTATCTTGCGGGACGTTGAAATAATTTTAAATAACGTGGGCCGAAAACTAAGGACGAATATAGCATAAATCTAATAAAAAACACCTTCAAATGGTGATTTAATAAAAATAAGAATGCGCGGGAAAACATAATGATCGGAAAAACACTTATTTGTAAGTACAGCTTAGAAAGGAACGTAATTATCTACTGTTTATGTTTTATTGTTTACCTACCATTATAGGTACCAATCTATCTGTAGGGTATATTATTCATACTTAGTTTTCCGCGCACTAGCGCACCAAGTCTACCCGACTACACATCAATCATAGAGGTTAAACACACTGCTTTTACATCATGGTTACAATGTCGCTATAGAATTCTTGCCAAAAAATAATGTGTAAATTGATAAACCTAGCCATAACTGAAATAAGGTTATTTTCTTTCTTTCTTCTTTCTATAGGAAACTTCAGTGCTTTTATGCATACGCATAAAAGCACTGAAGGATAATGAGACGTATTTGTTGCATTTTAAGGCATACAACCGCTTCGTCTATTTCTTTAAGTATCGGTTACGTCCTTTAATATGTAACAAACTTTCAATAGTTCTCTAAAATATACATATACAAGGTGTAACAAAATATGTGTACTAAGCCGAAGGGGAAGGTTTCAGACCCCAATGGTGATCAGTTGTGGGGGGAAGATAGTTAAAAATTCCTATTTTTCGTTTCCCTTACAAAAAGTTTTAATTTTAAAAAGTAACAACACTATCCGGGTAACCTATACATACCTACTACCACTGCAGGTAGGTAGGTATTTATCTTCGTAGAGTTCAGCTATGGCGGGGCGGGAGACTACCTAATCTATCTATCTATCCATCTATCACTCTACATCTGTGACCATACTGACGTTATTGTCACAGGTACAAGAAACGGCTGCCTTTAGGGTTGTCACTTCGTAAAAAATCAGCTGTCCATGTTGAAACTTTGATGCAGTTTTTTCCGAGATACCGATCGAAATTCGAAAAGTCGTTGAACAAAAGTTGGTCCTCGGGGGGGTGGAAATTCACCCCTTTTCGCTTAGTACACATATTTTGTTACACGGTGTATATAGTATATCATAAGTTTATTACTATAAAGTTATTCTATGCCCTTACTAAGTAGCTATCCACTCACTTCTGGGACCTACCAGAAGTGAGTGGATAGCTCGATACAAAATATACCTATATTTTGTATATAACTACGTGTAGTATTACCCACCCACTTACATACATAGGTATACATTTGTAATAAACACCACGTTTGAATTAAGTAACATAACAGCATTTCTCTTGGTCGGGTAAAATTAAAGCTTCCACGGATTTTCATTTATTAAAGGAGTAATTTTGGGCTAATTGGGTAAATGGGGTACACAGATAGCAGAAGAGAGCTAGCTCATGTATCTTAATTATCTTCTGCCTTGCCATTTTGACTCGAATGTACGCTGACTATTTTCAAAAATATATTTACTAAGTGAATAAAAATTTGGGGATGAGAAAATTTTACAGAAGAGAGACTTTAGAGAGAGATATCAAATGATTGTCATAATATCATCAACAGTCTTGTTTTTTCGGACAAATTGCCAGAAAAGACGGGAAACAACCTGGAAAATAATAAGCATAATAATAGCTCGTGGTAACCGGTAAGGCAACTTACAGAAATCTGAATACTTATGCACTTACACGTGCCTTATAAACATATGTACATATTATACTATCCTTTGAAATCTACAAGAAACAAGACATTGTGTTAGTATTTTTGAGTGATTAGATCTTTTCCCCGAAATCGTTAATTCCGCGTAGCAAATTTTCCTTTCGCATTTTTCCCCACTCGAACTTTTACCCATTCTCCTTTTTTATCATTCATAAATAATTCCAATGTCAAAATTTCCTAATAGCGTACTTTTCCGATCCTCTTGTTTATCATGCGCGAATATTACCAAAATCATAATTTCCTTATAGCGTATTATATAATTATCATAATTTCCTAATAGCGTATTATCCATTTTACCTTAACCTTCTTCTTTACCTATATATACTTAATTTTCAAGTTTTCTAGCTGAATTGCATACTTATGATTTGTTACTTTAATTTATAAAAATTAGTTTAAAAAAATATAGACAATGTATTATTTTGATAAAATTGTATTCTTAACATACTTACCTACCTTTAAACCAAAGCAGCAACAAAAAAACCTTCCTATTATTTCACAAAATGAAGCAGTAACCGGCAGTTTCATCACGTCTTCGTTTGGCGAGCTATATGAATACTTAACTACTAAACTATTATTAAAAAAAATACATGGAAACTTTTAGTTTCGGAAAAATATCGCGTAAGAAACCAAACTATTACAAAAAGAAGCGAATGGGAAACTTTTGCTCTGGAAAAAATATCGTTTATGAAATAGACATATTGTGATAAATGTCGCTTGGCCATAATTGAGAATGAGGAAGCAAGCGAATGAGAAAAAAAGTGGCGGGTAAAAGTTTGAGTGGGGAAAAATGCGAATGGAAAGTTTGCTATGCGGAATTAACGATTTCGGGGAAAAGATCTAATCACTCGTATTTTTTACCACTGCAGGGCAATGGTTCGTCTTTAAATCTTCCCTGAATATTGTTTATTTTGGCGAAATTTCTGTGATGCGACCAAATCCGCTCTACACTGAAGTCCAGCATGAGCGAAGCAATAAACGCTGCGGTAGACAGTTCTAGATGGAGACACATCCTGTAGACAAAGGTCCTAAATAAAGGTTCCAACCCTCAGCTATAAGGCTATTGACGCGGATAGTAGATAAGGATTAGTATATATACCGCTTAACTCAAAAACTGTAAAATTAAAGGATCAGTCGGTTAATAGCAAGAAAGAATGAAAAAATTGGTTGCTTTTTGTGGTCAATGTGGACCAGACATTCTGGTTGCGCTATGTAACACATTGTATCAGCACATCTAACAAATATGCTTAATTTTCTGCAAAAAGATTTAAGAGCAGTCAAAAAGGAAATTTATTTTTGTAAAAGCAATTGTTACTGAAATGGACTCATTTATAAATTCAGCTAACTTGAGGTGAAATAATTAAATTTTTTGAATAATTTTGTAATTATTTTTGTAGCTTGGGTTTTTTGTTTCCTGTGTGGATATTTTTGGGGAATTTCACCTTCACTTTTTTGGTTAATTTATTTTTACGTCCAAAGAACTCATTAAAGGTTATTTTTATTAAATTACAGCAATCTTTTGCACAACATTGTTACTTATAAGCATTTTGCCTCCATAATATGGAGGCAAGATATAAAAGCGTATATATTTTGTACGTATTTGGAGAATGTTCTTTGTAATTCATTTTATGTGTAGTTTATTTTTATGTTACGGAATATTTAGGTTTTATCACTTTTAAATATAGGCCTTAGTCTAACTACGCATCAGATAGCAGTTCTTAGTTCCTCCATTTTATCTTACATTATTCAATTTATGAAGATTATTACAAAGCGTTAATCGGTGCTTCACCGATAAAACCAGCTAATATAAGTTTCAAGCCGATGTGACACTTCGATTAAGAGCTGCAGCCAGGGATGCGGGTTCGAGTCCCGTCACTTAAGCAGGATTAGTTTGGATGAAAACTTGAGTTGTTGTTTGTGGTGAGAATTATGGTTTTAAAGCTTTTGCCAGTGGTTCCGCGCGCGTTTTCCGCGATAAAACTTATTTTCTTTATTATTTCAGATCTAGGAGAAAGCAAGAATAGAAAAATTAATTTCAGTCAGTTCAGTAGCTTTATAATGTGAAGAACAAATTAGCTATCTGAACTTTTGCTTGAAAGAATACTTCTGTTTTCTATTATTTATACCTAAGCTGTGTAGTATATGAAGTTATTAAGCCTTTCCGCGGTAAATTAAAAAGTAAAGCAAATACCTTTCTTTCACAATATTTCCTCCACCAATGAATTTAAATCTTGGATAAATAGAAGGCAAATCATTAATTACTTCCTATCTTGTTTCGCCAACGATCTTGTAAAAGGAAGTATAAAGGTTAAAGGATAATAAAGCACGTTTTTACACAAAGATTAATTAGATAGACTCAGTTTTATCATTGAAGAAAGGAAGGTACTGAAAAGAAAGATGATGACGCCCTTTGATTTCAAGTACATTTTGCTTTTGCTTTTTCGGAGTCTGATTAATACGCAATTATCTTATCTACCCCCTTAATACAGCAAGTACCTATAATTATGCTCACGATCAAAATGGGATAGAACCGTTTCCAAGTGACACACAGTCGGACATTTATTTTGACGAGGGTCCGTCTGAGATGTATAAGGGCAAGTGAAACGACCTGTTAAGATGCTTGCTCGTTTATTACTGGTAACTGCCGTGATTACAATGAGCGCGATGCACTGCATGCAGCGCGCGCGCGCGTATACGGCAAGTAGCTAGGTAGGTATATATCTACTTAGCTACGTACATAGTCACCGTCCCATTCCGATTGCGCGGGGATTATACACTTTATGCCTTTACACACTGTATCCAAAATTAAAAAGAAGCACCGCACTAATTCGATCCCTGGGGTGGTTGCTGGGGTGTCAATATTCTTTTCCCAATTAAACTACTTAACCAATTTAGTGATTAGTACATCCCGGATCCAGGTACTGAGGAAGGAAATCGTTATTTTCTGGGATATTTTTTTAATTTTTATTAGTTCGGGAGCGAGAGTTTATTATTACCTATTATTTATTTATTTCAGATCATAGAAATCCATATAAAATAATTATTAGGTACACATACAACTGAAAAATTATACTATTATTGGTACACAATAAAACGAATAGAACAAAATGTCACAGTAAATTTAAAATTGAATAAAATTATATACTCAAATGTAATTACAAAATTAACAATACAAAATAAATTTAAATTTGCATCAGAGAGCCCATTACTACCTGTATCCACCTGTTTTGAATAGGGCAGTCTGTCCGTGCTACAATTATCTGCAGGATGCCACTTATTTATATTATTATATTTATTAAGTTTAGTAACACGATTTAAAAAACCAATTACACTAGTTACTTAAGATTATTGTTACTTATAGGCTTACACAGTAATTAAATGCAGATGATTGTAGTCATTACCTCATGGGCTTAGACAGTAATAACAAAAATCTTAGAAAAAAGATAAAAGATATCAACCCCTAAAGGTAACATATTGCCCCGTTGTTGCAGATGATCCCCTTTGGGGGCGCGGCGTCGTGGTGGCGACATGTGGAGGGTGGGTGTGCTCTTCATCACACAGATCGCCGTCTGTCAGTTCGCAACTGGTAAGTTCATTTTAAATTGTGCACTAGCGCAAAATTTGGTCAGTAATAATTTTCTGCAATAGCGCAAAATTTAGTAGGTAAGCTATATTTTTTTTGCTCTAGCGCAAAATTTAGTCAACTATATTTTTGTGTACTAGCGTAAAACTTCGTCATCTACAATACTGTGCACTAACGCAAGATCAGAGATGCCTGGAGGAGTCTTGTTCTTGCACAAGGTCGCTGGGATTTACTCGTAAAAATAGGACCTGCATTAGCAAATAGGTTACTCTGGCTTTCCTTCAAATAAATACAAAATTTCAAAGTAAACAACAAAATTGCCGCACAATTGAAAAAAGCAAAGCGCAATTTGTGTGGTTCCTTTATTGACAACAATAGCGTACGGATCGCATTCAGCAATAGAGACCGCTATCGAGTTAGAAAGTATTGCAGGATCTGTCGGGTGTGGTTAGAACTTGGAGTAATCGATCGAGCAATTTGCGGTTGCTTTATGCTGTCTGATATTATATAGGTCAGGGAATAGTAGAACTTTAGGAATGAATGAATGAAAAAATGTTAAAACTTTAGGCACTTAACTAAATTTTTCATTATTGTGCGGTATGTGTGCCCTATAAAACTGCAAGACTGCAAAACTAAGTATCACGCTTAAATAATTGCAATAACTTTTTAAGAAACATTGGTTAGCCTCATATAAGAGTAATGTATCCTGGATAATCCACACAGCATCATTTAGCCACAAGCTAAGCAAAACTTGTGTAATTGGTACTTCTACGATAGCTGTTATACTTAATAAAGTATAAGTATCACATTAGATATGATTGCAATTCAATAATGGCTGCCGGAGAAATTACAAGTAAACTTTTAGTGCAAAACGAATCTAACTAGAATCACCAAGAGCTCGATGATCAAAATCAAGTACTTTATTTCGTTTACCTAAACCTTACAGGACTCTTAGACTCGTCACAACATACAAGTTAATGAAGTAATAAAAATGTAATCACTTCGATTCATTGTTCACTTTAATCTTTTTAAGGTAAAGTAAAGAACCGAGCGAGAAACTTTTACCTTGTTAGAATAAACGACCAGGCCAATTTTAAACTTACAACTGTTTTACTCCCATCAGAAAGTCCAGAAACCTCTTCAACGGAGGAAGACCAAACCGTGACGTCATTCTACGCGCTCAGCACCAACATGGCACCAGCTCCCATCATGCTGCGGCTGGGTAACTCCACCATCGACAGTACGAAGTCGTTCAAAGTGCCTCAGCCCTCGCGGGAGCCTGCACCTAGTGGAGCGCCCACTGTGAGGCCTGAGGTGGCTGTACCCGTTCTGAAGGTAAGATCGAAGGTGGGGAGAAGCTCGGTAGAATGTTTTTTTAGGAAAGTACTAGGGCATCATAATTGTAAACAAATAAATAATGCTGGACAATCCACACAGCAGCTTTTAGCACCAAGCTAAACAGAGCTTATTATTATGGGTTATTCTTAATAACAATTTGAACTGTGGGGATTGTCTGGCATCATTTATTTTTTATTTATTTATATATATTAATAGAAAACACCCGGAACCAGCAAACTGTAGATTGAACAAACACTTGTCCCGAGGCGGGAATCGAACCCACAACCACTCAGGCGGATTTGCCCGCCACGCAACATTGTTTGCCCTTAACATACCTAATCATAACGATTTTCTTAATCATGGCTGACTGAATAAATTATTTGAAACGTGGTAGAAAGCATTGAAAACGAACAATTGTATAGGTACATAAAACTTTTTTCACAGGCAGACTCCTGACACACTACTGTTGTTTAGGCTTATAACTGTTTCGTTCACCAGATGCCGACGGTCCCCCACGTAGTATCAGTAAAGAACACCTACTTTGACCACGACCGCAAATACGGGCCGACCTTCGAGGACTCCGACGGTAACCTGACGCGGATCACCGTGCAGTTGGGGGAAGATGCACAGCTCAACTGCAGGATCAGTCTTTTGCAGGATAAAACTGTAAGTAAAAGAGGATTCATAAGTCTTTAGTGTAAAATGTGCAGTTGGGGTAATATCCACAGTTCAACTGCAAGATCTTATTTTGCAGAATAAAACCTTAAATAAAAGAGGAACTATTTCTTTAGTAAAAAGTTTTCATAAACAGTTTCCTTGTTAGATTCATTTATATGTGCGTTTGGCGTATTTAAAAAATCATACATGTTTTATTAAACAGAAAAGAAAATAATTATTCCACTTAGTGAAAAATTCCCTATTTAATTTCGACTAATACGGAAAATTGGTATGAGAGGAAGCTTCCCCTATTAGTTAAATACTTCAATTTGGTTTAATCTAAATGTAGACCACTAGAGAACGCATTATTTAGTAAAAAGTTTTCACAAACTGTTTCCTTGTTAGATTCATTTATATGTGCGTTTGGCGTATTTAATATTATGTGTATATAAAAAAATCATACATATTTTATTAAACAGAAAAAAAAATATTATCTCACTTAGCGAAAATTCCCCATTTAATTTCGACTTATACGGAAAATTATTATGAGAGGAAGCTTCCCCTATCAATTAAATACCTCAATTTGGGTTAATCTAAATGTAGACCACTAGGAAACGCATTATTTAGTAAAAAGTTTTCACAAACTGTTTCCTTGTTAGATTCATTTATATGTGCGTTTGGCGTATTTAATATTATGTGTATATAAAAAATCATACATATTTTATTAAACAGAAAAAAAAATATTATCTCACTTAGCGAAAATTCCCCATTTAATTTCGACTTATACGGAAAATTATTATGAGAGGAAGCTTCCCCTATCAATTAAATACCTCAATTTGGGTTAATCTAAATGTAGACCACTAGGAAACGCATTATTTAATATTGTAGGTAGCAAGAATTAATCTCAAGGACGTCATTGGATAGTTAAAAGCCGACAAATCAAAATCATGGACTTGTATTCGACGAAAACAGTCTCTATCTTTGCCGTTTTCATATAAAGTTTATATATAAACGACGAAATCAGTGCAAACTATGCTACATCTTTCCAAATGCTGATAATATCTTCTGATCATTATTCGAAAAGCAATCCTTGTCAAGCACTTATACAAACCAGATTCCTCAGTGATCTTATTTGTCAGGCACCGGTTTCTATCCGCTCATTTCTTTATCTTGTTAGGAAGCAACGTTGTTTTCATAATAAATTATACTTAAAATGTTATCCGACCCATTTCCGGAAGGCTAAACGAAATCCGTTTTTGTTTTTTCTTTTGCCTTGAAGCAATGCTTCGGGTAAGGGGAGCTGTATTTTTATACAGCGTACTTGTATGAACATGGTTGTTTTACTCATTTATTTGTTAAAAGAATTAAAACGAACACTAAATTCTTTAAAATCGAAATTGTTTTTTCGGGGAAAATACTTATCCGTCGTTGACATTTTTATGGAATTATTCATTATATAGCTTAAAAAAAATAATCATAAATATAAAAGGCCACAATGGATGGAGAATTCAGCGAAGCAAAGAAAGAACCTCATCCTTTTTTGGCGTTGGTGAAAAACCAGCAATGACTTGTTTTGTGAATATGGTAAACGCCCTGATGTTTGCGGATTAGAATGCTGACGGACACATTGATCTTTATACTCTGATTGCATGAGTCTTACGCAAGTCTTACGTCATTGCTTTTTAAACTCCCACTGACAACGGATTCTAAACAGCATCCGCCCGCCGTTTTTATCCCTCTCTATGACTCGACTGCGCAGCGATGTGCTATCTTTTGTTTATGGTCCATAATCGTAACGGGTAACGGTATCGTCTTTCTTAGGCATAAACGTCAAACATAGATCTATGACTGAGCAAAGCGAAAAGCCGGTGGTGCCATAAATAAGAAGTTGAAGCATGCTTTCACAAAATGGGAAAAAGCTAGTCTATTGAAGGAAATATTGATTGTTTGTTTGAATTTTTGTTAGCGAAACTACTGGAATGATTTGAAAAAATATTCACAATTAAAATCCTACACTATCCCTGATGAATACCTATGGTATATTATTCTTTTATTATTTTTTGGTATTTTATTATCAAAAAAGATAAGAATCCGTATTAAAACTTCAATAATTTACCCAATGTGTGTATAAAGCATAAGTTTATAATTTTCGAAATATTTGTAATACCCGTGCGAAGAGAGATTAATAATTTGAAATCTATTCCAAGTTGATAATGAGTGCGTAATGTTAATAACAACAAACGAAACCGAAGAACCATAGAAAGTTACTGCCACTCCTAAAATCTTCCTTCTCCTATAACTTCACGTTTCAATTTGTTTATTTCCACTGTAAAAAGCCTTTCTATCGAGGCGGAGTGCTTTCATTATAAAGAAACATTCAACGGGTTTGAAACAATGCTTTTATTTCGAAACCTTATTATGGTTATCGTGGTTCTTCCGTATAAGAAGTTGCCAAGTTTTTATTTCATTACCTTGGAGAAAAATTAAATTATAAGGTTGTGTACAATTTACAAATAACATGCTTGTGTAGGTGATAATGGTTTTAGTTGGCATTACACGTTTTATTGGCGTATTTTAGTTTTTTGGCGATAATACACTCGCCTTTAAATTAGAGCGATAAATAACTAAGAGTAACGCATCCGACTAAATAATTTTAAAGTAAGTAAACAAAATACTAAACTATACATACGTACATAAGCATGCAAGTTCGTAGATTTGACAAATTTTTATTGGTTTTAAGGTCGATTCCCATCCTCAGCTATAATATCTCATAAACTACTGCAGCCATAATAATGTACCTTATAATATAAGAATCAATTTCAAAGTATATATTATAAACCATTTATAAACCTTGAAATTTAAAATAATAATACATTACAAAAAATGTACCATTATACTAAATAGTAAGGTAGATTATGTACATGTGTACAAAATGAAGACTTACAGTACAAAATACCTTTCATAATTTTGATAATTTTTCATAATTTTAAAAGAGACCTACAAAGACGAATATGAAGGTATACAATGAAAGGTATTGGTTTGTACATTTTTAAAATAGTTTTTGAAATGTAGGTAGATGTCACACTTTTTGAAAACATTTGAAAAATTTACTATTTCCAATTGTAAATTGTTTTTGAATAAGTGATGATGATTAAGTAACTACCCATTACGTGTAAATACATTATCATTCATTTATTATTTAGTCAACATGATGGCCCTTAAATTGAACCATATGTCAACGCACAAACTTCGGTTGAACCTTAGTAAGGTTCAGTTTTGTATGTGCCATATGATATTTCTCACGACATTATACCCTGCGGCTACAAATCAGCTTTTGTTAAAGTATAGTGTAGGTACACAACAAGTCAAAAGCTAAGAATATTTAAGGACTTCATTATATAGGTAACTCTTTGTTGATTCAGGTCATGGTTTACTATTTTTCCTTTTCTTTTGACCGTACTATAACTTGTTCTGGGGTTCTCTAGGGCAGAATAGGCCATAATTACAGCGCATCGCCGTGTACATTATTGAAGTTGAAGTGGAATTTCAGATAATTTATGCATTCGATGATAAAGTCAATTAATTTTTCTGAATTTTAGTCTAGTCAACAATTAATAGTTGATTGTAAACTAGAAGAGAATGTAGAACAAAATACAAAAAAAAAAATATTTACAACAAGGTACATAGGTTACATAAGTTACAAGTGAACGATGAGACGGCAAAAGTTATAAACTGTGGAGCAGCCTCATCGTAGTTCTGCAGCTACTGTACAGACGCTATAACGGCGATAGCTGTATAATTGGGGCCCTATTTGATGATATATCGGCTGTCACTACCATGACACAGTTCAGTTTAGGCAGAAGGTTTATAGTTGTAAACGCTGCCTAAAGAAGCAACTCCTTTAAGCAGTTTTAAGAATATAAACCAGACGGAAATACAGATGATATGCAGCTTGCGCGCTGTTTGGTTCCCATGCAAGAGCTGGATACTGCTATAGCTAAAAGTGTAGGTACAGTAAAACCCACTATTTACCTCAAGCTAATATCCCCCGATATCCCACAACACGTCCCGTGGGTGTCGTAAGAGGTGATGTTGATGAGACAAGCACTCAGCAGCGGGAGGTAGCGGCAATGGATCCTGCGGAACAATTATAGCACTCAAATATCAAATATCAAAGTGCTTTATTTCCTTAAAACCTTTCAGTACTTTTAAATACTACAAAACTGGGAAAAAATATGACTTTAATGTTTTTATTTATTTATTCTTAACACAAGCTCAGCATAGCTTAGGCTTGATGATGCTATGTGGATTGTCCAGAATTTTTTATTTATTATTTATTTGTAGTGGACCAGTATAGCCTGGTAGGTGTAAATGATGATGTGTATCCTAATCTATGACATTAAATCATTCAAAATCTTCTACTCTAGCTCAAAGCACAAACCTGACTTCTCTGAAAACTGAATTTGAAATCTCTCACTCCACACTAGAAAGAAACCTACTGTTAAAACCAATACGAAAACCTACAAATCTATTTACAGGCAGTTACAGATCACAGACCTGTTTTAATTTCCGGAATGATTTGAATAAAACGAACTCTCACTACAAAGCTGAGCAAAATGGCAACCGCAATTACTTTGAAAGGGAATTCTTAGTAGTAATTAGACTCTCTCAACTTTAGACCTTTAATTTCAATTGAATACGAGAGCCTGCCTCCAGACGGCGTTTGGATAATGTCTTTTCAAGTTTCAGCAATAGACTTTAGCTGTTTTAGATGATTTAAAGTCACTAAAACTTGTTAATTCCCACGCTTTGAACTAAGTATTTATTATGAATGTTAGGGTTAACTACAAACCTAGATTGTTTTTAAAGAAACCCGGCGACCGTGGGCGCATCGATACCGGCGCGCCAAGAGCACTTACTGTTGTCCTTCGTCGACTTCATTAAGAATTTGTTTTTATAAGCAGTTTTTAATAAGGTAGGTAAGTATCCAATGCTAAACCTTTAAGGTAGGTAAGTTCATGGCTTCAGCTGTCTGCATATGGTCGAGAAGGTGCTGAAGAATACATTTGGTTTATTCCGTTCATTACCTAGTTCATGCTGTCATGTAAATCTCATATTAAATAAAAAAAATATGAATTAAATATTTTAATGTTTTCACATGACAGCAATTTTCATTTTTCAGTCAATTATCAGGTATTTAACAAAAAAAACACATATTTTTTTCATACTGTTGAAGTTTTCTAGTGATCTATTTTTAAATACTTTATAAATCCCCGATGCACATGGGCTATGCCATGTTCATCGGTGATAATGCAGGATTTTAATGGTGAAAGAATTATCCAAATCCGTTCGGTACCTAGTTACGAAGCCTATGCAATTCAAATTAACACGTTCATGCCCCAAGACGCACATGTTTTTGCGGGCCCTGAAGGCGGCAGTTCGCTCATGCGGGTCGCACCACTGCTACTGGGAAGCGAATGCGTTAACATACATATCTCCTCCTCCTTATAATTTAAATCCTCTTCATAATATTAACATAGAGACTCAATTGAGCTGCTGTATATTGCAACCAGTCTGCAGTTAGCAGATCGTTGTTATAAATCTAATTGAGTATTTTTTTTCAAATCTAAATTCTAGTTCTTATTGGTAGTTCTGTTATTTATTTTTAATTTATCCTTTGCACATTATTTGAAGAATCGCGACAGCCATAGCTTTAAAGTAGACAAATACATAAATAAAATCATCATCATCATCATCACCAGCCTATAATAGTCCACTGCTGGACATAGGCCTCCCCTAATGAGCGCCATAGATGGCATCATCTATACTAATATTATAAAGAGGAAAGATTTGATTGTTTGTTTGTTTGTATGTTTGTTTGTTTGTTTGTTTGAATTGAAACTCCGAAACGACTGGACCGATTTAAAAAATTCTTTCACAATTAGAATCCTAAGTTTTCCGTGATGAACATAGGCTATATAATATTTTCAAAAAAGTTAGGGATCCGCATGAAAAATTCCGTGCCGTGTGGTGCCGGCATAGAATTTCACCACCCCAACTCTTCCCGTGGGTGTCGTAAGAGGCGACTAAGGGAAACACAGCGGGGGGCGGGCAGCAGCGCCTTCTGCAGAACAACTACACCGAACTGCGATCCCCAACCCGCATGCCCAGCGTGGGGATTATGGGCAATAACCCCCAAATTATGATGCCATCTATGGCGCTCATTAGGGGAGGCCTATGTCCAGCAGTGGACTATTATAGCCTGGTGATGATGATGATGATGATGATGATGAAAAATTCAATAATTGAACCGTGCGCTGTATATTCAACCTCTTTTTCTATTATGGCGCGTCCGAATAGAAAAAGAGGTTGAATATATAGCGCACTGTGCTTGCTTTTTCTCTACGGCCAGTGTCAATTATGGAGTGTCGAGTCAATGTCAAAAATCCCAATGCTGTTAGAAAAAGTAAGGGATCCGTATGAAAACTGTGAAACCCATCGTGTTAGTGTGTATAATTTCTGAAATTTTTGTTTAATACCCGTGCGAAGCCGGCGCGGGCCGCTAGTTATAAATAAAATAATATTGGTCAATCCACACACTACATAACTATTCTTGATTGATCGGTAAGAACTCTGTGTCTAGTTAAACCTTGCTCTTAAGGCACTTTTAAGCGAATCGTAATGTTAAAGCTTCTAATAAATAGCGTTTCTGACGTAGCCTATAAATGCCAATATATTGATGGACGAGGTGTCATAAAGACTCATATTTCTTACTTTATCCGCACCCGCATGCCCAGCGTAGGATTATGGGCGATAACCCCCAAATGATAAATAAAGCCATCTATGGCGCTCATTAGGGAAGGCCTATGTCTAGCAGTGGACTATTATAGGCTGATGATGAACAGAATCGTAATGTAAACTTTTTACCTGAATAAATAATTATATTCTATTCTTTTTGCGCAGTCAAGCGCTATTCAACTTTATTTCTCCTCTTCTAGGTATCATGGGTTCGTCGAAGAGGTAAAGACGAGATGCCAGAGCTCTTGACAGTAGGTGCGGTGACGTATGCAGCAGATAACCGTATCAGCGTTGGAAAACGATACCCTGGGAACTGGAGACTGCTGGTCAGAGAGGTGAAACCTGATGATGAAGGGGTCTACGAGTGCCAGATCTCCACGCACCCGCCACGGGTCAGCAGGATCTACCTCCACGTCAATAGTAAGTGGATTTTGTATATGTTTCTATTTTATTTTGTCATTAAATAAATAAATAATGCTGAACAATCCACACAGCATCACCTAGCCCCAAGCTAAGCAGAGCTTGTGTTATGGGTTGATGATTATATACATAATACAATATATTAAATAGATAGATATTTCTTATTATATTGAATACGACCAGAACACCCTGAACAAATATCTGCAGATCGTACAAACATTTGTTCCAAGGCGGGAATCGAACCCGCAACCTTCGGTGTCGCAGGCGGACATAAGACTTCATACCAACATTTTAAATTTTGAAATTTCGTGGCATAATTAAGTTTAAACACCTGAAAACTCTGGCCGCGTAGGTTTAGTAGGCAAACCAATGAATTCTTAAACAAGTGAACGGAAACGTGAGTCGGGGAGGACGCCCTAGATTCAAAAGTTTGAGCGTATGTTAGATTTTGCGTTCCTATAACAACGGAGGACCACTTAGCCGGTCGATCAAGCACGCGATAAGGGACCTTGGGAACAGAACATCAAACGTCAAAATTAAAAAAATACATACCTACCCTCAGAATAGACGTTATTGATCGTCGTATGCTATAACTATTTATAAATGTATATAAATAGGGTAAAAAGGCCGTGGTTTTAGAAACTTGCGTTTAAATATTTAAATAAAAGAGGAAACCTAGTCGCATTCTAAATCGGAGTAGAATGCGAGGATCGAGGTTTTCCTTTTATCTCCCGGTATTGCCTTCCTAGGTATTATGAGATCAAACATTCGAAGCAGAATCCAGAAGCTTCTAATCAATAGCGTTTCTGACGGAGCCTATAAATGCCAATATATTGATGGACGAGGTGTCATAAAGACTCATATTTCTTACTTTATCCGCACGTTAGTGTGATTTTATGCGGTGGATATATGGCGCGGAATATCTAATGTAGATGGAAAACTTTTTACTGTGTAAAGTATGCATAAATCAAACATTTTTGTGAACATCGGCCCATAAAATCGAACAGTGATATTCTAACGATTTAAAGGGTTAAACTTCAACTTCTTTATTTATGACGCCCTTGCTTTTCTTCTCTACTGCTGTGTAGTATAGTATTCATTTCAATTAATCATACAAACCTACCGCCATTTGTAAGTAGTTAGTTACGTATAATGGTACGATCTGCATTAGCAAGACTAAATACCTCATCAAGGGAGCATCTGAATAGATATCGCGACGCTAATCACGTCCCATTTGGTGTTTCCCCCGTTTGTGCCATTTGAGCGCCTCATCATCCGTCCACATGTTCATAAATAAAACATTATGAAACAAAATCCCTGGCCGACTCTTTGCGAGGTGTAGGTGAAAGTGGACTCCGTTTTTATGTTTGGTTATATCAACCACATTGAACACAAACATGATACGAATTTATGTATAAACGTGGTCTTGGTACTTTGGTCAAATCCAACGGTATACGCTTCGCTAATAAATAGATAATTCATAACACGTTTTTAACCACTGCCGCCACTAAAATAGAACCCATAAGGTAGGTATTATAAATGTTGTCAAAACGAATGCAAATGATAATGATGGTAGATTAGTACCTACATACTTAACTTTACCAAGCTTAATTTTTTTTTCTTAGCTTTAAATTCTTTATTTATTGACCTCAACAATTATGGCCGGCTGATATGCTAACCGTCACGTAAGCCATACGTCAGTTTCTAAAGCCACAAGGTTATGCTTCACCTCACCTTTGCCGCTATAACAAAACCATCAGTGGGAAGTCAGTGTCCTTATTATTTTGACCCGTGGCAGAGAAGGGCAATTTGTCACACTGGTCATCTTGTCGCCTCTCGTTTGACAAAACTGCTGATTTCTGCCTACTGAATATCCAAAAAGGAAAATGTGTTTTAGGACAATATATCAGCACAATAAATCACTTATCTCCCTATCTAGGGACGTGGAAAGAGTTCTAATGCCTTTTTAGGGCAATATGAGAGGTTCTCGAGGGGTTGGGGTGAAAAAGTTTGGTTCGTATGACCGGCTGTTTGGTTTGAAGAGTCAACAAGCATCGAGGACTTTGTATCATGTCAATACGTGGAATAGGTAACCTTCAAATACTTACGTGTAGTTGGGGTGTGCTGGAAATAGTTTTCGTATCTACAAATGTTTTTTTTATTAAGGAAACGTCTTTAGAACTACACAACACGGGGTGGTATGGGTTAGGCAAAAAAAATATACATAGCTCAAACGAACAATTTTTTTACGTTCATTCCGAAGATGTCAACGGCGTATTATATTTTTTTTTCTTTCAGCAAAAGCATTCGTCCTTAAAACACAGTCGGGTTAACAGTGCTATCAATTCGCACACTTTACAATCGTCAGATGTCAAACAATTCTAACCTAGATTTTTATTTAAGCATTTTATTTTGTGAAAAGGGACGCCCTTTGGGACTACTTACCCACGATGCGGCGTTTCTATCATATACAAAATTACTTTCAGTCCTTTCGCATAGAGTGTGTTTAGTCAGACGTTGATGGTAGCTCTTGTGTATTATATTTTTGCTTCACTATTAGACTCTGGACACGCAGATAGACATGTGTATCGTGGGCCAAAGAAGTTACAAATATAAAAAGCTTTTCTATGGACATAATATCACACCATACCTAGAACAAATGTACAAATTTCTTTGATTTCATATGTAACTCAATGAAATACCTTAGAAGTTCGTTTTTTGACCATTCTTCAAAGTATCACCGTTTTTAGTGTTTCTAGAACGTAGTGGTTTTATTCTCTTGGTAGTTTTTCTACCTAAATTAAAAATCATTTATGGTCCAATGTATTTGTGGGCATTGGCACAACGCAACTCAATGGAGTTGTCATATGATTTACACATACGTACACAACTCTAAAAGATATAAAAAGCAATACCTTTCCTGTTAAAAGGAAACACAAAACCTTAAATAGTCTAAACAAGTCTAAGTCGTCTATACAACGACGACGCTGCGAATAGCTCTAATCTAAGGCCATGGACTCATTGCGACCGCTACAACGATTGTACTAATTGTTCTTAATTCAAGAAACACAAAATAAAATTAAAACATCGCATTAACACAATTTGTCCCTATCCAGTGCTTCTAAAGGGTCAGGATTAGCCTAGTCGTTACGGATAGCTCTTCGAAATTCAACTCTCATCCTCATGACTTTAGAGTTCATCCAGACCTCACATTTACATACTAAAGTTATAAAGGATTCTACCGCTTTCAAAACCTTTTAGGATCACAAACTTTGTTTTCTTGAGTTATGCCGATGTTTCTTAGAAGTAAGATACGTGGTAAATACAAAATGAAAGCTGTGGTGGTAAGTGAGTTCTTGGCTTTAAATATTTACGGGGTCAATGAGCAATCTCTGGTTAAAAATGACTTCGAACGATGATACTGTCTGGTTTTTCTATCTAAAATCAGAAGGTTTTGGCAAAAATTCGCAAAACTTAACGAAGAAGTAAGAGTTCGTGTTGAAGTAAACGGAATCTTTACATGATGTTTAACGTAAAGTTACTTCATCATCATTAGCCTATAATAATCCACTGCTGGACAAAGGCCTCCCCTAATGAGCGCCATAGCGCCCTGTCTTTACCTTGTCGCATCCAGCATCTGCCTGGCAGTCTTTCGCAGATCGTCATCCCACCTGGCCAAAGGGCCACACAACGTTTGCCAAGTCGCAGTCTCCATTTAAGAAAACGTTTATCCCAGCGGTTGTCGGTTCTTCAGGAAATATGGCCCACTGCCACTTCAGTTTGCTAATTCTTAAAGCTATAAAGATAACTTTGGTTACCTCAAAACATTTCAACTGAGCTCAACATGAGTGATATTTTGACATGATTTTGACGTTGACAACTTCGACATCGATCGGCCCCATTCGTTCAGAAAATTTTATGTCTTTGTTTTACCATGTGATGAAAACCAAAATCGATTACATCCAGTCTCCTGGATGGCGATCCATTGAATGGGATAATTTACCGTAATCGCACAGCCAGGTACAAATCTCAATACCTACCTACGTATGCCCTCCTACCGGGCGGTATCAAAGAAATACTGACTTTAATCTGACAATTCGAAAAGTCTTTGCTGTTCACTGTTCAGAAAAGGGACAAATGCTATTTATAATGCCTCTTATTTTATTCGGATCTATTCTGAGCCTTAAGTATGGGTTGTGCATAGTTTACCAAAACCGTCGAGTACTTCGAAAACTGTAAAAGTTTTCGTATCTCCCAGCCTTGCAGCGCCTCTATCGGATAGGGAACTACTTTTCGTATAGTAGGTACGAAAGCAATCTAATAATGCGACTTGAATATGTCAAAATTCTGCCGATTTTAATAAAGTTTACGATGGATCTTGTAGTTTGTTGCATTTAAGCATAGACATAACAAAGAAAACCTCAAAGCAACACAATTTTTTAGAACTTTAAAAATAATGAAAATCAAACATCATATCGTATATGACGAGGGAAGAACCCTCGTTACGCTTTTTAAATGGGTGACGTCACCAGGACTGACGTCACTATCATCATTGTCCTGTTGGTAGAAGTCCGCTCCATCCAACCGACGACTCGTGCAAGAGATTCCTGGCCCGAACGATCCCACGACACAGCTGATGACGTCAGCAGTGATGACGTCACGATTTTCGTTGTCCGGATATTCCTCGATAGAAGGTAGTCTCAATGAAATAACAGTTAGAAACAAGAACGTTTGATTTATTCTAGGGAGGTCCGTTCCCTCCGACAGCTCGAGCAAGACTGAATGTTTTACTCGCCCGGTGGCTTTATTTATAGCAAAAGGTTGCCTAGCGTTTTCACAATAACAAAGGAGCAAACTCGGGGCGATGTTTTTGAATTATCACAAAGTTCTTATAGGAAACCTAACCGAGTCGATGACTTGGTTAATTATAGAGGTTTAAACACTCAGTTAATTCTTAAAACTAGATCGTAGTGTAGAAATAACGTCTTCGCGCCGACATATACATTTCTTAACCTGAACTAGAATTATACAAAAAAAATATTACAGAAAACAGACAAAGGGAGTAAATTCAGCATCATGCTACATGCAAAAAAAACATCCAGCGCTGATTCTAATTCTACTCCCCTCAAGTAGATGGTCAAAGAGATGGGATAGCTAGTTTAAAGTTGACTAAAAGTTGATTTTGACAGGTCAGCGGTATCTACCTAGTTAACGAAAACGTTTGTGCAAAAGCAAACCCATTCACAGGTCCGCGGTACCTTACTTACTTACTCCTGGAGTTTAGCGACCCCGAAGTGTCTTGGCCTCCGATACGAGAAGTCGCCATTTTTCTCTGTCCTGCACAGTTTCCCGGCAGTCCTCTGCTTGTATCTCTCGCAGGTCCGCTTCCACCACAGTCCGTGGTACCTAGCAAACGAAAACTTTTTCGTTTCTTTTCTGTGCAAATGCAAACTCATACTAGTCACTCTGATGTACGTATAACGGGCAGTGCGGAACTTCAGCCCCGAAATAACAACCCGAATTCGGAAATAGAACCTTTCCACAGTTAGAGCTCAGGGTTGGCAATCGTACCGATTGAATCTCTGCCTAGTTTTTGCATGTCCACTATGTGCAGCTATGGACTAACATTAAAATACAAAACGATCTTTATTGCACACCAAGATTGAGAAAAACAGATATAGTTACATAATAGGCAAAATTATCGCTAAGATTTATTTCTTGCTAATTTGAATTTGGAATTATCTTCTTAAAATTTAAACTTTTAATGATACCATAACCAGCCAGATGCAAATAGTATATCTAAGCCAAAGAGATTTTATTACAAATTCATACATACTATAATACGAAAAGACTTTTTGCTCAACCTAACATATTAAAACCTGTTTCCCCCAGCTCCTCAAGTATGGGTGGTAGACGAGGCTGGTGCACCGCTCCTGGAGAAGTACTACGAGGCTGAGTCCACCCTGGCGCTGGTCTGCCGAGCTCGGTACGTCGAGACGCCCACGATGCTGACCTGGCTGCATGAGGGGAGGGCTCTCAATGCTGACACTACTAGAGGGGGGATCAGGTAAGTTACTGGTGATTTAGTTAGCTGACTTTATAGGAGGAAAGTTGAATACGTTTGTTTGGTTTATACAGATGGAAATACAGGGAAAAATCCATTAGAGTTATAGAAAAAATATCGGCCCACCCCGGCTCGCAAGGTTATATTTAACAAAGATTTCAAAATTTATTTAACATATTTCAAACCAAAATCGAAGAACTGCGATTTGATCCTATGATGCCAAGTCGTAAAATATTTTCGACCACAATTTTATTGATTTTGTTACAAAAACATTTCGGGTTTTAGAACCGAGAACGCAACCTTGTGATTGTGGGGACGGAGGAAATTGCGGGTTCAATTCCCGTCTAGGGACAAAATGATTGTCCTTTCTGTAAATATTTACAATAAAAACAATATATTGACTGGCTCGATGCTCCACTTATAACATCGTCCACGCTATGTCTCAACTGTCAATGTCATAGCAAATAGCAGCAAGCGCGCCTAAAGCAATGCGCGTTCTGCAATGTCTGCTTCCGTTCTGAATTTAAAAAATCTCCAAGCATCCTCGGAGTTGATTCGAAATTTGAATCATACGTTGCCATACATCAACAGGGGTCACCGGCGAGCCGGAGTACGTCGCTGTTGAAAGCACGATGAACTTTATTGTGGTATTTTTCTGACTAGTAGGCCGGATATTAATTCGATGTCTTATTATGGTTTTTTCTTTGCTGGTGAGATATTTTTTATCATAACAAGGAAATCAAAATGAATAGTAAAAAAACTGTATATTATACCTATAGATATAAACCTATAGATAACACAAGCAAGCTAGATGATGCTTTGTGGATTGTCCAACATTATGTATTTTAAGTCCACACAAAAAATAAAACATATCGGGATTAATAAATTGTCTATCTTGAATTGTTTTTTTAATGAATAGGTTATTTCTCAGAATTGTTTTTCCATCCAGTTTGTTTGATCGATCTCGTTTGACAAAAGCTAGGCTTGATGCAAACAACAGCTTTGTGTTTCATGTTATTTTTATATTTTTCTATAAGGTCCTTTATAATAAAATTCGAAAGTTGGTTACTACCTACTTTATCCTACAACACCAGGTTTACAAATGTTGGGTTACCTCAGCCTTAAAAGGTTGTTTGGAAGAAGTCTTTATTTTTTCTCTGTATTGTTGTGCAATTAAGAGTATTTGTATTGAAGTGTATAGTGCTGGGCAATCAACACAGCATCTTCTAGCCCCAAGTTAAGTAGAGCCTGTTATGTGTTCTAGATGACTACATTATATAACACAGAACGATTTTTTCATTTACATAGAACACGACTAGAAAACACGGAAGAAATATTTAAAAAAATATTTTACCGAGAAGGTTTCAACATTAGAAACTAAAATGAAGGACACTTGATCCATCTTCGTCTACTCTAAGCATAATAACAAGTCCATTCTAAATTCCTATTGAAATATTTCTCGATTTCACTTTCCTATCGTCTCGCCCGGATTGCTTATAAATAAACGATGGCGCATGCGTGGGCCCAGGAACGGGCATTTATGAAATTTTAAACAACCTCCGCAAATGCGAAAGTTGACATCGAGTTTTTGCAGATTATTTTGTTGAGAACTTCCGAAGTCTTGAGAAGGGATGCTTCTGATTCCCACTTTATTCTATTTTTGATAGGTACTTTAAGTTGGTTTACAGTTTTATTAGTAAAGAAAATTATAACAATTGATACAATAAGTGGATGGATAGGTATATGTATTAAAGTAACTATAATGCGCTTTCAAAAACTATAATTATAATATACATATACTACATATTCCATACTTATAAGTACCCATTTACTAATAAAACAGTTAACCTATCTAGCGATTGTCGCAAACAATCAAGAGGTAGCTCAAACCTTAAACTGTAAATGCTATTTTTCACTCTTTATTACGTTTGTTTAATTTCGATGATCCTCTACGACTAAACTTAATATTTAGTCGTAGTGGCAAGAGATATAAATATTATATGAAAATTAACCATCCAAACTCAAATTGAAAAGTACTTATTTCGTTCAGACCTTACAGTTGACTCTTGGACATGTCAAATTAAGTACATACATATGTAAAACAAGAAACTAAAGTGAAGTTCAACTGGTGGGGGGAAGCCCACACGGTACAAGTGCACTCCGTCGTGTTTTGACGATTAAAATTCCAAAATGGCACAAAAGTCACTCGAAAATGTCGTACGCGATCTCCAAAAGATTATTGGCGAGCTCTCCAATAAAATATCAACGCTGGAGGATAAAATTGACGCTCAGAACGTGACAATCAAGAAGCAAGAACAGACGATGGGTTTACTCAAAACAGCTGTCGAGGGTAGGCTCGAAACGAATCCAGCCAAGCTGACAGCCGTCGAAACTCCAACTGCGCCAGAGTTGCCGGCTATACAACAACGTCCCGTCCGGCAAGCGAGAATCAAAACAGCCGCAGCGAAGGATGTAACTAAGATTGCTGGTAAGAAAACCGCCAATAAAGGACAAGCGCAGCTAGCATCACTAGCTACTGCACTACCGACAACACCCGATGCGGGCCGATCAGAGCCGATTGTATGTGACTCTGATTCGCGTACGAACCGGCCGTGCAAGCCGGTTCGGCCAATCAGCGGTGCTGGGGGAACTGCGGGTAAAATGGAGCACGGGCCGTCATTGTCTCCTGCACATTCTGCACCAAAGATGATGAATACCGACAAAGAAGGGTGGCGCGTCGTCAGCCGACGTCATCGTCAGAACACACGTCAGATCACCATCGGAACAGGTAAAGAAATAGATGAACTTCAAGCAGTTGAAAAGACTATGTATATCCAAGCATGGTCATTTAAACCAGACACAACAACCGAGAATGTAACGAATTTCCTTAATAGCATAATCCAATCAAAATATACTGTCGAAAAACGACAAATAAAGACAGAGAGACATGCGTCATTTTTGATAGGTATGCCTGAAAATGTCTTCACGCAAGTGACATTACCGAAGGCATGGCCACCTAGGGTTCGTTTTGTCCCATGGTTTCCCGCGCGCCCCCGCCGGGAGGAGCGGGGGGGACTCGCCTGCGCCGGCGGCGGCGGCGCACAGCGATGACTCATTCGTGGACAGCGCGCCGCGACCAATACAACCACACAACGATATGACAACTGCCGCTGCCGTTCTAAGCTTAAGGAAAATTTGTGTATGCCATCAAAATATACAATCACTAAAAAACAAGACTAGACAACTGGAAGTCTTGCTCGAGAGCGACCTAAAATGTGAAGTACTGTGTTTAACAGAGCATTGGTTAAACAATAACAAGTTAGACTGTATAGGCATAAATAACTTTACTTTAGCGTCGCACTATAGCAGGCGAACGTTAGAACATGGCGGTTCATGTGTGTATGTTAGAAATGGATATAGATTTAAGGAATTGAATTTTGATGACTATTGTATTGAACAAATATGTGAAATCTCAGCTATTGAATTGATTGATTATAATATTATTGTTGTTTGTGTGTATAGATCGAATGTGACTAGCAAGTCACAATTTTTTCCTGCCTTTGATTTGTTAACGAATGCATTAAAGGAAATGGATAAGGAATGCGTGGTGGTAGGAGATTTTAATATTGATCTTCTATGCCCCTTAAATAGTGATCAGAAGAAACTTTCCGATATCATGAATACTTTGAACTGTTGTAACATAGTCGACTTCCCCACCCGTGTTGCTGCTTCGACGAGTACCTGCTTAGACCACGTCTACGTGGACTATGAGCGCGCGCGCACGGGTAGTGTATCCGCGACCGCAGTGAAAACTGGCCTGAGCGACCACTACGCCGTGCGCGTCGAGCTAGAACTCGAAACGTGTGATCCACCTCATCCGTCGCTAGTTAGGTCGTTCACGCGCGCTAACTATTGTAACTTCGTTGCATCGCTGGATAGTGTGGACTGGCGGGAAATCACTCAAATATCGGTGTTGACTGCTAACGGCTTAGCAAATGTAATCATGACTATTATAAATAGTAAGTTTGACATTTGTTTCCCTTTAAAACGGTCACTTTTAAAGAAAAATAAATCGTGGGTATCTAATGAAATAACTAATTTGGATTATTTATTACGTGACATGAAATTTATTAAACTTAAATTCCCAGACAATGAAATTCTATCTGCAAAAATTGACGAATATCAAACTAGGTACGATAGAATTTTAAAATTTGAGAGAAGCCGGTTTTACTGTGATATTATTAATAATTCTAATAATTTAGCCAAAACTATGTGGGACCTTGTAAAAATTGAAACCGGACAGAAACGGAGAAATCAAACTGACTTTATCGAAAGCTTGAAAAGACCCGATGGATCAGCATTCGTGAGTGAAATCGCCGCTGTGGACGCGGTGAACATGCACTTTGTGAGCGCTCCGCTGACGTGCGGCGCGCCCGCCGCCGACGTGCCGGCAGCGGTACGCGCGCTGGCGGGGTGCCGCGCGCCGGCGGATCGATCACTTAGGTTTGAACGGTTCACTCCCTGCGAAGTATTTAAAATAATAACATCGGGGGTGGCGAATAAACCAACGAAGGATATTTATGATATATCTGTATCCTTGCTGGCTGTGGCCGCCGTACCATTGTGCTCTATTCTCGCGATACTTTTCAATCGATCCCTACTCTGTGGTGAATTCCCGCAGGTTTTAAAAAACGTTAGGGTGTCTCCACTCTACAAAGGGAAGGGATCTAAGGATGACGTCAACAGCTACCGGCCTGTGTCCATAATCCCAGCTATCGCCAAGATTTTCGAGCGTGGGCTGAGCAGCAGACTGACAGCGCATCTATCCAGCACGGAGTCCTTGTCCGACCGGCAATACGCCTATCGAGCGGGAAGATCCACGACAGATGTCGCAAGAGAGGTCGTGTGCCGCGTGATGCAGGCAAAAGAGCGTAGGCTGCAGGTGGCGGTCATCTTCTGCGACCTGTCGAAAGCCTTCGACGTTGCAGATCATGCCGTCCTTGCGGCAAAACTGGCACACTACGGCATCGATGGTTCAGCTCTACAACTGCTGCTGAGCTCTATGACTGGCCGTACGCAAATTGTGACTGGTAGAGGGGGGAAGTTCAAATCGAACCCGATGTCGACCACTATCGGCGTAGCACAGGGGTCCTCTCTGTCGAACATACTTTTCTCCCTCCTGATGAACGACCTACCCAAGTGCATTAAAGATGCACACATACTGATGTATGCGGATGATGTTGCGGCCATTGTGGAAGCTCCAAATCATGACGCCTTGCAGCAGAAATTAAACAGCGTTGCGGGTGAATTGCAGAAGTGGTTTCATCAGAATGGTCTCATTCTGAATGTCACAAAAACCAACTTCATGCATTTCAACCTTGCTGGTCACCGCTGCATGCCGATGGCTGTAAGCCTGGGAGGCGAAGTAGTCAACCAGGTCAACACTACTACATTTTTAGGGTTCACCTTGGACAAAAGCCTCACGTGGGAGGCGCACATAGACAAGCTATGTAAAAAGATAGGCCGATCATGCTTTGCTCTATGGCGCATCTCCGCTACTCTAGACAGATCTATGGTGAGGACTATATACTTTGCCAACGTGAATTCAATCCTAAAGTATGGTATAGAGCTTTGGGGGCGGGCTTCAGATTGGGAGCGTGCCTTCAGACTCCAAAAGCGGGCAATAAGAGCTATTGTGAGGATACCTCAGGATGAGTCTGCGCGGCCGTATTTCGAGTCGCTAGGGATCTTGACCGTGCCCGCCCTTGTCATATACCAGTCCGCGCTGTATGTGCGTAACAACTTGGACAAATATGCAAGGTGCGGGGATGGTCATAGATACAACACGAGACATGCGCATCGGCTGAGAACTATTTCGCGACGACTGGAGAAGACGTCCAAGTTGCAGCACGTGATGGGGACGGCTGTCTACAACCGTATCCCAACCTCTATCACCAACGCGCAATCCACACCGTCCTTTAAAATTAGGTTAAGAAAATGGTTAATATCTCAATCAATTTATGATGTCGACGAATTCTTGACTATAAAATGCACCTAATTAACGTTATGTTGTAATTTCTGTAATAATTTTTGTGATACTCTATGTATTTCTTACATAATTTACAAATATTGAATATGTGACCTGTAACCTATTAAAGTTATCATTAAATGAACTATGAACTATGAACTATCGATGGTCATATGTTGACACCTCGTAACTCACATTTTTTACGAAATCAACTTACGCACATGAAAAAATTCGAATTAAAGCGCCAAAACTAAGAATTGCTAACTAGTAATCCAATGAAAATGTCACTCAAGCATTTTTTTCTAGAGTTGACACCTCACAGTTTCATGTATCAACCTGCTCACACTTACAAGCTGATACGAGTTGTCAATACTTGCGATGAACGTATGGGCACCAACTTTTTAAGCACTTAGTCCTTATGATTTGTTATTAAAAGAGTACGCTAAGAGTTTTCATCATCATCATCAGCCTATGTTAGTCCACTGCTGGACATAGGCCTCCCCTAATGAGCGCCATAGCGCCCTGTCTTCGGCTTGTTGCATCCAGCATCTGCCAGCAGTCTTTCGCAGATCGTCATCCCACCTGGCCGGAGGGCGTCCTACACTACGTTTACAAGTCGCGGTCTCCACTCAAGAACACGTTTACCCCAGCGGTTGTCGGTTCTTCGCGATATATGGCCTGCCCACTGCCACTTCATTTTGCTAATTCTCTGAGCTATGACTTTAGTTCTCTGTCGGATGAATTCGTTACGAATCCTATCCTTCAGAGAAACTCCGAGCATAGCTCTTTCCATAGCTCGCTGAGCGACTTTGTACTGGTGGACCAACCCTATCGTGAGTGTCCACGTCTCAGCTCCGTAGGTCATGACTGGTAGGACGCACTGATTAAAAACTTTCGTTTTTAAACATTGCGGTATGGATGACGAGAAGACTCGACGTAGTTTTCCGAACGCTGCCCAGCCTAGCTGGATCCTCCTCTTGGCTTCCTTCTCGAAATTGTTTTTACCCAACTGCAAAATCTGCCCGAGGTAAGTGTACTCAGAAACAATTTCGAGAAGGTGGCCATGTACGATCACCGGTCTTGGATCAATGTGGGCATTGATCATGATTTTGGTTTTATCCAAATTCATGCCAAGACCGATACATCGGGAGGCTGAAGCTAGACTGTCCAGCATCCGGTTCAGCTCCTCTAGCGACTCCGTCATTAAGACTATGTCATCAGCGAATTGCAGGTGTGAGATTGTACTCGCCGTTTATGTTGATGCCCTTGTCTTTCCAGTCCAGCGTCTTAAACATATCTTCCAACGCGCTCGTGAACAGTTTCGGGGATATAACATCTCCCTGCCTCACTCCTCTGCGCAGTTGGATCGGTTTAGTCTGCTGGTCCTATACTCGGACACTCATCGTAGCGGCTTCGTAAAGACATCTCAGCACCTCGATATAACGATAGTCTACTTGGCATCGCTGTAAGGATTGTAGAACAGCCCAGGTTTCAACGGAGTCAAAGGCCTTCTCATAGTCCACAAAGGCCAGACACAGGGGCTGATTATACTCTTCGGGCTTCTGTATAATCTGCCTCAATGTGTGAATGTGGTCTATCTATATCCTCCGCGAAACCCAGCCTGCTCCGGTGGCTGAAACTCGTCGAATCTCCTATAACTCGTGAGAATAGCTTATAGACGTGACTTAGGAGCGAGATGGGTCTATAATATACATCCACCAAGTATGCAGATTTGCAAGCTCTTAAGAGTGTAATCCCTGCAGATTATCACCTTTTTTACGACAACTTACCACACCGCTAAATAACGAAAATCTTCAATACATTATTTAAGTCTCTGTTGACTGCTCGTAACTCACTTATTCATAAGATTTTTTTTTAAATTGTCTACTCGTAACTAATATTAAATTAATTTTCTAGAAAATACCCCAAATGGACCCTCTATTTTTTGATTTCCTCATAAAAATAAACGAATTATCTACGAACTACATTTTTGTTTTATTTTATAATCATCTCTGGCAGAATCTAGAATGTTTTTTTTATCTACTGACAAATTTGACGTAAAACACTTACGAGGTGTCAACATATGACCATCGCTATGTTCTTCTATATCTACCAACTACGAGTAATCACAACAGAGACGCAACAAAAATCCAGAACAAAGAATACACATAAATTTGCAGTTCAGACAAGACTGCAATAAATTGTCTTGTACTCTCATGCATTCACATACATATCTATGGACCTACATAAAGTTTGTCAATGAGAATTCATGTCTGACAAAGTGGTTTGCATTGAGTAACATTTCAACCACTTTGTCTAGGGAATTTCGAATTTGTTTGTGAAATTGACTGGTGATTTTACGCAATAGTGAATTTTCGCGCTGTATTTCGAGTTTATATGCTTGTGATGTGTTTGCTGAATATTGAATTCTACTGTGCTGGTTTGTTTGGTTGAAAATTTACAAGCACGTTGTGTATGGTATTTTAAATAAAACTATAGAAATGAAGAGCTTTTTATCTTTCGATTTCAACGAAATAAAACGAGCTCGATCAAAACAATAATAATGTGTTTAGGGATCTTTAAAGTGATTAAAATTTATTACTCGACACTTGATAGTTATATGATGAAATCATTTTTAATACAATGAAAAAAGTTGGATTAGAATGAAAAACAATCGTTTAAGAGTGGAAAGGTCATGTCAAAACTTCCTTGCCCTTCCTGAACAAAAGACGCAGTTCACTTACGTTTGACAATCGCCACGCTAATTTTAAAGGCATAGACTAATTTAGGACTACAAACAACCTCGCTTTTTTCTATAAATTAAACATTTGTCATCTATATCTATACTATATTCTATATCTATACTAATATTATAAAGAGGAAAGATTTGATTATTGGTTTGTTTGTTTGAATTGAATAGGCTCCGAAACTACTGGACAAATTTAAAAAATTCTTTCACCATTAGAATCTTAAATTTTTCGTGATGAACATAGGCTATATAATATTTTTAAAATGTTAGGGATCCGCATGAAAAATTCAATAATTGAACCGTGCGCCTCCCCTCAACCTCTTTTTCTATTATGGCGCGCATAATAGAAAAAGAGTTGATAGCGCTCGGTGCTTCGGCGTGGCAGTGGCGGCCAGTGTCAGTTATGGAGTGTCGAGTCAATGTCAAAAACCCCAATGTTGTTAAAAAAAGTAAGGGATCCGTATGAAAACTGTGAAACCCATCGTGTTAGTGTGTATAATTTCTGAATTTTTTGTTAGATACCCTTGCGAAGCCGGGGCGGACCGCTAGTAAACTATATTGCGTACAATGAAAGCTGTGGATTTAAGATAATCTTTAATAGTGTTATATTCTATTGCTATATTAATGGAAGAGTCTTACATAAAGCTCTTCAGCATCATTATGATCTCTCAGGTAAAGGTTTAGGGGCTCTTTAACTCAACAATATAATCCTTACATTTCCGCAAACTCAAGGTACAAGCCCATTTACCCAAACATCTGAGGAGGTACCATTATGTCATAGGTCTACTATTTTAGTCATACCAAAACTATGACATAGTTGTGTGTCACTGGAGTCCTAAATTCAAAGAAGCACAACGAAAACAATATATTTTGATATCCTCCTATCCTATACAATACTTATCTTGTGTTATTACTTATTAGTGACTGTAGGACAAATAAACGGTGTTTTTTATACATTTTATATGATATATTGATATTCAAATAAAATGTAAAAACCATGCTCTTCCAAAAGAGCATTATCAATCACTTTGTGGTTTTGAACCAGTTAGAACCTTGTTCAAAAACTATAATTTAACTTTAGATTTTCAAATAATTTATTACATCTTGGAATATAATTCTGTAAGTCAAGTTTAAATAAATAATAAGCAAGAGTTTTTGATGAACCACGGTTAGCTTAACTATCATCACGCCATGATTGGCACGCCCAAGCATGGCGAGTATAGCAAACCTACTTTAATCATTGGCATTTTGGAGAAGCATGTTTCGAGGGATAGTGAGCAGTCACCTTTAGCATGAAATAACAAACGCGTGTTTACTTACAATTAATGCACGTGATCTAAGAGCGAAGGTCGGAATACTGAATTAGATAATGCTGATGTGGTGTACGGAAATCATTAACTTTAATGATTTCGAGGAAATCAGGTGCTCAAAGAATTTAATATGGTTAATAGACTATAAGGAGATTTAGACAAAAGAAAGGGCATAAGAAAGCCTTTCAAACAAAATTTTAGCTTTTGAAATTATTAAATCAAACATTGTTAGTTAATATAAGAAATGAAGCACGCAGTTAGTTTCTGATTTTTGACAAATTTTATGTTATGATTGGATAAAATTTATAAGTAAAGCAAGCATTTGATTGCTACTTTAAATGTCAATCCTAATCAGTTGACCGAAATAAAAGCCAGCATTCTAAGAATACATATTCTTTGCACAACTTCAAACTATCTATTATTAGAAGATAAAAAACTTTGAGGTCAGTTTTGTTCCATAATAGTTTGATTAAGTAAAATTATAAAAAATTTAGTTTTTTATTTTGAGTTTTCTGGCATGTTTTATATTCCTGTATGGTGTTAAGGAAATAAATCACTCTAATGTTTGATTCTGATATGACCTGTGCCACTATGAGAAATGTTCTCAGATCTGTGTTAGTCTTTTGCATTTTCTTAGTTTAAATGTTCGTCAAATATGTATCAAGCTTTTATAATTCATAAAAACATTTATTGTTTACCACAAAAAAAATCGTGATTTTCTCTCGCTCCGAAACTAATAGACAGATTTCAAAAATTCTTTAAATATTAGAATCCTACATTATCGCTGATGAACGTAGACTATTTAAGGAAAAGATAGGGATCCTAGATAATGATTCAACGTGTCTGTGTGTAAAAATTTATAATTTTTGATTAATACTCGTGCGAAGCCAACCGGACCGCTAGTATATGATATTTTACATAACTACCTTTCATAACTACAACTAACCTTCCTTCCTTTACATAACTACAACTAACTTTCTTTAAATATGTAAAAAAAAAAATCACAAAAACAAATCTAAAACTACAACCAAACTAAAGGAATCCATATAAATTGAGATTCTTGTATCGGGTTCAACCTTTTTCCGACTTAGGTTTTCTGATTTATATCTTGAACTAGTTGTGCCGCTATAAGGCTAAAATATGACCAGATTTTTGTAGGCAGCTTGTAAAGAAGGTCTAATTCTAGTAATTCGATAGTTTATAGACGCAAAAAATAAATTCCTACCAATTGAACAGCGGTTCTCGCACAGCTGTTCACTCATCCTGCATTTAATATTTAATTAGTGCGTAGAGTTCAACATTCAACATTTAATATATACATAATATAATATATATATATTTAATATATTACCTACTACGTAGAGTCCAAACCTTATGTAACCACTAGATATAACCGACTGGATTTGGCAAATAAAACAAATTATCGAATTGTTTACCTGTATTTTCAAAACTGCAGTTTTTGGGCAGATTTTCCCCGAGTTTATTAAGACGACTGACCCCGCTTTCTTCGGGTCCGGCTTTTTATAACGTGGTTTCCAACGACTTTTCTGTACTGATGTTTTGAATCCGCCCAATCTATCCAACCAATGGGAACTCGAGTCAAAATAGTGTATAAACTACCAAATTATGGGATTATTAATCATAAAGGTCAATCGGTCGATCTATTTGTAATAAGGTAACAAGTCTCAAAAGTTAAGACCAGAGATTTAATTATGAATTAAAAATAGCATATTATTATCTTATTTATTTCAGATCATAAAGTAAAGAAGTACCTACAACAATCTTATCTTAAATAATGTAAATGATAATTACAAAAAACAATACAGTAAATACCTACTTGATGATTAAATTTATCGTTTGTTATTTTAATTAAATATATATTTACTAGCCAAAATCATAGCTTAAATTGAGTTATTTTACTCCCCATTACTATCCTCATCCACTTATTTTGCATGGGACTGTTAAGATATTATAATCAATATATTTTTTATAATTATAACATGGCTTATGTTCAGAAAATTAGATGAGTTTAAACAAACTTTCTAGAAAGTAACATTTCAACGCCTAATTAAGCCTGTTTAAGCAATCTCTGATAATAGCTTTATTTTATGGGAGCTCAGCTGCTGTTTTCGGTTGGGGTTAAATTAGGCCACGAGTTAATCGGAAACCGATTTCTTTCACATTATGTGTGTGCCTAAGGAATCCCTGTTTCTGATACTACATTGACAATGGAAAATGAAATTGTCGTGTGTTGCATTGCACAATACCTACATCCCTCTATTCCCAGACAACATAAATGTGTTCCTAAACAATATTCCTCTGTTCCTAAACTAAACCTTGTGTTTGTAAACGAAATCCTTCTGTTCCTAAACTAAACTAAATAATAATAATCGTTTATTTCAGGCACATAATACAAAATTAAGTACCCATATTATAGACAAAAAATGATAACAAAAATACACAAAGAATTAAACAGAAACACTACAAGTTATATTGAATAATTTACACATAATATTTTAAACCCCTTTGTTCCTAAGCTAAACCCCTTTGTTCCTAAGCTAAATACCTCTGTTCCTAAACGAAATCCCTCTGTTCCAGTGTGAAGACCGAGCAAGTCCCTGGCGGCGCAGACAGCCTCCTCCGACTCGCGCGCGTAAACAGCAGCGACGCTGGGAACTACACGTGTGCGGTGCGCGGCGCGCGCGCACACACCGTCTCCGTGCACGTGCTCAACGGTACGTAGCTGCGTCGCACACTAAGTCTCTGTCTTTTCGAGTCATCGGTGTAAAGGACACAGCGTATTAGAGCCATTCATCCCCGACCTATAATAATAATATATAGGTCGGGGATGGATGTACTATGCCTCGAGCGCTAAGTATTCTTTCTAAGGATTAGCTAGCACATTCGTCTCGCTCGCGAGGTCTCCACGCGTAGAGGACGAGTGGTATCGATGCTAGCTCGTTGCTCGCTTACTTGCCTCGCGTGAACCACGTGCTGTTATTGCGCACCGCCGCCGCCCTCGCGTAGACTGTTCGCAAATTTATTTACCACGCGATGACAACTCGTTGACCACGCGATGTCGACTCGTTGACCACGCGATGTCGACTCGTTGACCACGCGAGCTCCACCCGTTCACTAAGTGCCGACGCCGAGCGAGTGGTGCGGGTCGGGTGCCGGGCGGCTCTAGTGAGCTATTACCATAAGACAGAAGCAACACGACTCACATAGAGACTGTATCGTTGAAACCACAGTAACTTTGGGCTACGGATCGAAACAACCAAGGAACAAAGTGAAAAAATGTCAAAAGTAATTGTCGACGCATATTACGTCTGTTGATATCATCCACCTTTGACCGATGTTAAAATGTCCCGCATATTATGTATGTATTAAAAGTACTGAAAAAAACTTGTTAACGTACAAAGAAGAGAGCTACCATACAACAAACAGTATCATCCATTAACTTTGTACACTTTGTACACTTAAACTCTTGTAACACGATATAGATGGCAACACTCAACTAGGAGCAATAAACTATAACTCATTTAGAACTCTATTCCCCTCAGTCACCAGTCCAAAGTCGCACTCAATTTAAAGAAAACGACGCTGCAATCAACTTAGCAATTTGCAAAGAATACTTTCGAGTAAATTCCTTTGAGTCACAGTGTTATTGAAATTTTCAAACTTTTTAGAGTTAAGAATGTTTCGATGTCTCTTTCTGAATTAATTTTGAGGGGTGGGCTGAGTTTTGGCTATAATCATATCAATTTTGGCCGAAAACTAAACCGAATTTCAGTCTTTGTTCATACTCGTAGTTTTACTAGATAAACGTACTTCAATATCGGCTTTCATAGCATTGGCCCTTTAAATTTTAATTAAATGTATTCACGATAAAGAACATAAGAATAATATTATTTATCAATCCACCATTTATTTTGCAACCTTTTCTGGACCGCACGGGTAACCCTAATTAATAACCTTAACGCAAAGGCGTAAAATATATTTTAGATCCTCAGGTGGGCTATCAGCCTCGCAATGGCTGGCCATTACCTCGTGAATGCCTAATATACTATACACTAACATTTATACAAACTTATTTTATGCCAGCTAGTGAAAAAACTAATATTTGTAATAGAAAGTAAGACTATTTTATTCTTTTCGAACATTGTTATCATTATTATAATCCGAGCATATATACGAGTATTTGGTTGGAAATCACAGAAATTCTACAAAGTTTGTATTAATAGAACTTTATATGAAAGCTCAAACTCTTCTCTATGACATTCTCTCACCATCATCAGACCAGTTAGACTAATGACATTGCATTTTCTCCAAATTTACTTGGAGTAGGTACATATGTACCAATTTCCCGGATGTATGCCAAAGACCTCAATCGATGGACGATAACTAGTCTCAAATTCAGTTGCAAGATTCGCATACTTGTTTACATTGTAAGTCTAATAAAAGCTGATAAAAATGAGGCCGATGATGCTGAAAGCCGAATCTGAAGCCGAAAGTCCCTCTCTAGGCCCTGCACTGAATAAATAATATAGCAATAACTCAGCAAAGTGATGGCTCTTACCGTCGTCACTTCGGTAACTTCGTTATAACTTCAGTCGTTTAATGTGAGCTGAGTATAAAACTTTAATTATTAAGTGATACTAAGTTACGTTGCCGACAATTTATTTGATTATATTCTTGTGAAGTTCAAATTTTGTATTAACTTTTGTAATTAATTTCGGTGTACACAATTTGTTACACAAATGTATAACATATTGCCTGATATTCCTAAAATATACCTTACTTTTGTAACGCGAATGGTAACGATATTTACATTTCGTTATTATACTTACGGTTTGTAATTATTAGTCTTGCTTGTTTGCGAAAATAGTCGTGAAAATACCAACAGTTATCACAAAGGCTCAAACTTTGTGTTTGAACAGAGAACCGCATTTACTACTAAAAACAGGTTAAGTATATGAACTTAGCAGGCGCCGATGGCACATTTGATTCAGACACGAACAACTTTTGATAGAAACGCATACATCATTAAAACTAGATGAAGTGTACAAAAGTGGTTTGACTTAAAAAAAAAAACTGAAAATCGATTCCTAACTACCAACCTTTATATTTTACCGTTTTAATTAGTACCTACAGTATTTACTATTTACCCGAGAAATAAGTAACTACCTCGCTCCGCTCGTGAGTTATTCTAGAATCTGAGAATGATTTACGCGCGCGGTGCATACCTACACAATAATTTACCTTCAAAAACTATTTTCATTGCATAGAATTGTTCCAAAACTAAACCGTAAATAATGAGTTATGTTGTGCTTTGCAATCCATGCATAGTTTCAAAATGTTTACTTGTTCGCCCGCCTACAATAAAACATTTGAGAATCTGGTTGAACTGGTTTGTTTTAATTATTTACCTTGACGTTTGTTACCTTTTTATTGTTTGAATTACCTATAACTAAAAATTTATGAACATTCTAACTAAACTCTGTTTTTTTAGATATTTCAACGCTAGCACCACTTAGCCCGCTATCATCAAAAGAAATAAAATAAAAATGTTTTGACATTCTTTTATTACTATTTCAACTGGCTAATTACACAAACCTAAAAGAAAAATACATAATAATAATATAATTTTATTCATGGATCCTCATCTTTTATGAACTTCTTCTGCTCGCCTAGTACTTTTCAACGATGGTACCTATTAGTCAAATTTGTGTGTAATTTTTCATTTTACCTAACCCGAACTTTTTTAAGTTCGCTGTACAAATAAAGTAATAATACTATACAAATAAAGTATATAATAAAGTTCTACTCGTACCTATAACGCATTCGCGAAGCTCAACGCAGAAATGGCGAAAATCAATTGGCCTCAATCTATCATCGATAATTATGTCAAACGATACTTGTTTAACCAAGCACGGTGATTTATGCGAAGTTGAAGTTTGTGTTTTAGTTTTAAGCTGCTGTTGTTTTCTGTCGTTATTTTTTTTGGCTTTTGTTTGGGTTTCATAAATGTTATGTTTTAAAGAAAATATTTTGGATTTAAAAATAAACATAATGAGGAGAATTATTAATTAAGGCTTATTAGGTACTATTATTCATTAATTTATTGATAAGGTGGATATATTTTATTTTTAAACTTACGCGATCTGAACCTATAATTATTATGTATAAAATAAACGCGATAAATACCCGTTAAAATATATACTAATAATTTTTTGATAAGGTTTTAACATTGTAATTATGTAGATAAATCTATCTATTTTGAATTTCCATGCTGTAAAGCTGATCATGGTTGGGTAAATTTTTTAATTTAACATCCCTGAAATTTTGCGAAACATGGGTTATGTTTCGCAAAATAAATGAGTTTGAAGTTTAAGAACCGATGGGGTACATGATCTTTAAGCTATGTTTATGTTTCCAATCCCCTTATCTATGACCTAAATTCCTTCGTTTTCTCAAAGCTAGACTTAACCTCACGAGCTACTAAAATATCTTTTGGTTACCGAGCGCAGGCTTCGTCTGCACCATCCAAAAAGCTTTTATTTTGTATCACTAAATCCTGGCTTAAGAGCTTGAATCTGTGGACGTTAGAATATATAACGTTATTTATAAAGCATTTATTACTTGTTAATAAATAATTATAATCTTTATTAAACATATTGTAGATATTATGAGCAGCCTTACAAGATTTTATTAATATTTTTATTACATGTTATTTACCTTAACTCAAAATACCTGATTATCGGTGCATAGATATTACCTTTAAACTAAAATAATAAAGCCTTTTATTTCCAACTAGCGGTCCGCCCCGGCTTCGCACGGGTATTAAACAAAAATTTCAGAAATTATACACTAACACGTTGGGTTTCACAGTTTTCATACGGATCCCTTACTTTTTCTAATAGCATTGGGATTTTTGACATTGACTCAACACTCCATAACTGACACTGGCCGTAGAGAAAAATCAAGCACAGTGCGCTATATATTCAACCTCTTTTTCTATTCTGACGCGCCATAATAGAAAAAGTGGTTGTACACATACAGCGCACGGTTCAATTATTGAATTTTTCATGCGGATCCCTAACTTTTTTGAAAATATTATATAGCCTATGTTCATCACGGAAAATTTAGGATTCTAATGGTGAAAGAATTTTTCAAATCGGTCCAGTAGTTTCGGAGCCTATTCAATTCAAACAAACAAACAATCAAATCTTTCCTCTTTATAATATTAGTATAGATATAGGTAAACTTAAATTTCTTAATAAACTATTATACATGTGTTTGTTGTTTTTAGTTTAATCTATGTTGTAATTTGTCTCTTGCTTTATACAATTTTTATGCATATCCTATGTATGATAACATAATATTTACGGTTGCCCATTTTTATTTAATCTACCGGATCCCCCGATCTTATCTTTAGTAGGCACAAAATACAGTAAATTTTTGGGTGAATTTTAAAATAATCTTGTTGCTATGGTGTTCGCCATCACGCATTGACTTGGCAATAAAACATATAAGTAGGATTTGTTCGTTAATAAAAACTGTACAAAATTAATAAGAAAAGACCTGGAAGAGATAGCGGTAACACCCGTTATACTCCCATAAGCAAGTCTGTTTGTAATGTTTTATTTCTCTGTGTAGTATAATAAAGTATTTTCTATGTATCTATCTATACATCTATCAATATAAGAGCCAGTTATTTTTGGAAGAATAAAGACCACCTCATTGTTCCAATACGAAGAAACCCTTGTATTATTTTCCAGCAAAATACCTAATTATCTTAGGGAAACTCTCACAATCTTGTAAGGCTGCTGTTTGTATTTCCAATATTTTTTTTGTTTTGGTTCTATCATTTCCTCTTATTATGTTACTATGATAATGTGAATACCTTTATTTATTTCTTTGTTATCATAATAAGGACCTGGATTTTTCACTATTATTTTTTCCCTGATAAGGCTCCATAATAGCGGATCATGGTGAAAAGATGCCCAAATTACAAATAATTTAGGTATTACGTTTGTATGGGTAATTAATCCGCCGCCGACCGAAGCCTTAAATTCCATTAAATCTTTGCTGACTCAAAACCTTTTTATCAAAAGAACATACTTCTTACTGTGACTCGGTAACCCTAAAGAATCTTTGCCTCTGACAATAGAACTCTCTTATATTAACTCTCTTATCTTATTCTTATACTTTTAAAAGGTTAAGCTGATGTTGTCTCTCTTCAGGGTTAAGACCACACACATAAGCCCGTCCACACTATACGTTCTAGAGATATTCTGTTATGCCCGACATTGACGCCGGTACCAAGTTTATGTTTTTTGTAACACATTCCCTTTGTTTCAGAAGAAAGCCTAGCCGAGCTGCATGCGGACGCAACCGCAACGCACCCACCAACGCTCACGATAACGTCATTAGCAGTTATTATCATAACGAAAAAACCGCTATTGATACCGTTAGTTGTAGTCACCGCACTAACTCACGTATACCAGGCCCAAGGTCCGACTTACGAACATTTTATGGTATTATTACCTACGTGATATACAAATGTATAGTTGTAAATACTATTATGGATTATAGTTATTGGAAATAAAATTTCATTATATATTTTGATGTTTTATTGATCCCCAACAGTCTTAGCGCAGATAGAGAGGAATAATCCTCGCGCGGTCTCGGGCATTTTCTTAACGGATCGCGTATGCTCGAACTTGCGCGCGACTTCGCGAGCCTGCTGCGCGAGTAAACCGCTCTGGGCTACCATTCTACCGAACATTCCCTCTGTGACAAAACTGAAAGTACGCGTACACCATGCGCGCTCAGACTCGACGCTGCGCGGGGCTTCCCGCGTATCTTCGAGGACGTGCGAGGATTTTTTGATAGGTTCAAGCATGTATGCATTTTATTTTAATAACTTTAAAGTTGATTTTCGAATGCGTTATAAAAATCCTCTCCGCTGCGCTCCTCTCTGTCTGCACTGACCATTAAACGCAAGTCACAATTTATTTCTGATGCACAAACAAGTTCAAAGCAATATTAATTAACTTGATTCAAAATAGTTATTTATGATGGTAACGTTTTTCTTGTTAGCTTGTTAATATTAACAAGGGGACTACTAGTACAATTTTCTGGAATGGTTTATTTATTAGGACAACCAACTAGATATACTTACCACAAAAATAAATTGTATACCTAGCAGTGATAAGATTCTATGTTTGTGAATGAAACAAGGTAGGGTTCTCACGGTCTCGTTATCTGTAACCTCTATGGTAAATGGGTGTCTCGATATGGATATGTACGAAACGAAGAGATCTATATTGTTTCCATTGTTATAAATAAACTATAGAATTTAAATGTCTACCAATAGGTTAGTAACTGAGAACCTCTTTAAGGTTACTTTTTATTGTTATTATATAACGAACGATAAATAACGTTATAACAACAACTAACCGCCACCATACCGATAAAGACTAAAGACAATTTATATTCAATCCTGATTTCTGATCGGTTTATGGCCTGACGCAAAAATCAAACTTTTTACGATACCAATTCTATATTTGATGGCAGTCGTAAACCGATCAGCCTAAAACTACCTTCCCATGTGATGGAAGCTCAAGGTACGCGTCCACTGGATCGGTATCGGAACGCCACGTCGTCGTTGTAACGTCGTTCCGTTTACTCTATATATCGGTAGGGTGCCTCAACTACTTTTGAATTTTAGACCGGCAATATAGATATTTTCGAAACGCTCGAGTTCGCCGTTGACGGCATCGACAACAATATCCTAGTAGCGACATGAATAATAAATTGATATAGGGTATATTTCACGCAATATCTACCTAACTTAGGTCAATATTTTTATATTTTACAGTATTTTCGTTATTTTGTATAAAATTGAAATCAACACCGCGAGCCTGCTGCGCGAGTAAACCGCTCTGGGCTACCATTCTACCGAACATTCCCTCTGTGACAAAACTGAAAGTACGCGTACACCATGCGCGCTCAGACTCGACGCTGCGCGGGGCTTCCCGCGTATCTTCGAGGACGTGCGAGGATTTTTTGATAGGTTCAAGCATGTATGCATTTTATTTTAATAACTTTAAAGTTGATTTTCGAATGCGTTATAAAAATCCTCTCCGCTGCGCTCCTCTCTGTCTGCACTGACCATTAAACGCAAGTCACAATTTATTTCTGATGCACAAACAAGTTCAAAGCAATATTAATTAACTTGATTCAAAATAGTTATTTATGATGGTAACGTTTTTCTTGTTAGCTTGTTAATATTAACAAGGGGACTACTAGTACAATTTTCTGGAATGGTTTATTTATTAGGACAACCAACTAGATATACTTACCACAAAAATAAATTGTATACCTAGCAGTGATAAGATTCTATGTTTGTGAATGAAACAAGGTAGGGTTCTCACGGTCTCGTTATCTGTAACCTCTATGGTAAATGGGTGTCTCGATATGGATATGTACGAAACGAAGAGATCTATATTGTTTCCATTGTTATAAATAAACTATAGAATTTAAATGTCTACCAATAGGTTAGTAACTGAGAACCTCTTTAAGGTTACTTTTTATTGTTATTATATAACGAACGATAAATAACGTTATAACAACAACTAACCGCCACCATACCGATAAAGACTAAAGACAATTTATATTCAATCCTGATTTCTGATCGGTTTATGGCCTGACGCAAAAATCAAACTTTTTACGATACCAATTCTATATTTGATGGCAGTCGTAAACCGATCAGCCTAAAACTACCTTCCCATGTGATGGAAGCTCAAGGTACGCGTCCACTGGATCGGTATCGGAACGCCACGTCGTCGTTGTAACGTCGTTCCGTTTACTCTATATATCGGTAGGGTGCCTCAACTACTTTTGAATTTTAGACCGGCAATATAGATATTTTCGAAACGCTCGAGTTCGCCGTTGACGGCATCGACAACAATATCCTAGTAGCGACATGAATAATAAATTGATATAGGGTATATTTCACGCAATATCTACCTAACTTAGGTCAATATTTTTATATTTTACAGTATTTTCGTTATTTTGTATAAAATTGAAATCAACACCGCGAGCCTGCTGCGCGAGTAAACCGCTCTGGGCTACCATTCTACCGAACATTCCCTCTGTGACAAAACTGAAAGTACGCGTACACCATGCGCGCTCAGACTCGACGCTGCGCGGGGCTTCCCGCGTATCTTCGAGGACGTGCGAGGATTTTTTGATAGGTTCAAGCATGTATGCATTTTATTTTAATAACTTTAAAGTTGATTTTCGAATGCGTTATAAAAATCCTCTCCGCTGCGCTCCTCTCTGTCTGCACTGACCATTAAACGCAAGTCACAATTTATTTCTGATGCACAAACAAGTTCAAAGCAATATTAATTAACTTGATTCAAAATAGTTATTTATGATGGTAACGTTTTTCTTGTTAGCTTGTTAATATTAACAAGGGGACTACTAGTACAATTTTCTGGAATGGTTTATTTATTAGGACAACCAACTAGATATACTTACCACAAAAATAAATTGTATACCTAGCAGTGATAAGATTCTATGTTTGTGAATGAAACAAGGTAGGGTTCTCACGGTCTCGTTATCTGTAACCTCTATGGTAAATGGGTGTCTCGATATGGATATGTACGAAACGAAGAGATCTATATTGTTTCCATTGTTATAAATAAACTATAGAATTTAAATGTCTACCAATAGGTTAGTAACTGAGAACCTCTTTAAGGTTACTTTTTATTGTTATTATATAACGAACGATAAATAACGTTATAACAACAACTAACCGCCACCATACCGATAAAGACTAAAGACAATTTATATTCAATCCTGATTTCTGATCGGTTTATGGCCTGTCGCAAAAATCAAACTTTTTACGATACCAATTCTATATTTGATGGCAGTCGTAAACCGATCAGCCTAAAACTACCTTCCCATGTGATGGAAGCTCAAGGTACGCGTCCACTGGATCGGTATCGGAACGCCACGTCGTCGTTGTAACGTCGTTCCGTTTACTCTATATATCGGTAGGGTGCCTCAACTGCTTTTGAATTTTAGACCGGCAATATAGATATTTTCGAAACGCTCGAGTTCGCCGTTGACGGCATCGACAACAATATCCTAGTAGCGACATGAATAATAATATAGGGTATATTTCACGCAATATCTACCTAACTTAGGTCAATATTTTTATATTTTACAGTATTTTCGTTATTTTGTATAAAATTGAAATCAACACTGATAAATCAAATAATACCGCATGAACCGAATCGTATGGAATTGTATTTAAGTATTTAATTTGCAATCCTTATAAAATGTGAGGTTTTAAAAAATTTACATATATTATTTTAGTTTAATTATAAATTTCTAGAAAAAACCAAATCCAAATAAACAGAAATTATCTAGTTAACCTACGGTAGAATATAGGTATACTACCTCATTTAAATTAATATTCACACTTCTGTATTTAGCTCATATTAAACTTCTTATTCAAGACACCTACCATTTTGAATTTTATTACGCAAGCTGTAAAATCTCTATCGCGCTGTCAAAAGAATGTCGAACAAAGTACCGCAGTCTCATTCATATCTTAATTAATTAGGTATTGTCTTGCCTTCTTCTAAATTTTAGGTACTGTTATTCTCTTTTGAGTGTTAAATTGATATTGAGTAAAGGAATGCTCAAAAACAAAAGAATAGTTCAGTCCTAATCGGTAGTCGCTACCCAGAGAGCTTCCTATATACAAAATCTCCAGCGAGATGATTGGCGAAAACGACCATATTTGACTTTATTTGCAACCCAGAGCCGTAGCAAATACGGCGTAGGTCAGAACAATCCTTCGCCTATTTGACAGCACTTACCGATTACAAGGACAAAACGACTTAATTATTGAGGGCTTTTCAATAAAATCTTAAAAAAAACAATGTCAAGTATAATAGATATTAGGGCTCGCCGATACCAGCTAGCAGGAGTCTATATCTTTATGGTAACACAACCCTTGCGAACGACTAAAAGCTTACTAAAAGCTTCACCAGCTACCCAAAATGTCAGGTTACCCAAAATACCAACTGCGTCTGTAAATAATACAACCGAAATAATTTGGTTTCTTTTTTTTTGGGAAGATATTTGACATTGACAGCTTCGTTTCAACTTTTCTTTGTGTGTGGATGGAACCGATAACTGAGACTCAGTTAGTCTAAAGCATAGTGAACAACTCGAATCAATGTCTCTTTGTTTTTTATTTGTCAGTTTTCCTCTACCCCAAAGCACAATTCACCCTTGAAAAGATCATCAGTACCTTCAAAGGTTTCTGGTCGTGTGCCTTAAATCAGATTTGATAAATAATGATCTAAGCCTATTTTAAACACAATCTTTATTTACACGACTTATACAATTGGAGAGTCGTATACTCGTATTAGTGGAAACACCGCAGTCTGATAATGTCACCACACTGGAAAAGATACTCATCGCTTAAGTGCACGCGGGCGCCCCGCGCCGACGTCATCTTAATACGTCATCTCATTGTATCTAACGGTCCCCCGTGCGCCGCGCGGCTCGAGTGTCATATAAACGGTCGTTGTGATTAAAGTTCTTATCGTAACACTAACAAGTGTGGTGTTTTTATGTTCGGGATGAACGGAGCTTTGTATTTAAGTGTTTTGTTTATAAATATTCAACTACGGTGTAGAATTATCATACGCTGAACACTGAGATAGCGCGTTTTTGAGCACGACTTGTGTTTATACGATGATATCTCAAAAGTTCAAGTGATGGCATAGGGTTTTTTAATTTGAATTATAATGCTAAATCTATATAGATTATGATAAAAAATAAAACCATAGACCTTTTAATACAAAATTATTTATTTACAGACCATTTTAAATTTTAAATTTTTAACAAAAATCTGTAGGTGAGGGCCTTAATTCTAGATATCACAGATGCGCAAATACCAGAGTTAGGCCTAAAATTAAACAAATACAACATAAGTAGATGCATCATCTCATAAAATAAACAAAAATCAAAGCAATAGCATTTACCATTACTGGGAAAAATAAAAAATTCTGAGACACTTCTCATTCGAACAGTCAAATCACTTGTTTAACATTTTTTTTTATATTTTAAACTACATAATAGTAAAATAGTAATTATTACTATATTATTATTATTGATAGAGAACTTACCCTTCAATACTCTAAATCCTGTGTAAACACACTAGAAGTATTAAAAATATTTAAATTCACACTCGTAGTAGCGCGTCACGTTCACTCAACACACGATCGACGAACACGAATTTAAACTTCTTGTTTCTTGAGCTTTTTGAATGGCATAAATCAATTTTTTGGCTCTTGTGTGTGGCTAATTTCACTAGGAACGAGGTAGAATAGATCGAGTAACCATAAACAAAGCGAGACCGACAAGAATCAGAAAAAAACAAGGTCATGTCAGTTTCGATGCAAATGTCGACTTTTTGTCGACATCTGTACTTCAGGTGCAAAATCCGTGTCGACTTTTCGTCGACATTTTGAACAAGCGGATAAAGCCCAAATTTGTCTAACGTTCACCTGCCTGTATTCCAGGTGGTATTGTAGTTAGAAGTACCATTGATTACGGCCTTACACCGTTAGTGCTGAGCTGAGTAAATAGAAACGTTTGAGAGTCGAATGAGTGGGTCGCTCAAGACATAGGAGGAAGCGATTTGAATATACGATGGCCGATGGTTTCAACATTATCTGCCTTGCTCTCACTACGTTTCTTTGATGACCTCACTGGTGAGTAAGAAAAGGTTCCGCTATGCACGAGTCGCGTGCGGATAATGAAATACGTAGCAAAAAGTGCCGCTATGCTACAAATTTCTCAGTTCTACCTAAAACAATGGAAGGTACAAATCTTTACAAAGTGTTTCTAGTTAGATAAACTCTTTTGCAACATACAAAATCACAGAGGTATATCTGAAATCTTTGTAAAAAATACAACTTTAGTATAAAAACAACAATATCAAAATACATTGTTGAGGCTTGTCCAGCATTATTTATTTACTTAATAATTTCTTACAAAGGTTCGAGTTTGAAGTAGAAGAAGGTTCGAGTTTGTTCGTAGTTTGTTCCAGACTGCTGAAAAACGCTATATCTAACACCATAAGGCGTATTCGCAATTAACCTTGTTTAATATCCGGTAAATTTAAAGGCATTTTTCTCATCGACGAGCCATACAAGGCCCTCGTCGGTAAACTTACTGATGCTTAGGGCGTTCATTTTAACGTGGAAATTTTACTTTTTTAGGATTTAGGTAGATAGAAACATTACAGAAGCATATCACATTGTACTAACATCATTGGCGACAAGCAGCTAGGTTCATGTTAAATAAATGAATCTATTATTATAATCTATTATTATCTTAGCTGAATCTAAAAAAAATATTCAGTACATTTTAGCATGACAGACAACATACACCTTGCACTTATCTACCTATGGATAGGATATAGGAATATTGGTAAAGGTAGTATATTATATTATAAAAATAATAATAAATTAATAATGTTGGACAAGGAACACAGCATCATAAAAAAAAAACATCTAGCCCAGAGATTGTGTCATGGGTAGTACTAGATCACTGACATACTTAATAGAATAAATTCAATACCTACATAAATATTTTTATAAAACATAGAAAACCACCAGAACAGTCGGAACAAATCAGCAGATCGTACAATACCTAGGCCGTGTGGTGCCGGCATAGAATTTCACCACCCCAACTCTTCCCGTGGGTGTCGTAAGAGGCGACTTAGGGAAAACACCGGGGGGCGGGCAGCAGCACCCTCTGCAGAACAACTCTACCGAACTGCGATCCCCAACCCGAATGCCCAGCGTGGGGATTATGGGCAATAACCCCCAAATGATGAGTAATGCATTCTATGGCGCTCATTGGGGGAGGCCTATGTCCAGCAGTGGACTATCATAGGCTGTTGATGATTGATGATGATGATGTACAATACCTGTATGCAAAGTTTCAGCTCACTGCATTCAGTATTTTGCAAGAACGTAACCAACATCCAACCAACCAATCTCTCCCATTTATAATATCAGTGTGATGTCCTTAGACGAAACGGCCAATTAAAAAAAAAGAACTTAAAAAATAGTAAAACTCAAGCAGAACAGCGAAAAGCTGGTCCATTATGTATAGTTTCCGAAACATAAGCAAAGCCTGGTTCCGAGAGGATTTGCAATAAAATATCGGAAATGTCGTGACGCAACAATGTTCGCGCGGCCCGCAAAGCGTTGGCTTTAGTTCGCTGAATTCTCTACACATGCACGCGTGGTCGATACATACGGGAAGAATTTCGGACTATAACTTTTATTTATTTATTATTTTTATTTATTACAAAGATTATTTTACGTCGATAACACTTAGGGACATATTATACATTACAGAAGCATAAGAACTATGCGTTTCCATTTATGGGACGCCAATGTTTATGTAGATATCCAAACTTGCTCAGGGAGGTGCCCTGAGCTGGGGGCTGTCATAATTAGTCGTTCAGCTAATTTGGTGGATTTTAGATATTAATTGAAATGATTTATCAAAATAGAACAGCATCTTTGCAGAAAAAAGTATAACCTAGTCAGTAAATGCGATCCATTTCATGTCATATACACTGAAGGTACTTAAAATTAAATGGTAAAATGTACATACATTTTTTCTTCAGAAATAGATTGAGGAAACATTCAACATAATTTTGTTGGGCCTTAAGTTTTTACCTAACATTAATGATTCAACATCTGCCCTTTAATGTACACTAAGCTTGTACGAAATAAAATGCTGTGTGGCCGCTTCTTAGTCAAATCTTGTGCTGTAATGTGAAAGTAAAAATTAATAAACGACGCAAAAGGGATGGCTGCAGTGCTGAAAAGTGAATTAAAATACTCACTGAACGATGGTAACAGCCAGACATCAAGATCCCAGCTGTAAAGTTTGAAATACCGATCGTCTTATTCAGCAAAATTAATAAAATAGATGTAGAAATACAGATACAAGTATTTATTGGAGACCGACATACAAGTTTTTGCGTCTCGAAAAGTAGTGATTCTTGTCCGTGTGTTTTTATATACCAGTTTTTCTCGCGTGTTACACGCGATTTTCGTCTTTGTCGAAGTGCCATAATGTCGTACTCGTATGATCGTCTATATCACGTAACGACATAAATGTTTCTCTATCAACTATTTTGAACTTTCTTTATCCGCCATACATGCCTCGATAAAAAGAACTCTAGAAATAAAACAGTTAAGGCCGGCGATACACGTCAGATTTTATGTCTGATGAATGGTCGTTTAAAACTATCAGATGGCTTGTCTATTATATCTATATCTTATCGGTCGAGCAGTTTCGGAGTCTATTCAATTCAAACAAACAATCAAACCCTTCATTTTATAATATTAGTATATCGATCTTCTTCTCTGTATCAAAGATCTATAAGTATCTATGTTTTCACATACAATAACTTTTGAAAATTATTATGTGAATTCTTGAAAATTTGTCGTCAGTTGTATATGGGTGATATGTACCTACCTTTTTGAATTATATTAAGAATGAAGCTAAAGCAAGAAGCTTATAAACACTATATTTTATCGGTTAACCAACCGTAAAAACGTTGCATAGAAACAAACTGCTATCCATTTCCGGCGCGTGAAAGCTGAACATAGTTGATATTTTAACACCATTTGAAAATGGAATATTCGTGGACAATTTATAAGCCGCAGAGGCCAGCGCAGTTGAGTTTGCGAACTATGCTATGGTTTTGGCTATAGATGCAATAAAACTGAAATAAATTCTTTGCTCAAGATACTTCTTTTATACTGCACTAGCGGTCCGCCCCGGGTATTATATATCGCACGGGTAATTAAGAAAACATTAATGCTTCATGTGGATCCCAAACTTTTTTGAAAATATTAAAAAATAAATATAATAAAACTAGCGGCCCGCCCCGGCTTCGCACGGGTATTAAACAAAAATTTCAGAAATTATACACACTAAAACGATGGGTTTCACAGTTTTCATACGGATCTTTACTTTTTTTAACAGCATTGGGGTTTTTGACATTGACTCGACATTCCAAAACTGACACTGGCCGTAGAGAAAAAGCAAGCACCGTGCGCTATACAACCTCTTTTTCTATTCTGACGCGCCATAATAGAAAAAGGGGTTGAATATACAGCCCACGGTTCAATTATTGAATTTTTCATGCGGATCCCTAACTTTTTTGAAAATATTATATAGCCTATGTTCATCACGGAAAATTAAGGATTCTAATGGTGAAAGAATTTTTTAACTCGGTACAGTAGTTTCGGAGCCTATTCAATTCAAACAAACAAACAAACAAACATACAAACAATCAAATCTTTCCTCTTTATAATATTAGTATAGAAATGCCGGACAATCCTATTGTAAAGCCTATGTCATCAGGGAAAATGTAGGATTCTAATGGTGAAAGTATTTTTCTAATTGGTCCAGTAAATTCGGAGCCTATTCAATTCAAACAAACAAACAATCAAATCTTTTATCTTTATAATATTAGTGCACATGTAGAAAAAAGACAAACAATCCCGAAATATTATACCCAAAATAATCTTGTAGTAACATGGATAATTAAAATTGAATAACAGAACCAAATTAGAACTATTGAAACAATAGAGCTTACTGCAGACTGTTGGAAATAATCTATAGGTAGCTCAGCGGATCCATTACAAGTAAAATTCAAATGTGAAGTAAAAATAATATCTGAAGAATATCTAGGGCTCAGCGCATCAGCGTCTTGGGAACGCTTCCGACTGGTATTGCTATGTATCAGTTGAGCTACCTGTAGATTGTTTGCAAACGTCTGCAGTTAGCTCAATTGTTGAAATTGTAAATACATGTTCTATTTTGTTTATTAAATTGTAATTTTTTTATGTTAATAAAAATAATATTGGTGTAAATAAATACTAGTAGATAAGGATTAGTTGCATTTCGTGCGTCGTCAACTTTAAGTAAACAACCAAGTAAGTTGCAGTTCTTGCGTTTTAATTATTACCGTTTTATTCTATCACATAAGTATATATTTTAATTAATTAAGTCTTTGTAAAATATAAATCCGATAAAACTAAAGGAAGTAAATCCAAAATAGTTACTTTTTATCCGAGTAGAATGCATAAAACCATTTTTATCTTCCACCACTTTTGCGTCCACGGCTCACATAAATCCTGGACACATGATTTATGATTGAATAAAATAAATGTGTATTCAGAAAGCATTACTCCATTTTTTATGCGGATTCACTTCACTAAACTCTGAATAAAAGTCTTCAGATAGGGAATACTGTTGAAAGGTTTCTTAAAGGTGACCAGTGCATGCTTTTTGCTTTGTAAGTTTTTATTGGTGGGACTTTTTTATTCTCCGCTGTAGGAATGCAGACAAGGCTTTTTGTGCAAAGACATTTGGCTATATGTCTTTGCACAGCGTATTTATTTATTTGGGAAAGTCAAAGTTTAAATTATGATAATATTCTTCATTAGAATAGTTTCGGTAATGATAAATCATCCTTAATGACAAGATTTTTTGTAATTATGAGGAAAACGCCATCTTGGTCAATACCTACTATAGACGTAAATTTTTTTATGATTTCTTTTGCTCTAATTTCTCATAATATACTTTTTAAAGTTTAAAAATATATTAATTAGGAATAAAAGATAAATATATGGTGACTGTGGGTATCAACTGGATGCGGGCCACGCAGGACCTCACATCGGAGGCCTCTGTCCAGCCGTGGGCCTCGGACATCTGAAATAAATAAAATGACAAACAATCCACACTAAGTATATGAAATCATAAAAAACTATTAAGCTACCAATCGAATTTATTTATTTTACTTTCACAAAAGATATTACAGCGTGTAAAGTAGAAAATACAGATACTTGTTTGTTGACAATGGTATTAGTGATTGGTTTCAGGGACTTTCATAACATCAACAGAACCCTAAAAACTCTAGCGTAGATTTATAACCAGTGAGATTTATGGAAGCGCGAGATGTCGATTCCTTTATTCTCCATAGCTAAGACAACCACATCGTCAAATGATAGGGCATTGAGCACCCCATTCGGTTTATTAGATTATCGAGTGTGGTTTTATTGAGCGGGCAAAGTTGATGACTGTTCGATGAAATGTTTTATGGAAGCTATAGTTTTACGCTCGCAATGATTTCAGAAATGTTTACTAAGAAGATATGATACGTAAAGCTTTTGTTCTGAACACCTACGGCATGGTGGGCGGGTCAAATGTTCGAAATAGTCAAATGCAAACATTTGACTACACTTGACTGTAGGTATAATAAAAATACCATTGAAAATATCTATGTAATATATTAGTCACCATAACACAAGCTCTGCTTAGCGTGGGGCTAGATGATTCTGTGTGGATTTCGTATTATTTATTAATAATGTCACACTCAACGAAAAATCTATTTAGTAGATATAATGATAGGATGAGAATCATTAGGTACTTTGTCATGGTAAAGTATCCTTTACTTTACCCTTTATCTCAATAATGCTAGACAATCCATATAGCATCTTCTAGCTCCAAGTTAAGCAGAGGTTGTGTTATGGGTACGGGAAATACATACATATATTATGAATATTTTTTATATCCTAAAAAAGACTTTTTTATATCCTAAAGAAGGCCCTGAGCAGATCTTACACACATTTTGTCCCGATATGAAAATAGAACCCGTAACCTCCTTAGTCGTAGGCGGACCATAGCAATGTCATTTGATATCTGATTATTTTAACTAAACTATGTTTAAAAGTTAAGTAAAACAGAATTAAAAACTATAATAACTGAAACTTATTCTATTCTATTTTATAAGGTCAGTTATATAAACTTTTCAAGTTGATACAACAAATGGAAACAGATAAAGCATAATAAACTCCTGTTATATATACGGACAATAATATTTATGAGAGTTGTTCGCGCACAGGTGCTATATGGAGTAAGTAATAGTTTGAATTCTCGAGTGGGTATTATGGCTTCTTTCCTTGTAGTTGAACCAACGCCTCCTTCAGATCTTGTAGTCTTCCCATATCGTAGCTTTCCTTTTATATCATCATCATCATCATCATCACCAACCTATAATAGTCCACTGCTGGACATCCTTTTATATACCTAATATGTATTATATCCCGTAACAATTTTATAATGAGTGAGACAGTCAGTGATTTGGAACAGCTGAGCTACCTTTATTTTATTTGCAACTGTCTGCAGTTAGGTAATTGTTTAAATTATAAATACTTGTTCTTATTTGGTTTTTTACTGTAATCCTATTTGATGATAAATGTTTTGTCATAAATACCAATATTAATTTTTAGGGTTTTGACATCGGTTGCAAAACCCTTATGAAATCGCGTTGGGTCTGTTTTGTGTTTTGAATCCTTAATATCTCAGAAACTACTGCAGCTATTGACTTGAAATTTGAAATAATAATACATTTTGTGCGCCCGCACATATTAATAGAAAAATAAATAAAAATAAATGAAAAATCAAAATGAAGATTATCCATACAAATTTTGAAATCAAAATTTTTAATGGGCCGTACAAAGTCAAAATTGGTATCAAATGAAAGGTACTCGTTTGTAGATTTCAAAATAGTTTTTGAAATTTTGGTAGATTTTATACTTTTTAAAATATTTTAAAAAAGGTCAAAAAAATGACCATTCCCCCCCCCCCCCCTATCTCCGAAGATTGCAGAGTGATCGACATGATATGTAGCAAGTGTTTGTAGATATGGATCTATATTTTACAGGAAAAATATAGAGAAGTCTGTAAAAATAATACTTTTTGAAATATGGTCAAAAAAGGGCGGGAAAAATTTCTGAAGGGGTGACTACCCCACCGAGTTGGGTATCAAATGAAAGGTATTGGTTTGTACATTTCAATACAGTTTTTGAAATTTCGATAGATTTTACACTTTTTGATATATTTTGAAAAAGGTCGAAAAATTGACCGGTACCCCCCCTCTATCTCCGAAGATTGCAGAGCGATCGATGTGATATGTACAAAGTGTTTGTAGATATGAATCTATATTTTACAGGAAAAATATAGAGAAGTCTGTAGAAGTAATACTTTTTGAAATATGGTCAAAAAGGGGGCGGATAATTTTCTGAAGGGGAGACTTCCCCCCCATGTGGGGTATCAAATGAAAGGTATCAATTTGCACATTCCAAAACAGTTTTTGAAATTTCGATAAGTTTTATACTTTTCGAAATATTTTTAAAAAGGTCGAAAAATTGACCATTCCCCCCCCCCCCCCCTTATCTCCGAAGATTGCAGAGTGATTGATGTAAAATGTACGCAGCGTTTGTAGATATAGATCTATATTTTACAGGAAAAATATAGAGAAGTCTGTAAATATAATACTTTTTGAAATATGGTCAAAAAACTAATTTTCATACAATGGGGGCTATTTCATTAAGAGTAATATCAAATCAAAAAAAAAAGAGTATGGATTTCAACAATTCAAAACAGGTTTTGAAAATCGTCTAAGTTTCATACTTAGTGAAATAGGTTGAAAAAAGTCGAAAAAAAATTGTAGGTACCAACCCACTTACCTACCCACTAATCTCTGTAGTAACTGTAATAGGAGTTCCACAGCGCACCAAAACCGTTTTTCTCAAAATTTATGAGAAGAGATAGGTATGTATCCTAGATAATCCACACAGTATCATTTACCCACAAGCTAAGCAGAGCTTGTGTTATTAGTATTACTACGATAGCTTTTATACTTAATAAAGTATAAGTATCACATTAGATGATTTATTTTTGTGTACAGAAAAGGACAAGAACACCCGAACAAATAATCTAAATATCCTACAAATATTAGTCCCGAGGCAGAAATCAAACCGCAACCTCCTGCGTTGTAAGCCCACCGCGCCAACAGGTCGTCATATACGTACTTACCTACCTAAACGACACAAGTTCAAAACCCTTGGCGCGCGAGTTACACTCGCACTTGTCGTACTTGTTTTTATTATATTCAAAACGAATAACAAAATCACCGAAACAAACACTAAACAAGAAAGTGAAACAAGAAAGTAGGTACAAAGATTGTAATTTTTAAAAATTAATATGCTAATCAGGCTGCGATTTAGTTATAAACTTAAAGTATAGATCTAACGGTTAAATATTGAATTGTATTGCTTGCATCTAAGGCTGCATTTCAAAGTGATTTCGATTGGATGATGCCAGTCATTATGTACCGACTGGTTCAAACCGATAATAAAACTGAGCACTACTGACATTAACATACCTGACAGCTATGCAGACAGCCAAGTACATTAGTAACCCTCTAAGGTAATAAAATAAAAATTTCAGTAACAGATCTTCAATTCACAAAAAACCTCTTACAAAGCTTACACTGAACCGAAACTAAAGTTTTCTAACATATTCATTTCAAAATCAAACATCATCAAATATCAAATCCACTTACGAGACCTTCCAAACGTCCTAGACACTAAAGGTTTCATATTATAGGCTAAGTTATTCGTCGCACGCGGAGACAACTTCAAAAAACATCTTCTATCGGGCGTGGACGCAGAAAGGAATGACAAACGACATTTGGGGGTAACGACAAGAATTTTTATATCAAAACCTGCCGTTGGAACAGCTTATAAATGGTGAAGCTGATACACATAAGTAATAAATATAACAAAAGTTTAAAATGCCATATTAAGTGACCTTTTATTAATTTCTAATGTACATACATGCGATATGGATTGTGAATCTGAAATAAATGAGTATGAATAATTAATTGTCTAATTGGTTTAGATCGAATAATTGTTGAGACGAAAAACTAAAGCATGATGTTCCCAATCAAAGACTCTGATCGGACTTTGATGATTCTTTCACCTCATATGTGATGTGATACCAAGGCGGTTTCATATCATATAGTTTTTTTATGTTAACTTTTGTCCAATACGCAATGAACACCCTCCGACCAGGTGGGATGACGACCAGCGAAAGACTGCAAGCAGATGCTGGATGCGACAAGCTGAAGGCAGGGCACTATGGCGCTGATTAGGGGAGCCCTATGTCTAGCAGTGGACTAACATGAAATCATGATGATTTTCATCACATTAAATATAAAAAAAATATTATTATAATTTTGTTAAAATATTCTAACTGTTTATTAATCATTTTCTAAAATGCACTTCAAATGAGGTCCCCCTACCTAACGGTCGCCATTGCAGACACAATTCCGCTTGCTTGTTAGGTTAATTTAGATTTAGCGAGTCCACGATTTAAAACTCTTTTTCGCCGGTTTATTTAAAGCAGGGTAACAAAAGCAACCCTAAAAGTTTCCTCTTCATCGTAACGTTAAAGGTAAACTTTAAATGCGCATATAAATTACGTTTTAAATACGCACAAACAATTTTCATGAAAAACTTACGGAATCTAGCGTACAATCGTCTTGGTTTATATTGGAGCCTTTTGATGGATATACATAATCCAACAACATCTAGCTAAGCGAGAGCTTCTATATCTGGCACAGCGCATCAGCATTGCCCTACAACGAGGCAATATGTCAGCGACTTGAGACGTTTCCGATTGGTATTGACATGAATTAGCTTAGTTACCTACTTGCAACAATCTGCAGTTAGCTCAACTATTTCACTCGTAAATACTTAAATACTATATACGATTTGATCCAATTATGACTACTTACGACCTCTACTGCCGAGTTGGATATCCTTCGCTCCGTCCAGCTCGGCTTGTTAAACTAAAAATAAAAAGCTATTCGCCTAAAGTTGACTAACTATATTCTGTGGACTGGATTTTTACCAGCGACGTCGTAATATTGAAAAATAATATTTGCTTAGGACGTTTAGTTTGTTTTTTTATTATACCTCATTGTTCGACGCCAGTCAGAATAAAACATCAATCGAGGTTCTATAATAATTGCTGTTTTGAGTTATTTTTGGGACATTTCCGTTGTTTTATGAATTGCGATGATTAATGGGCGGCTCGGACTTTCCTCAATTTATCAGGGATAGGGAACATTGAGATTTTTCGCATTTTCCGGTGTCTAGAGCTGTTTGATATGATAACTGAGCATGAAAGACTTATAGTTAGCAGTGCAGTGTGTATGCTACAGTACCTACCTACAGAATCGTCTTTGTGACGATCTTTTGGCAAGACATTTGTCCACATATCAGCTTAGGTTTGGTTCTTCTTTTCCGAATGCAGCCAACATGGCGAACGGCAAATAATATGCGTGAAACTCACGAAAACCTGTAAATAGATCAGCAAATATCGGCAATATTCGGCTCAGATAATAATGACGAAACCCAGCACCAAGCAACCAAAAATCTAAAAATTCGTATAAAATTGACTAGAAAACACTGGTGAACATTACGCGGCCCGCAGATCGCCGCAGGTCGCACATGAATTAATCAGTATTCCGGACAACGACGGGTCATTAAAGACTCGTAAATCGGCCAAATCGCAGGTTGATCCGGATCGTTACGGAAATAAGGTATAGATCGAGATCTTGAATATTTGAGCTAATTATGAAAGTTCAAATCTAATATTAAAGGCCGTTTTGAGAGCTGCATTTGCCTTTAACTTTAATAATCGCGTTCTAGACATATACATACAAAAGATGCAAATTTATTCTACTCTCTAAATTTATTCTCGTATTATAGAAGCTAACAGAAAAAAATATATCCACAATCAACGGAAAAATCGGCAGATATACATGTTCAATAACTACGAGTAATAATATGTATTGTAGTTGTTTTATAAAATATAGATGTAGCTATATATTTTTTACAGGACCTACTTCTTTTTCAAAGTTTCAAGTTGGTTAGACTTTGAAAAAGAAGTAGGTCTTTAAAGGTTAATTTATCTTTCTTTTCAATTCACCTTCAACCAAAAGTATTCATATAGTTCAAGCTAGTTCGGATTATAAAGTTGTTCAAGTCCAAACAGACGTCAAAAAGTAGCTCAAAGGCGCCCCTGAAACCTTCAATCAGGGCCTGATTGATTGAAGCAGCCTGCGAGGTCAATCGGGGTCGGTGTTGCCATGCCTCTTACGTGATTGTAAGATCTATCAAATTGTAAGTGATGTGTTTCGAAGGTTTTTAACTTATTCTACTAGTGGACACAGTCAGACTTTAGTAAAGATCAGTAATATAATAATACATTATTTCTTATAATAATTTTATTTTGAGATTATTTTGTAAGCCTAGATAAATAAAGTTATTGAAATCTGAAAACTGTTACAATCGGCTGAATATGAAAAAAGTAATGGATTTCCGACATTATTTTATAAGGTATCAAATCTAATATAACCATATTAAATTTTATGGGAAAAGCCACTGACTCCCGAAATAAGTACAGTATTTACTAGTTTAGGTCTGCGGATTAATGAATAATTTTGTGTATAGAATCTCAGCTATCATATAACAATAAGAGCTATTATTATTGGTTAAAAAACGTGGTTTACGTACGGTCCGCGCGCACGTATACAATTCATGAATTATCTGACTTGACTGTTAAATCTCATAAAATACGAGATCGATTATGTATAAACTAAGAATCCTCCTTTCTCATAACAGTCTGCTAACGCATTGCTATTTCTTCTTCTGTCTTTTTCTATTCGCATAAGTTAGAGTAAGAAATAACAAAACAATTACAAAAATGCATTATTGTACACCAGAAAAAAACATAACAATACACATTACACAAGAAAAGTACAATGGGTGATCTTATCGCATAGAAGCGATCTCTTCTAGGAAACATTTGGACTATAAAACATATAACATTTGGAAGTATTATTTGAATTCATGCAAGGCAGGGTCAACCAAAGATAATTTTAATATTATTATCATACTATGAATACTTAAAAATAATTAATAAATAAATATAATTAATACCTAACTAAATATACTTACACAGAAAATAATTATATATAATGTATAAACAAATAATGAGATCCATTATTCAATATTGAGACAGGAAAACTCCTTGACACGAGCTTTATAAAATTGGTAAGAAAACTGATTTTCTAATGGACTCTGGTACCTAGTTCGTTCCATAACCTTATGTACATATACCCTGGATGGAGAAGGATTAGTCGTAGAAAATGCTTTTGAGGTGGCATTTAAACCAGATTTTCTGACGACCTTAGCATCTGTTATACCTGTGAATAACACACCTTAGCAACTGTTGAGGTAGCTGACATCATAAACTTTGAATGCTATTTTATCTGAATGTAAAAGTAAGATATTATCTCATCTTATAAATAACTAGCAGCCCGCCCCGGCTTCGCACGGGTATTTTAAAGAATTTTAAGTTCTTACACACACACACACACGTTAGATAAGGTACTTTATTATTGAAGTTTTCATAAGGATCACTAACTTTAAAAATATTCTATAGCCTATGATTATCATTCTAATGATGAATTTTTTTCCAAAAAGGTCCAGTAGTTTTAGAACCTATTCAATTCAAACCACAAACAAACAATAAAATCTTTCCTTTTTAAAATTGTACCTTTACCTCCTTTACTTATATAAAGACTTTTCTCTCGCACCGCTGTATCGCCTACATCGCATGGTTTGTATATTTTTTGAAATTGAGTTTCCTCTCGCACCCCAGTAACGAATTGTGATGTCTATGACAATCCATAACTGACACTGGCGGAGTCGTCGTAGCAAAAGCGGTGCCGAAAAAAAGAAGTTGAAGTTGAGTCACAGCAAATGCGAGCAGCGCAAAAAAAGAAAAAAAAAGAAGTTGATGTATAGCGCTATGGTTTTATTATTGAAGTTTTCATAAGGATCACTAACTTTAAAAATATTTTATAGCCTATGATTATCATTCTAATGATGAATTTTTTTCCAAAAAGGTCCAGTAGTTTTAGAACCTATTCAATTCAAACCACAAACAAACAATAAAATCTTTCCTTTTTAAAATTGTACCTTTACCTCCTTTACTTATATAAAGACTTTTCTCTCGCACCGCTGTATCGCCTAAATCGCATGGTTTGTATATTTTTTGAAATTGAGTTTCCTCTCGCACCCCAGTAACGAATTGTGATGTCTATGACAATCCATAACTGACACTGGCGGAGTCGTCGTAGCAAAAGCGGTGCCGAAAAAAAGAAGTTGAAGTTGAGTCACAGCAAATGCGAGCAGCGCAAAAAAAGAAAAAAAAAGAAGTTGATGTATAGCGCTATGGTTTTATTATTGAAGTTTTTATACGGATCTCTAACTTTTTTGAAAATATTTTATAGCCTATGTTCATCACGGAAATTTTAGAATTCTTATGGTGGAAGAATTTTTCAAATTGGTCCAGTAGTTTCGGAGCCTATTCAATTCAAACAAACAAACATACAAACAAACAATCAAATCTTTCCTCTTTATAATATTAGTATAGATTTAATAATATTGTATTATGTATATCAGTCATCTAGTACCCATAACACAAGCTCTGCTCAGCTTGGAGCTAGATGACTGTGTGGATTGTCCAGCATTATTTATTTATTTATAGAGCGGCCTGTTTTACAAGATTGGTTCGTTGTAGTCTACTAGTCCAGTGAATAAAGATTATTTTGTATGTTTTTAAATACAGATTAAGGGTATATGTAATATATACATAATAAAACTTGGTATCACGGATCATTAGGAATCCGAATTTTGGATGAATAAGTTTAGAGAAGAGAAATCAGCGATTAAACTTTCAAAATGCTATTAAACATGAACCAAACCTGTAGAACTGGTGTAATTATTTATTTTTTTGCATAACAAAAGCAGTAAATATTTTTCAAAATTTTCATATCTGTCCAGGTGTCCAGTAGTTCTATAATTCGGTCCACAAACATAGATAGCTTAAAACAAAAAACAAACATAGAAAATAAAGTTAGACGATACAGTATGTATGTTATGTTATGTTCAATATGACAATATAATTTAATTCTCGCACTTCATTATTTTTTGACTATTATAAAGTTTGTATTTAATATGATGAATAAATATCTTTATCTTATCTTTATAACTGCTAATATCGGAGTCTATTCAATCCAAAAAAAACCAATTAAAATTTCCTCTTTCTAATTTAAGAAACGTATAGATTACTTACTTGAGTAAGATATAGATTACTTACTTGAGTAAGTAATCTATACGTTTGTATTGATTTTTATCATGAGTTAAAATGGGCTCTGTAAATTTTGATCTGAGTGTGAAACTTGATTATTAGGCTGATGATTATAATCCCTAATGTTTGTTTATTTGTTTGTGAATGCGGCTGATTATGGAAGGGATACGACTCGATGCCCAAAGCTTCCAATTTACAATTGTTCAGCGTATTTGCATAACGAATTCTGAATTTGTTTGCATACAGTCACACTTAAAACTGGATATATCTGGAGATGGCAAGCAAGTAAATTACTAAATGGAGGTTAAATACATATAATAATTTAAAAAGACAGTAGGTATAGGTTATCATAATAGAAAGAAAAGAAAGAAAATAATTTATTTGCAACCCAATAACACAATGGATTAATATATTACAATACAAAAAACAGGGAACAGTTATAATCATTAACGTGTGGTGCCGGTATATAGTCCACCCCGTCCCAACTCTTCCCGTGGGTGTCGTAAGAGGCGACTAAGGGAAACACACCGGGGAGTGGGCAGCAGCGCCCTATGCAGAACTACTCCACCGAACTGCGATCCCCAACCCGCATGCCCAGCGTGGGGATTATGGGCAATAACCCCCAAATGATGAATAATGCCAATAATTACAATTAAAACACAAGAGCATATAATGGTGTAGCTTAGCGATGCCGTCAATAAATACGTCGGCGTCAGTTGCGGAGATGAACCTGTTTAGCAAGGTAAGTACTCTAGGGTTGGCAGTGCTCTGCCCGGCTTGCGTACGAAGTCCGGAAGGTAGCGCAAAAAGCACAGGCCAACGCCAATGGCCGACAGCTCCTACTGCGCCTAACATATTCCGTCTGGGGACCACGAGGCCCATTTGCTGTAGAGCTACTGGGTTGTCAACTCTACCACGTACAGTTAAATTACTTAAACTGTTACGCCACGCCTATCTACGTTGCTACCTCGGCCGATGACCCCTGGGACGTTCGCCCGTGGTGCCGCTGGAAACAGGCTGGAAAGATGTGGGTGAAGCAGGTCTACAAGCTAAGGATTGTAGGGAAACTACAAGTGACAGAAAAAAATGGCGTCTTCTCTTATCAAGCCGGCCGATAGAAACTTTTTTTTTTTATTTATTTATTCTTAAAAATTCACTTCGGATCGCTAGACGGTATCGGAGTAGAGAAGTACAATTAGCCGCTGGTTATCATCCCCCCTATACTTTGATTTTTACTAGGTTATCGATACCTGAGGACCTACGGACCTAAGAAATATTTTTATTATAAGACGGATAACCATCACTTAAATTACAATTAAATAACAGAATTAAATTAGAAATAATTTGCAACTGAAACAGTTGAGCTAACTGCAAACAGTCTACGGGTGGCTCAAATGATCTATTAAGTAAATATTTAATAACTACAGTTAAAGTACTTAGTTTTAAGTGTAGGTATAAAATATGAATATACTCAAAATTCTCTCAGATGTTTCCAAATTTTTTTTATAAAAAAACTCTTAAACCTTGCATAATATTTTCACTACCTGTTTTCGGTGAAATGGATCTGATTCCATATTCGTTTGTGCGTGTTTAACTACACTTTCGATAATTGAAACGTGTGACAATCGAGTCGATAGGATATTCCAATAAAACTCCAATTAATGTAGAATTCGAATTCGCTTTAACAACCAATTGTTACGCGGACAAGGAGAGTCATTAAATTCAACCATCAAAGTATAATTATGGCTTGTAACTTAATAGAGGACAAAACGAATAAATACCACACATTTTTGTTTTAATTATGAACGAAATGGTGGCTTTTATTTACCTACGCCACTGAGGTCGTCAAAAATCTTGCTTTGACGTTTACTGTTCAATGACAAGAAAACCTATTTGATTCATATTAACTTATCATACAACTTAAATTGGTTGAATCGCGTGTTGGTCACCCTCACGTATAGTATATGCCCTCATAGGAAATTTAATTCTATCCCACCACGAAATCAAGTGAACATCAACTTGATTTCGCGGTGTAGTGGTTAGCGCACTCCCTTACTGAGGGAGGGCCGCGGGTTCAAGTCTCGCCAAAATAAATCTAATTTTTTTGGGATATTAGACCCCAACTGCCACGGCTTACTCAACATAATAACAAAAATCTACCCTCATCTTGCAAAAATCTTCTAGGACTAACAAGATCAACTTCGCAAAAACAGTTTTGGGTTAAAGCTAGCCAATCACACATCAATAGCACATTTTAAGTTAAAATTTAAACTAAATCAAATAAAGTTGGGAATCAATTTGCTGTAAAATTTATGCAACCACATTTCCACAAAATTGGCAAGAAACCTTCAAGCAACCTTCAAGCTCCACTTACTTGCAATATGTTTGCGTCAAGTTATCAAGACTGAGTTATCCCATGAAACGGGATCAGTAAAATACAATCGATAATGTTGGTTTAAATTGTAAGACCCCGACACTTGCAGCGGTTGCGATATTTTGAACGGATAATGATTGATAACACACACAAGTGTGAGGATAGTCTGTAAAATATGTAAAGTAATTATTGTGTCGATTCTGTTGATTTAGATTTTTTTATTTATTTATTAAACGTACTAAAAACATCACAATCACAATCAATAATACGGTTATATAAGGCTATATGTACCTACGTGCAGCTATAATATAAATATACATCGAGTAGGTAGAGTCATAACTATCTGTAAAGAGTTGTTGAAATAAAAAAAAAACAAATAGTTAAGAATGAGCTAAATAAAGATTTAGGAATTTCAAACAGACAAAGCTATTCTATGTTTTAAAAATTTGACCGACAGGTTTTAAATAAGGATGACAGCTAAACTTTTAGTTAAAATAGCTATTTTTTGCATAAAATTTACAGCTAAGATAAGAAACTCCTGACTTAGGTCAGACGTAGTACATCAGTACTAAGATTAGTCTTAGAAAATTATAAAATTGTATAATTTGGGTTAGGAATCTTAAAACAACAGACACGTTCTAACAGGTATTTTTAGGAGCTGTATAGAGAATATCACAGTTTTTAAGTCGACCTAAATTAGAAAATTACAAAAATCCTAAAATAACAGAATCTACACCATAATTGAGATAAAAATACGTAGTTAGAATGATTAGTATTCGATCTAACAAACTACAGTCCCTCTGGGAAGAACATCAAAAGTACCAAAATTGAATTCTATCTATCTCTCCATACAAATACTCGTAGCACCGCACGCACAATCTAAAGATCTTTTCATGTAAAGCGACGACTACACGAAATTGGCCCCTGGGTTCCGTGGCAAACTAACAATCAATTCGTTTTCTTCAAGTTTTGTAACAGAATCAAGGCCCAGCTAAGATCTAGATGTAACACAAATGTTTGCAGTCTCCAGCCAACGCGAGTATCGGTGACCTAGTCAAGTTAAACTTTGAACAATATACGTGCTGCCAATCTCCCGAGGGAAGCTATTGAGCTTGCCAATAGTTAACGTTTACTTTGATGGTATAGCTTGAAAAAACAAATTGGCTATACGAAGTTGATCGTTGTTCTTTGTTGATAGGCTTCCTTTTTCGCTTTGCTGCAAAAGCTAGCATGAAACCGGCGGTCGCGTCGGTTTTTCTATCCCATCGGAATAAGAGAGAGCAACTTTGTTCGCGCACACACTTGTGCACTGTAATGTGCGAGTACATACTAGTCTGTGTTGAGACAAAACACCTGCGCCGTGGCTGAAATTGTCATAAGCAAACTAGTTGCTGGCCGCGGGTTGTATGCGTTGATTATGGCGATAAACAGCTATCTTTTTCCACATTTACATACATCTACAGTATATGCATATTTTCAGTCCAAACGATTCAGTACTTTTTACGTGAAGAAGTAACAAACATATATCCATCCATATCTTACAGTTTTACTTAAAGAATTCACAGGTGCTCAGAATGCTGGATTTTATTTCGGTATGATTACGCGGACAAGTTTATATATATTGTTTATTATTCGGTATGAATTAGCATCGTTATCCAACGTGGCAATGCTGCCAGTATTCCTGGCACTCTGCCTTCTGGTGACGGCTAATTATTAATTTTATTAGTTGTTAGTTACTAGTTGTGTAAATAATAATTGTTTTTTTCTGTTAAGTATTGTAATTTTACATAATATTGAGTGTGATAATGATGTTTAGCTATTCCCATCTAACTTAATACTTCAGCGGTAGAAGCATCGATCTTATTTAAGTCCCCACGGACTGTATTACTAACTCATTCATAAACAATTAATAAATTATTATTATTTTATTCTATCCTACAATTTCTCGCAAAGTTGCACCATCATCGCCCGTGCCATTAAAATTCTCGTTATGCTACGTCGTAGCAAGCTACGGGCTGCTACGACGTAGCAAGCTACGGGTTGCTAGGACGTAGGAAGCTACGGCGGCTACGAGCTTTAGTTTTTGGTTTCTTCATTATCTCGCTACGCAACCCCTAGCATCTACAGAGTTCAGACGAATGGCCATGATACACGATGTTTTAGTAACTAAACTGTTTCATAGGACTAAGCGTTCAACTTAGAGCTAAGGTATGGCATTGGCGAAGATCCATTTCTTCAAGGTAGAGGCGCTGTAATAATTCCTATTAGGATATATAGATATAAAGCACTTTATTATACCCCGAAAAGAAAGAGAATATAGGTGTATAAAGTGCGACCTTATCGCTATGAGCGATCTCTTCCAGGCACCCTTGCTATCCCGACAAGAAAACCAAGAACTGAACGCCATCCGTACGCACGGAATCTCAACAAAACAAAAAGTGAACGTGATCGCGACTGCGAGGGAGTGATATTGCTTATAGATATCAGACGAGAAGAAGACGTCTCAATATTATCGTCTAACGAACTCAAGTCTCTAATCATTTAACAGGCTACTGTATTACCTGTAACGTAGCGTAACTGTCATAGATATTAAGCGTGTTTTTGAAGCGTACTCGTACATTAGAGAACTCAACGTCTAGATAAACCTAACTTCTAGATAAAGTAACTTCAACATACATACACGTAACCTCGACGCCTTGATTTTAAAATGTCGTTGATGAGTCAGGCTATAGCAAAGTGACGGTAGACCACCACTTACCAGCTTTATAGCTGCCTCGCCTCGTCGCGACCATTAACAACATGCGGCAGGTGAGAACTTTATTGAGACGAATAGCTCCAAGACGAGCTTAAGTATGCCAACTTATTTTAAGGGGTTTAAAAGAGCCTTGCTGAGTTAGAGGTTCAAGTGGCTGTTAATATTTGTTGAGTGGAGTGTACATTTTGTAATGGTTACACGATTAAGTTTAGTTAAATGTTTTAACTTGAATGAAGGTATGTAAGAGTCGAGTTCCCCGTTTTTAGGGTTGAAAATGTAATGTACCAAAGAGCTCACCGACAGATGGTTGATAATATTTTATAAATAATTAAAAAAATGTATAATGCTGGACAATCCACACAGCATCCAAGCCCCAAGCCAGAGCTTTATGTTATGGGTATTATTATGACTGGTATACGTAATACAATACATCACATAGATATGTTTATATACATAGAAAACCATCTCGCACGGAACAAATATCTGCTCCACTTGTCGGGAGGTGGGAATCAATCTCCTGTGTCGCAAGCGGACCTTCGCCCACCGCGTCAAAGAGGTTGTCAATCAACTTATCAGATTCAGATTCAATTACATTAGTTCGCTTTACAAAATAAGCACATAAACAAGTAAATTTCATACAGTTAATTATCATAAAAAATATTATATCTATTCCCAAATTGAATTTCCCCATTCATGAGATTATGCGATCTAAGATCCCAAGTATTTATCACCGAGTAGCATCATTGAACTATCTTCATAAGACAAACTTCCAAAGCCCGTGCCAGGACTCTGCGGCTTTCTATTCATAGTCAATTAAGTTTTTAAGTTATGCATGCTAAGCTTCAAGCTCATTGTACAATTATGTGAGCTTCATTTAGGAATGTCGTCGCACCTTATTTATAACAGTTTGCTGACTTAGGCTACAACTGATGAATTCTCCACACAAAGATAGTACAAAAATTATTTCTAATTTGATAATAATATTACCATGTAAACTTTTTCAAAATCCTTTTTTGAAATGAAATTACGGCTAACTGCATTTTTAAATCAAAGAAAACATACCGGAGTGAAAAGTATCCTTAATCCTTATCCTTTCTCCCGGTCTAGAAATTTTTGTTGATAAGTATTTTGAAAGAAGCTTATGGCAGAAACCTAAATAAATACCATTCTTATACAAATAATAGCGAAACATGTAAAAAATATTGTCAAATTAAAAATCATTTTGGTGCTAAAAATAATCATTTTGGAATTCATCCGTCGACGGAGCCTCTTTCTCAGTCTGTCTTCTATTGACATAAGTCAGAGAGAAAAAAAAATGCTTAGCTACTTTTGTTTTAGGTTAGCAGACGATTATAAATAAGGCGGCTATTCTATCGAAATCGGATGAATGACTCAGCTTTATTTGAATTTCAATTTATTAAGTTGTCTGTCAAGATAAGTGGCTTAGGTTTTTATTTTACTCGCCATTTGTGGTTGAACTTGGAATGCTAAGATGAAATCATTTCGAAGTGAATAAGAGCGGTTATATACTAACGTTGACACGGTCCCATCCCACTGTGAGAACACGCGAATGAAACACCAAACTATATATAACTAGTTGTCCGCCCCGGTTTCGCACGGGTATTTAAAAAAAATATTTTTTCCTTGCGGATTCCTTACTATTCCGGGTGTTTTGGTGCTTTTCTATATATATGCTTTTCTGTATATAACAATAATCTAGTACCCGTAATCCAAGCTCTGCTTAGCTTGGGGCTAGATGATGCTGTGTGGGTTGTCCAGCATAATTTAATGATATCTTAAGTTTACTAAGTTATCCTTCCAATACTTATTTATAAAACTAAGATCACTATAACAAGATGAGACATTTTTCTTACCGTAACATTTTCACTTTATAAATCAAATCCCTCTAGTACCTCCCTGTAGCAAAGTAGACGCACTTAGTACGTGTTTAATTCCCAACGCCCTCAATGCGACTGAGATTCAGTGTTTTCCAATAATCCGCCCGATGTGTGGCAGTTAGTGAGGCGTTGGCAACATCACCGCATAGTGGAGTAGGAAACAGGCGTACGGACTTAGGGTCGCGGGTCAGGGTCAGAGACCATGATTATAAGAACATTTTTTTAACTAACACACAATTTAAACTTTGTCGCTCAGCGACCATATCGCGCTATAAGTAGATAGTTGTGTCCAATAATCCGCCCAATGGTATTTCAACAAAAAGTGATATTTTACGTCAAAAACAAAGGGATTTTGTGTGCCCAGCGGAAGAAACTGAGGGTTGTTGATGAAATTCACTAGATATTGAATGCGTAAATCCATAACCAACTAATGAAAAAACATTAAAAACTTACCAGTTCATCCTTTTTATAAGAGATAACACACAAACAACACCGAAAAGAACATCAAAACAGCACATCTACACCGACTGACAACTCTGGAATACGCGCGGAAATCTTGGACGTACATTCGATCGTTACGGATTTAAAACACTGGAAAATAAAATAGTTTATGACTAGATATTTACCATAATTTGAGTTTTGAGTTTTCCAATGAATCAGCATTGTTTCAATTTAAAAAAGAAACTAAATTATATTAAATGGTACCACATACAATTTTCCACTTCTCTTCTCCCTATTTCTCTTCCAAAAACCTACAACAATCCTAGCTACAGCCCTGTAGTTTGGAAGTATACAATGTGGCAGTACGTTGCAGGACAGAAGCATGTCTCATGAATATGAATTCGGGAACATAACCAATGGCCTGCAGTGTATGACAAGTGAGTTCGATCGGAGACATCTATATACCGGGTCGTTGAGTCAATATAATAACTTAACGAATGAATAACAATATTTTATTTGCATGAATGTATATTACGGGCACTATGGCCTGCAGTGTACAAATACAGATAATATGTAAGGCCACCTCTGATATAGCTTTTCGTTAACAGCTGAAATGCCAAAGTTTCGCTTTTGCGCCCAGAACCACGGTTCACAGATCACTACAAATGTTGATGGATTAAAATAATAATAATAATACTGGACAATTCACACAGCATTATCTAGCCCTAAGCTAAACAGGGCTTGTGTTCTAAATCGTCAGATTGCCGATAGTCCAATGCGGTGGTACCGTGCGTGAATCAGTACCGACGCACTCCTGTATATAAAACCATACAAATAATACACGAATCCGTCTGGTGCGGTCAGTGCAGAGCGTCCAATACCGACCTGACAACGTTAACCTTTAAACAGACAACTACAACTGTAGTTGTTGAAGAACCTATTATATTTTCTTTTGAAACTTTGTAGAGTACCCAGACAACAAAAGATTTTTCAATATTCCATTGAGTCAATTTAGATACAATGAAAAGTAATAATATGATTATTTGGATTCCAAACTCTTTGTGATTGAATGCGAACAGGGCATAAAGTTTAACTAGCTCAAGAATAACCTATTTGGAATTGAACCCGTTTGGTTACTGAACTTTGACTGGATGAATAATTCAAAATATTGCCAGCTATAGAAACTTCTATAGCTGGCAATATTCTGAAATTAAACTATTTTAAAAATTTACGTCAAATGCCGTATGTGAAAATTCCATAAAAATATAAAACGAATGATTTATTATGTGTATTGTTGGAATGCCAACAAAACACAGACAGTGGCATAATATAAATAAATAAATAAAAAGAAGCAATTAAAATAACTAAGCATCTAACAATTTTTTTTGCAGCCAGCATCTTGGGTACACTTTCAATTGATATGGATCAGTTGAGCTACCTATAGTTTGTTTGCAACAATCTGCAGTTAGCTCAAGTGCTTCAATTGTAAATACAATTGTAAATTCTTATTTGATTATTACTCGACTGTCGGACGATATTGTAGCGGTGCGTACAATTGAATGAGACAATCGAACCCACGACCTCCTGCGTCATAGCTGCGTAGATGGGTACCAATATTTCAACTGGAAAGAATGAAAGAAAGACATTTATTTTTACTCATTTAAACCAAAAAAACAAACATTATAAACATATACAAACTAATTAATATTTACAAAAAACCGGAAGAGATAAAAATCAAATAAAGATTAGCTAAAATAGGGTAAAAAAGGGTCCCCACCTCAGCATGTGTAGCATTCGGCTAGGCCTGATGCTGCGCTGGTTTTCAGGAGCAGGAAAACCTATAAAAGTCAAAGTACCCAAAAGGAAACATACTCGTAAGTAGTAAGTCCTACCCACAGAAATGTACCTATGCCACAGAAAACCGTCTGTTTCACAATGTTTCTTAAAATACGACAATCTGTAAGAAAGCAATGCCTTCTGGATCCTCTGATTTATGAGAGTATGAATAACTCGGCGTTGGCATTCGCTGCACAGACAGTTGCAGAGACGCCATCGCTATCTTTATTTATGTATGGCTTTGGTGAGGTTGTGGGCGGAGAGGTAGCGGAAAGCGGATTCAAAGAATGCGGTTCTGCGAACATAAATATTTCATGGAAAGATTGCAAAACTTAATTATATGGTTTGCACATTCAATATCCTCCATATTTAATGTTGTTGGTTTATTCGGAATGCCTTGCACCCCTTTCTTTCCCCTCAACGCCTGATTCAGCCGTTGAAGTCAACTTAACAGAGTCCATAAAGATTTGCGCGAAATTTGTAGGTAATTTTTAGTTTTGTAAGCTTTAAATTATCAATTCAATCGTCTCTCGTTTTCGAGCTTGAATTTGTATATTTTCAGGCAAATAAGCAATAGGCGTAGTTGAAGTTTGTGCTTTAAGTGATTACCTTGCTAACATTTTTGTTCATTGCTTATTTATAACTATTAACTTATATAGAATATACAAATATCTTTCCAATGAAATACTAAACATAGGTATTGTCTCATATTTATAAACCAGCAAGACAAAATGTTTAGCGCTACCCCATTCTCTCGCAGCTAAGGTTTAACTTAATCTATGTTGCAAATTCGTCTACTACATAAAAATATATGAGCTGATATATCTTTGTAATGTCTTTTCAACACAATTTAACCCGAAAAGGACAAACTAAGTCGATTATTCCATCGAAATTGTTATATACCTCCGATTATTTACCTAAGTTCTCACCCAAAGCAATCCCTTATCATTGGATCCTCCACATCGTCACATTGTCTCCTATAAGGCGCCGGATAAGGCCCATATCCCGCTTTACGGCGCAAACCGAACGCGTATGGATACTGCATATTGGTAACACATTTCGTTAGACAAATATTGAACGCGATGCTTGAAGAGTGACATTGTGCTGGTGTAAACAGTAAGTCAAATTTACCAACGGGGGTCAACTCATTCTTACCTGGTGGAGAGATTCAACGGCATTGCCAAAGCCGTGGCCGTGTTGATGCGGCGAGCGAAGGTCCAGTTCCTACGCAGGAAGTTGCGGGTCCGATTCCCGCCTCATAATGCTTATATATGATCTGCAAATATTTGTTCTCGGTATTTTTTAAATATAGAGGTACATACAAAATATTTATGTAATGTATTCTATGCGCAAATCAGTTGGTACTTTTTACACAATCTCTACTTAGCCAGAATTTTTTATATATAAATTACTTTTGGCAAACTATTAAAAATATATTTTACAGTTTTTCGTACGTACTTATAATCTTTTATCACAGTCGAGCATATTATGATCCTACTGGAGAACTAAAACAAAGACGCATTGTAGCCGATGTTACTAATCAACTGTTATTTGACTTCCCCTGCTGCTATCCTCTATTTATAGTGCCATCAGTATTTGAATGCGATGAAATGAATAAGATTTCGTCATATTCTTAACTTCAGTATGGGTTCAAATCCAACGATTTATGCTTATTGAAGTACGAAAAACCGACGCCGACGTGCCTCGGAATTTCGTTAAGAAAATCCGTTTTTGGTTACAAAGTAAATGTAATTCCATCGACCTTGCATAGATTACGAAGAAGAATTTGCTAGAAAGCTAGGATGAGAGAATTTTCAATACATCAATATTAGAAAAAAATAGTCCACCAAATTTTTTTCTAAAATGAGCAAGCCAAAAGCCGCCTCCAGATATGTGGCGCTTTTTTCCGCCGGATATGTAGCGAAACTTAATAGCGTACCCACCCACATGATGTCCCACGTTAGTTTTAGAGTTTGAAGACCACTCTATAGACCTTTTTTCGAATGGCCTAAAAGCCTTTTGACCGCTGATGACCACGACGACGCTATGACAACGTTGACCATTCGATAGATCGATATTGTAATCATTGCAGGTAAGAATAAGACCGCTTTTTGGCGTTACGAGGGTGGCTATGTTCAGCGAAGTTTGTGTGATGACAAGATTAATGCCCTAAAACGAAGAATTCATCTGAATAATCATATATTTGCACTTACTCCTACAAAATGCAATAAATGATTGAGTTGATTGGTACCAAATCAAACAAAACAGGATTTGAGAGTTCCCAAGAGACGGATCATTTAGGTAGATTAATTGGATTGTTTACGTTTTAAAGACCAAGTGAGTGGTTGCCTGTAAAATACCCGTGAAAGAAAAATAAATATACAGGGTGAAGTTTTATTTATTTATTATGGACTAAAGCACCCATAAGGTTTTATTTTGATAACTCAATACCAGAAAAAGAATAAAAGTTCTTCGTCTTTTTAGGGTTTTGCCATCGGTTGCAAAACCCTTATGAAATCGCTTTGGGTCTGTTTGGTGTTTTGAATCCTTAATATCTCAGAAACTTCTGCAGCTATTGACTTGAAATTTGAAATAATAATACATTTTGTGCGCCCGCACATATTTATAGAAAAATAAATGAAAATAAATGAAAAATCAAAATGAAGATTTTCCATACAAATTTTGAAATCGAAATTTTAAATGGAACGTACAAAGTCGAAAGTGGTATCAAATGAAAGGTACTCGTTTGTAGATTTCAAAATAGTTTTTGAAATTTCGGTAGATTTCATACTTTTTAAAATATTTTGAAAATGGTCAAAAAAATGACCGTTCCCCCCCCCCCCTATCTCCGAAGATTGCAGAGCGATCGACGTGATATGTACCAAGTGTTTGTAGGTATTGATCTATATTTTATAGGAAAAATATAGAGAAGTCTGTAAAAATAATACTTTTTGAAATATGGTCAAAAAAGGGCGGGAAAAATTTCTAAAGGGGTGACTACCCCCCGAGTTGGGTATCAAATGAAAGGTATTGGTTTGTACATTCCAATGCAGTTTTTGAAATTTCGATAGATTTTATACTTTTTGATATATTTTGAAAAAGGTCGAAAAATTGACCGGTACCCCCCCTCTATCTCCGAAGATTGCAGAACGATCGATTTGATATGTACCAAGTTTTTGTAGGTATTGATCTATATTTTACAGGAAAAATATAGAGAAATCTGTAAAAATAATACTTTTTGAAATATGATCAAAAAAGGGCGGGAAAAATTTCTAAAGGGGTGACTACCCCACCGAGTTGGGTATCAAATGAAAGGTATCAGTTTGTACATTTTAATGCAGTTTTTGAAATTTCGATAGGTTTTATACTTTTCGAAATATTTTGAAAAAGGTCGAAAATTTGACCGTTCCCCCCCCCTCTATCTCCGAAGATAGCAGAGTGATCTATATAAAATGTACTAAGCGTTTGTAGATATAGGTCTATATTTTACAGGAAAAATATAGAGAAGTCTGTAAAAATAATACTTTTCGAAATATGGTCAAAAAACGAATTTTCATACAATGGGGGCTATTTCATTGAGAGCAATATCAAATCAAAGGTATGGATTTCGACAATTCAAAACAGGTTTTAGAAATCGTCTAAGTTTCATACTTAGTGAAATACGTAGAAAAAAGTCGAAAAAATAATTGTAGGTACCAACCCACTTACCTACCCACTAATCTCTGTAGTAACTGTAATAGTAGGGTTCCACAGCGCCACGAAACCGTTGTTCTCAAAATTTTAAAGTCCATACCCAATGTATTCCACTGCGCTCGAAGAATATTTAGATAATAAGATTATTGAATTCATGAATTCCACCGTGCTCCAAAAAAATATGAGAAGAGTAATGTATCCTGGATAATCCACACAACATCATTTAGCGACAAGCTAAGCAAGCTTGTGTAATTCGTACTACTACGATATCTGTTATACTTAATAAAGTATATATAAGTATCACATTAGATGATTTATTTTTGTGTACGTAGAAAAGGACTAGAACACTCGAACAAATAATCTGCAGATCTTACAAATATTAGTCCCGAGGCGGGAATCAAACCGCACCCTCCTGCGTTGTAAACCCACCGCGCTAACAGGTCGTCAATATACGTACCTACCTAAACGACAAAAGTTCAAAACCCTCGGCGCGCGAGTTACACTCGCACTTGTCGTACTTGTTTTAATGCAGAACTTATTTTTTTTCCAAATCGAACACGTAAATCCTCTCATAACTTTGCGATAACTCTCACGGTTACAGGATTCCTCTCAGTAGCTCTGTAAAAAATCTTGCTGGACAATTCAAAGCATCATCTAGCCCTGCTATTCAGAGCTTGTGTTATGGTACTAGATGACTGATAATACCTATATAATACTATTTTCTGTGGTGGAATATAAATTTGTTGACCTATATTTTGTTTTAGTACATTATTTTACGTAAGTTTCTCTGTTATTCTGGTTCTTTATTTTTCATTTGAACTTTTATTTTTGATTTAATTTTCACTTATAAGTACCACATAATGTTAAATTTAAATAAAGAAGACCTGGGTCCTAAAATACAGCCTAGTTTGGGATCCTACGGATTCAAAAGATAAAACACTGAAACATAGTAATTATTTTGTGTCGAATAAATATTTTAAAGATATATTTTAAAGTTTTTTAAATTTTATGTACAATATTAAAAAATGGCATGACTTATAAGGTTTCAAAATACCAAGTCACTTCAAAAGAAGTGTGGTGAAACACTCTCCCACTTCGCACTTGAAGAGTATTCACGAGTTTGAAAGTTATCAGTTTTAAACTCGTGCGGCAATATTCAAGGCGGACTTTAGGCGCACATCGCTGACAGATTGAAGTAAGTACTTCCTAAAGTTTTAACATACTGCCGATATGGCTACTATCCCTTCCTATAGGTATACCCGACCAGATTCTTGATGGGTTGTCTGGGGTACAACTCGTTGGAGACGCGGCGCGCATTTGATCAACTATCCATCGCGTGTAAGGTCTTCAGAGGCAGAATAGACGCCCCCGAACTGAGTGATGTGTTGTGTCGGTTCTATGTTCCTGATAACTACTGTCGGGGCCGGAAGCATACGTTCTTTAGCGTGCCGCCATCTTCCACGGCGGCCCGCTCCGCGTCACCTATCCCGCGCATCCTCACCGCACTAAACTCTCTCCTGAACGATAGTCCTGAAACAGACTTATTTGCGGATAATTTGGGTGACATTTTGTCGGTCTGTTTGAGATTCTGTGAGCGTGACGCATGAATGGGCCAAATTATTATCATTATTCTTGTAATTTCAAATTGATATTTATTCTATTATGTTTACCAATGTTTTGACATATTAATTCTTAATTTTTAATTTTATATTGACTCGTGTAAATGATAATTAATTTCTTTGACTAATATAAACATTTTATTGTATAAAGTAATTAAAGTAGGTAGGTACCTACTTAGTATTAATTTTATAACATTTTCGTAAACATTGAATTTATATTATAATTTTTAATCGTGTTAGTTGTTAAATAATAAATAAATAAATAAATAAAAATACAGGTAGCTCAACCGATTCATATCAATACCTGTCGGAAGCGTCCCCAAGACGCTGGCTGCATTGTCTCTCTGTATGGCAATGCTGATGCGACCGATACTGACCAGCTCTCGGTTCAAAATTGACATGCAGCCCTGAATTTTAATCATTTCTACACAAAATTTGGAATGGTGTTCAGAACCTCGCTCCTCAATACGTCAAGTGTGAAAACAGCGCGCTAGTTTACGCCGCGCGAGAGTGAAGTGAGTGATTTTGATTCATTTGTAGTTAGACGAATTCATTGAATATTAGCAGGTTAACTATGAACCTAGTCTTTGTTCATTATGATTCATTCATAACGAATTTCTGTAGGTACAACCGAATAAGCTGCTTCTCAACACAGTCTCGAAAGGGTCGCTCAAAAGGCCAGTACTTTAAATAGGATTAAAATTAACTCAAGCAATTTAATTTCGTCCATCTATCATCCTGCCATACGTTTGTTAGATAATCATGTTAGGAGAGGTTATGAGGGTCATCCCGAGCTATCTCTATCCAAATGATAAAGTACTTTTACGGTAAAATTATGCTATGAATATAAATGGGTTTGACAAGGTTATGAATATGAATCGTTTTGAAGTTATGTCTTCTTATAGTAGGGGATATAGGGTGTTGTTTAGCGCTTGATATCCCGTTTCGTGCGAGATCCCACAGATAACATAATACTGGTAGTTCAGGGGTCTGGGAATGTGTCCCGATTTATTTACCCGAAGATAAGATAATTCTTTACTTATCCTTGCTAGCATTTCTAAACCTTGTTTTTTTTGTCCCTAAGTCAAGATTTGTTTTACCTTCAGCCTCGATTTTCAAATTGAACCTGGCAATACTATTTGTTAGGTATACATATGCAACGGTGACTTATTAATCCGTGAATAGAGTGGGTAGGGTAAATTACCCATTTTGTTTCACCTTCTGCCTCAATTTAAAAATTAAACCTGGCAACTATTGGTTAGGTATACATTTGCAACCATGACATAATAATGTGCTGAATACTAAATTGTTTTTTCTAAAACCCGTTTTGTTTCACCATCTGCCTCAATTTACAAATCGAGACCTGGTAACACTAGTGTTGAGATGCAACCGTGTATAAAATGCTGAATACTAAATTATATTTTTCTAGCAAAACAAAATGAAAGTAGCTTTAAAAGCGCGTTAAGCCTTAATGGTCCTGATTCCTGGTCCTACGTCAGACCAACGCGAGTCTCGGGTTGGTCTAACGTCCATTGGATTATGTATGACAGTGAGGAAGGAGAGTGTACCTGTGTTTGCGCACACACTTGTGCGCTTCACCGTATAGTATTGCCCTGGGGCCGAAATCTAACCAATCACTTAGCTATGACGTTCTATCGTCGCAAATGGCATAGCTAGTCTTCGCTGGAAATGGTCGCCGCCGTGCAGTGAGGTGTAACTACTTAGAGGAGCTATGTCAAACAAAAACTGTGTAGCAACTTGATGAGAGCGGTGGATAATATTCGCTGCAGCGCTACAAGATTAGATATCGTCTAACCATACTATCAAAACATGCAGCGCTAGACCGCTAATAAAGTATAATATTCTCGCGACCAAAACGCGTTTCGTTCAACATAGTGTCACAACATGTCAATTTTCAAACAAAATGTCAAGAAAATAAGTTGATATTCTGTTTACTTACCGATGATAAGTCACGCCACTATCGTTTTTCTTTGCTGATGATTTATTTGTACACGTTTTTAAGACGCAAGACTTCATTTTTTATTGTTTTTTATCCGCATGCGGTTGCCATGGGCGCCGGCGAACGACTAAATGCGTTGTTACCAACTAGCAACAACTCATGGCGCAAACTTGACGTTCGCGGTTGTCCGTTCCATACGCTAGTAACAGTACTTCAATGCCGCCGTGACTGTAATTTGGCTTTAAGGATAATCACTTAACAATATTTGATGCTTCTTCTATTTTGGGGATTCTGGCGCATTGCGAAAAGACTCGAGTACATTACAGACGAAAGGTACTCGTAAGGTAACTTACATCAGTAAGTTAATTCGAATTGTAGCAAAATGGGACTCGAGTGGGACCGCCGTGTGGTGACGGCATACTATAGAATTCCACCACCCCAACTCTTCCCGTGGGTGTCGTAAGAGGCGACTAAGGGAAACACACCGGGGGGTGGGCAGCAGCGCCCTCTGCAGAACAACCACCGTACTGCGATCCCCAACCCGCATGCTCAGCGTGGGGATTATGGGCAATAACCCCCAAATGATGAATAATGCCATCTATGGCACTCATTTGGGGAGGCCTAGAGGTCCAGCAGTGGACTATTATAGGCTGATGATGATGGGACTCGAGTCGTTGCATACAATACAAATATACATATAAATTAACTTTGGGGTAAATGCTGTTGACAATTAAAATAATTTCTTGTTGTATATTAAAACTTCATTTATATCCGATGGATAAAACTTAAATTAATATTAAAATTAAATATCTTTATAAATAAAAACTATTATCCTCTTTTGAGCGTGAAATCAAACTATTATGGTGACTAATCTTTTTTGCGATAGTTGATCTTAAACTGTCATAAAAACTTACTTTATAAATTCTACATTATACATTTTTATCTGACAAGCACAAATTCCTAGTAACTTGATATCAACGTTTAACAAGAAATGCGGAGACAAATTTCCAAATCTTTCAGTAAAAATGAAAAAAAATATCTAAGTTCGACAATGTCGAAAATTAATCGAAAGTAGACACTTCATTTTGTGTCTGAGAGCAATATCGGTAGGAAGATTTTGATGGAACTTTAACAGGGTCGGATTAAGGTCGTGTCAGTTTAGGGGGAATTATATGAATTATTTAAAACATATATTTCTTAAGATTCTACAATGCATAATATAAGATCTCTAATTTTCACAAGGATACTCTTTTATTCAAAACGTAGTATATAAAATGATTTTACATTTGAATAATGTGCTACAAAAAGCTTTTCTTATTCCGTACAAACGAATAAAGGCTACTTAATTCGAATTGTTTTATAATTGTGGTCGGACGTCTAATTAATCTACCACCATGGTGGCATAATGGAGAAATATTTTGAGCCGTCCCTCGGTTGGGATTTGGGACTATGAATGGCCTTTGTGTCGAGGGCAGAAATCCTCTCCAGGAAAAGCTCCGGCGGATTTGCATGCGTAGGAAATCAGGGCTCGCATATTCAATTAGAAAATTGGCCTAGTAGGTTCCGATTTGAAATCCAACCATGCGTAACTCAAGCGGCGTTTTAATAATTTAAGTCCCATGACAAGGCAGGATTCTAACGTCCTAGTACAATAGGAAAACAATATGCTTGGAATTGTATTCGGGCATTTTTGAGTTCTTTTGTGGTACAGCAAATTATAATAGTACTTAAGATATACCTACTGCGTTTTCATCTTTTGGGTCTTAGTTCAAGTCTACATCCTAAATCCGCTCGCTAACAACCGGATGCACGTATTAATTTTCACCATAACTCAAGATTCTAAATTGAATTGAAATAGAAATTGAAAATTTGTTTATTCAGATTATAACATCTATTTTGTTAGTAACATAGTTATAATTATATAATTCGAATGGTTAGTACAAAAAAGCTTGCACGGTTTACCCACAGGGGCATGCGTGTTGACAACCAACTTCGTCCTGAGTCCGTCCACTATCGACCGAGCCCGGGTATTGAGCCTATTTTTCACGCTATCTCAGCAATGGACGGCGCGTCTCGAGCTGGGTAATTTGTCTCTGTCGCAGCTACAATTAGGACGGCCTGCCTATGAAACTGAAGATGTGGATTAAAATGCGCTCCACGATTATTTGGATGGGCTAAGGACATCTCGCCCGTTCTTAAACTGGCCTGGCGTGATAACTCGCCCGCAGGCCAGTTTAGGAGCGGGTGAGGTGTCCTTTATTCCTTTCGGATGTATGTATATAAATATCTGAAGATCGTACAAATATTTGTACGTACACATTAGACGGGAATTGAACCCGCAATCCTGCGTTGCAGGCGGACCTTCACTCACCGCGCCAAAGAGGCCGTCTATGGTCTTTGGTAATTTATTAATATCCGCAAGGTATGACTGTACAAAATTAAACTTCAACTTTCCATCAATGCTTTATCTAGCACTCCTAAAAGCCCTCCAAAATAATGTTTAGTTTAGGAATATTGAAAAGTTTCGCTTCATTTCACCGTTTAATTAGAGGATAAAAATCACAATGGAATAACGAACCGACGAAAATTCATTGGGAAAATTCAGCTGTGTCAAAGTATTTTTTATTCGTGCTCGATGATATAAAAGATACCATAGGTATAGTTAAATGTTCGTACATCAAAACTAAAGATAATTTTTGCAAGTCACTTGGTTGCATCTATCTATAGATCTGCCCTCCTTAAAAAGAATGCAGTAACTCGATACAACACGATTTGGAGAAAAACGCGTTTAAAAATAATAAAAATGTTTTTGTTATTACTCTAAAACTAATCAAGCTATTGTGACATGAAATACGTCAAAAGAAAGGGAAAAAAACAACTGTTTTCTCAAATGTATTTTTTTAGTAATATTTATTATAATATATTAATAATTTCAAAAAATGTACACATGCTTAGTATATATAAGCTGTGGGAGCCATGTATCCTAGCAATAACTGCAGTAAATGCCATAGTTACTGCAGTTTTATGAAGAAAAAATACTTACAGCAATTTAACGTATAGACGTCGAATATTATAACTAATTTCTTTCTAATCATAGATGCAGTAACTGTGGAGTTACTGCACTAATTATTACAAATACACTCATTCATTACTTGTAGTCGCAGATAGATACTGCAGAATTGACTAGACCTGGTTATCGTTATGGTGGGGTCAAATAATAACCAGAGAATAATAAATGGAAAGGTATTTATCAAAAAACTAAAAACACAAAACTACAGTAAAAGACTGAAAATAAAAGGTTTTGATCAGAAACAAATCACAAGAGTTACAAATTTTAAAAGCCATTATGGCGTAAAAACTAGCTAAGTATTAGAAAATCTTTATTTTTTAAATAGAATTTGTGCTCAAATAACCTTTTCATTCTTTTGATTGTTGAAGGAACCAAGTAATAATAAATTATTTCTATTTAAATTTATGTACAAAAGTTTGTTATAAAATTATTACTATATACTTATTATAGTAGGTATTCTTAATTATTTGCATATAAATTCAAGGAAATATTTTGGAAAGTGGGTTCATACATCATCTTATATTCTATATAGAACTTCTTACTAATTATAGAAAAGTTTTAAAATCAAATTAGTTACTCTTCTTTACCATTAATAACTTGGTCTTACTCATTATTATTGCAGTCAAAACATTAACAAAACATTAACTAAAAAAAAGTGATAACACTCCTCATCGAGTACGTATCCAGTAGAGTTGAAATGTCTGAAAATTTATAACGAAAATGTTCTGCCAAAAATTATACAGTGTAATAAAAAGTCGCACATATTCTGATTGGCCGAAACAATCACATTTAATAAAAAGGGATGCGGTAAAACTGATTTTTCTATCGATGTTTTAGCGAGTCTCATATTAACGATTTTTCATTTAATAATGCTACTTTGTTTATATTTTTTCATTTAATAATGCTGCTTTGTTTATATTATTTCATTTAATAATGCTGCTTTGTTTATATTATTTAACATTGTACTAATTATGATAATCAGTACAGTAATACTAATGTAATATACTAATATTAGTTATTATAAATTTTCTTAAAATGTCGAGCAGAGATGACTTCTTACTTCGTCGGAATCCAGTTTTCTCATCTTGTAGTTTTTACCCAGTTATCTTTCAATATAATTTAATGTTGGACAAAAATATGACTTGCTAAATACATGTAATCTGATGTAATAATAATTCCTCGAAGTACAATAAAGTTCTTGTACCATTCAACATACATTAAATCACAAAAAACCTAGACATAAAAAATATTTCAACTGGTAACATGGACTGAAAACAGCAAAACCTGTGACTTTTCATCTTATCCCTTTGACCACCTACAATAGCTCAAATATCACAAGCAAAAAAAATTACATGTTAATATTGTGTGATGTCATGCTGGAGCAATAATATCGATATTGATAGTCTAAACTAGCTTGTTTCTTCTCTAAATACCTAAGAGCTCAAACATCGAGGTGTTGTTGAGATGCGCGGTTGTAGTATAGTGCCTCTGCTGGATACGTACTTGATTTTTCTGGCATTAGTGGCAACAGTTTTGAAATTATTTCAGTTTTACGTTCAGAAGTAATTCCTCGTGGTACTGATTTCATTATTGAGTTTGGGAATACGCTACTTTTTAGAATTTTTTGCTGAAGAAAGTTAAGTTCTTGCCACTCTGATTCATGACCATGTTTAAATTTTAATGTTTAATTACCTCTATTTACTTTATGATAATAATTATATTATAAAAAGTGGTTCCAACGACACGCACATCCCGTCTGGAGGTTGGGCACAGACTGATTTCGATTCAAATAACCCCACCTGCACATGTAACTGTAATAATGCAATTGTAGTTAAATGCTAGTTACTGCACTCTTTGTAAAGAGGACACACAGAACTGCAAAGTATTCGTTCTAAATTCACTTACCATAACCGCAGCATCTAACTGATACTGCATTTATCATAAGGTTCAGTAAGTCTTACCTCAAAATACACTTAGATTAAGTATAGTATCTAATAGTTACTGCATTTATGGCTGGATTGTCGAATAGTATATTTTAAATATACGAAACTTAAGATCGCAGTATGATTACATACTGCACTTTTCACAAGAAAATTATTTACTGTCACACGAGTTGCTGCATTCTTGCTTCCTGATTTTCTGAGTTCCTGATGGAATTTTGATATATGGGTGAAAACAAAAATTAGCAAATTTTTAGACGATTCCGAATATGTATCTAACTAAATTTTGCTAAAAATGCTAGTTACTGCACTTTTCATAAGGAGGGCAGAGATGCAACCAAGTGACTTTTTTATCTTTAGGCTTTTAGGAGTGCTAGATAAAGCATTGATGGAAAGTTGAAGTTTAATTTTGTACAGTCATACCTTGCGGATATTACTAAATTACCAAAGACCATAGACGGCCTCTTAGACCTGGCCTCTTAGAATATTTTGGATCGTCCAAAATATTCTCTGCAAATAGGCTTACTATACATAAATTATCAGATAATGTAGGTAGACAAGAAAAAGGTTTGGGACGAGTTTTGCTCCAACTCGAAAACGAACAACCAAGGTAAAGGTATTTTTTCGCTTCTTTACTTTACCATAAAAGATTGAAGCAAACAAAAAATTTAATTTATTTCCCAGCTTTACGTTTTTAAATTTATTTATAAAATAAATAATGCTGGACAATCCACACAGCATCACCTTTTTTTCTTTTTCGGCGAGGAAATTTATTTACGACTAAACTGGTCTGGGGGGGACCAGAATTATGTGGGATTCGAAGCCCTGATAAGGGCGTAATACTAAAACCTCTCTCGCCATTTTTGGCCGAACCACGGGAACATAATAAACCTTCCGCGGCACACAGCATCACCTAGCCTCAAGCACAGAGTTAACATAATACTAGTCTTGTGTTACTAGATGACTGATATAGTTATTACAATAATATTCCTTAGATATATTTTTTTATATTTGGAAACGACCAGAACTCGATCAAATATCAGCAGATCGTAAAACATTTGTCCCGAGGCGGGAATCGAACTCGCAACTTCCTACGTCGCAGGTAGACCTTCGCCTACCGCGCCACAGAGATCAATATTGAGTATTCTGTAATGTAATATTTCTAAGAATCCTGTAAGGTTTAAAGGAAGTATTTTTTTTGGATTTGTTCCAAATTCGCCTCGCCGGCCGGGCCTTTGCCACACATGTAAAATTCTATTTTCGCCCCACACTATATTCCTAATTAGGTTATTAGGTAGAAATTAGGTTTCTTCGCCAAACAATATATTCATGTTCGCCTCGAAATTAGGTTATGATTATTTAAATAATATTATTCCTTTTATTCTAGGTACAGTTTCTTCCTTCCTCGGGCGAATTAGCCTCAAAACATCCTTAATCAAGAAGTACCTATAACTTCAAACGCATTCCCAGGATCTCTGTTTCAATCCAAGCCCGTACGATGACAAACCAAACATAGGAATAATCTAGCGGCATGTTCCATGTTCCCGCTCAAATACTGTCGCATACAATATTTAGCGAGGTTTACTTTGAACATAATATTTGAATGTGGAATTTATAGTGCGCTTGCTAAGTTAGGGTACAACAAAAACTACTTATTGTCGAATTATGTTTATCAATTTATCATCATAGTCCACTCTACACACTGGACCTCTAGACCTCCCCTAATGAGCGCCATAGATGGCATTACTTATCATGCGGGGTTATTGCCCTTAATCCCCACGCTGGGCATGCGGGTTGGTGATCGCAGTTCGGTGGAGTTGTTCTGCTGAGGGCGCTGCTGCCCGCCCCCCGGTATGTCTCCCTTAGTCGCCTCGTACGACACCCACGGGAAGAATGGGGGTGGTGAAATTCTATGCCGGCACCAACAAAAGAAAAATAGATAACCATTATGTCAAAAATTATCAATTATATGTATAAAACGTAAATATTAAAAAATCATGTTTCTTTGCTAACGAATAAATTTTATACCGACCAATTGTTTTTCCTTTTATGTTTTACTATTAACCTGTATAAAAAAGTTACCAAAACACGCAATTGCATATTATGGAGTATTATAACAGGCCTTCAAGCTAAATATGACCTAAACCGAATCTGACCTACGCCGAAGAGAGCAGTGTAATCCTTGTCGCACTGTTTTTAAGCGCGCCATTGAGCTAAACCTGCATCACCTGAATGCAAAGGAAATGGATTTTACAACGAGGTCGGGAAATATTCCATACTTACTATTGCTATATAAATATTGAGAAGCTTCACCTAAAAATGTAAGCGCGATTTGATTTTTTTCCAAATAAAGCTTGTAAAATTTGCTAATAATTTTTTTTGGCTCCTAAAGTACTGGACTGATTTGATAAATTCATGCGTGGGGCCAACAGCACAGAGACTCACTATGAGAGTTCATTTTAAAGGCGGGCACATAGCGAGTATCATCCTCGTTTACACAATATGATATACCCGTAGATGATATCCAGATGATATAAGATGATAAAGAAATGAGGGTATTGCAAAGGAAAATGAAAGAAAAAAAACATTATTGTGATGGGGGGTTACAAGGACTGCCTAATTTGGCTATGGGAGAGAGTGCGGGCGCATGCTAGTCAGTTAGGTACTTACATTCTATTATTATTTTCTACCATCCTTATTTAAATACACTAGAATAACATTGCAATCTAGCCATAGATTAGGCTAGGGGGTAAAAAAAATATTTGACAGACGGTTCTCACGGGTACTTAACAAAAAATGTTTTTTTCATGCGGACTAACTTTTATGAGTATATTTATATTAGAGTAACTTTTTTGAGAATAGTCTATAGCCTTCGTTCATCAGGGAAAATTCAGGATTCTGATGGTGAAGAAATATTTCAAATCGGTCAAGTAGTTTCGGAGCCTATTGAATTCAAACAAACAATCAAATCTTTCCTCTTTATAATATTTGTATAGACAATAATTAGACAATAATTGACAGTTATAAACTGTAGGGCAAGCACGGGCTTTCTTGTCTCAGATAGAATAGACAAAAATTACGTCACTGTGTCATCGAATGCGTAAATTATTTGAAATTAATTTCTTCAACTTCAATAAAGTATGCAATGTATGTTGATGCGATGTCATTATTGTCTATTCTACCCTAGAGAACAATCCCAGTGCTTAGCCTACTGTACTCACCTACACAGGCTTGGTGAAAATGCTAACTTGCACAAGCTTATAAAGTACCAGAGCTATTTCAAGTTTACGAGCACTTCTAAAATCCGAAGCACATTTTTTATGACGCAACACGTAATGTATGGAGGCTTTTACCGGCTGACAGCAGTTTGGAAAGGAAACTGTAAGTGACCCCGCTCACTGGACATAGATACATATATATACACTTGTTGTAACGGGACACATTTATACAATACTGGCGGTCCGCCCCGGCTTCGCACCTATTTTACAAAAAAATATATTTCATGCGGATCCCAAAGTTTTTTGAAAAAATTAAAGTGCCTATGTTCATCAAGGAAAATTTAGGATTCTAATGGAGAAAGAATATTTCAAATCGGTTTTGTAGTTTCGGAGCCTATTCAATTCAAACAAACAATCAAATCTTTGCTCTTTAAGATATTAGTATAGACTAACAGTCCGCCCCGGCTTCGCACGGGTATTTAACAAAACTTACAAAAATTATAAATTTTTAAACGTTGGGCCACATTATTGAAATTTTCATACGGAACCCTAACTTTAAAATACTCTACAGCCTATGTTCATGATGGGAAAATGTGGAAATCTTATGGTGAAGAATGTTTCAAATCGGTCCAGTAATTTCAAAGCCTATTCAAACAATACAATCTTAATAATATTAGGTCCTTACATATGAAATTGGCGTTTTGTATGGGAGGAACAAAAAGTCGAATATTTTTTAATATAATATATTTAATTAATCAAAGTATGAACCATTATTTTCTATGCACTTTTGCCATCTTATAGGTAGTTCATTGATCCCTTTACTAAAAAAACCAGTCGGACGGGAATCAATAAAATCTTTGAAGGCGATTTGGACTGCCCCATCGGAGTTGAATTTTTTCCCTTGCAAGAAGTTATCCAAATTTCGAAAAAAATGGTAATCTGTTGGAGCAAGGTCCGGGGAGTACGGAGGATGTCTTAGACTTTCCAATTGAAGCTCTTCTAATTTAGTAGCCGTCTGTTGCGCAGTGTGTGGTCTAGCGTTGTCGTGAAGCAGCAGTGGCGTGGAGCGATTGACCAGCCTAGGTTGTTTAGCCGCTAGCTTTTCCATCATGGTTTGCAATTGCTGACAATAGACATCAGCCGTAATAGTCTGGCCAGATTTGAGAAAACTGTAATGAACAATACCGGCACTAGTCCACCAAACGCTTACAAGTAACTTTTTTGGGGTTAATTTTCGCTTGGGGCAGGATTTGGCTGGCTGGCCAGGATCCAACCATTGCGCTGAGCGCTTCCGATTATCGTAAAGAACCCATTTTTCATCACAGGTAATGATTCGGTTTAAAATACCTTCATTATTGTGCCGGTTTAGTAATGTAACGCAGCAGTCGACGCGCGTTTGCCGGTTTGCTTCAGTCAATTCGTGAGGTACCCACCTTTCAAGCTTTTTAATCTTCCCAATTTGCTTCAAGTGAATTAAAACAGTTTTATCACTAACACCGCAGCCTGCAGCTAACTCGGACGTGGTTTGCGATGGATCCGCTTCCAAAGAGGAGAAATTTGTGATTAAAGTGGCCAGTACGAAAAACGCCAATTTCATATGTAAGGACCTAATATAAGCATAGATTAGTTCCTACATATTGTAAATTTAGCAGTAATACAACAATAAATTTTGTGTATCTCCTCACTAAGATTTGTAGAAGTAAGTAAAAATTTGTTAATTTTGTTGCGTGTATAAAACAAAACCAAATCAAGTTACAACAAAATTGGCCAACACTTTGCGGACGCTATGCAAGAAAAATCATGCCGTCTTGCAAAAAGAAGCGCGGTTGTCGCCGCGCCACGCCATTCAGAATAAATCAGAGAAAACTATAAAATAAAAAGAGTTATCCTACTTTATTTTAGAGGTAGAATAAAACAGTTGCAAGAATAATAATATAATTATGAATAAATAATTATTTATTTATTAATATAATTTACCTTAAATCCACTACACAATTCAATAACCTAAGACTAAATTAATCTGAGGCTTAATTTAAAAAAAAACAGTTTAAAACTGTTTACAAGTTACTCAAATTTATTCGTGAAGTTAAACGTTCCTTCACTCTAAGGCGCAATCAGAAAACGCGATTTTTTTAATTGACAATGGGGCAGCGATTGGCCACCCGAATAAATGAAAATGTGCTCAATATTCCTAAATGATACTCAATATTCCCAATAGCTCTCTGTAATTTCATTAAAAGTTGAGTTCCACTCAGTGAATGAGTTTCAGTGGAAAGTTTTCGCGGCAGTTGTGTAAATGGGATGGTTACTTAGATTTAAATGAATTGGATTGTTATTAATGGGTCGACCGATAACTGGTAGGTTCATAGTCGTTCTGGAGTGTTATATCTTTTCGTATACCTAAAATCTATCGGTTCTTCTATGGATCTTTTTTTTTTCTATGGATCTTCTATCTATCGGTTAATCTATGGATCTTTGAATCGGTTTAATTTGTAGATTAAATAACTCCATCCAGTAGAGGTGTGTAGATCCGGAGTCAAACGGCTCCTGGAGTCGTGTCCGCTCCTGGAGTCGTGTGGATCCGCTCCGGCTTGTCGTTCGTGGCGTGTCCGCGGATACGTTGGCCGCGTCTTCGGTCTCGCTCCATGAAGTCGAATGAATGTAGCAGCGAGCGATTGGAGCTGTGTGGATCTGGCCTTTGATTCGGGTTCGGACGTGTTCGATAGACAGATCCAGTTCCATTTACGAGTAAACAACAAACTAGAACTACTACGGTAAAATTATATACTTTATTATAATTTACTAGTATTTAGTATGAAGGTAAACCCTCGTGACAGACCATGTAGATCATCGCTATCCCTTCTCCTTAAATTTCCTATTCACACATCCAGCCGCTACGGTGGCTCCTTTACTGTAGACTCGGTCAGGCTATGGAATTCTCTCCCGCACGATATTCGTGCCAGCCCCTCACTCTTCATTTTCAAGCGTAAAGTCAAAGAGCATTATTTATCTTCATAACTCTTTTGTATTTGTATTTATATGTTTTTATAAGTATGTTTATTTATATAATGTATATTTGTTTATATATATTATACAATCATTTATGACCAACATAGATTATATAGTATTTTATATATTGTAGTAGGTATATATTATATTATATGTATATATATATTATATTATATGTCTATTAAATAAGTTGATTAAAATTCAATAATATATCCCTTTTTTGCACACGTACCCACATTTGTAACTTTATCTCTCTCTCCCAATAAGGTTTGCTGGAAGAGAACTCTTTTTAGGGTTAAGCTCGCCTTTGCCATTTCTTTTATATTTCAATGTTTTTGTATATTTTATTGTGCAATAAAGAATATTGAGTAAATCAACTGTAGTCTCTAAAAAATTAAGTAATTATATACCTTAAAAAACTTATGCTAGTATTTTTCACAGATTAGATCAAACTAACAAACATGTCTTCCCCTAAGGAAAGAATTGCTATGGTTTTACTAGTCATTCTTTCGATTCGTTACATCCACCGAAACAAACGTTTCCTACAAACAGACAGATACAATGGACATGTAGGAACTGTTATTAAAAGCGGATCCTAACCGATCCGCTGGATCCACTGGAACAAACTGATCTAATGGACTTGAAGGAAGCGAAACTGCAAGCGGATCCAAACGGATCCGCGGACACGACTCCGGGAAACGAGTCCGAACCCAACTGGAATCGGACCAGATCCGCTCCAGTCGTGGACACGTTTAGCGCATGTCTACCATCCAGCCATGCCAACCTTGACTTTGTCGGGGGCCTTTGTCACCACTACGTACGCCTCGCGTACCAGATATTCGCGTACCGAATCTTGAGTTGCTTGACGATGGTGAGAGGCTCTACGTATGGCACTCGTCTCAAGAGAGTTTTTATTTATTTATTCATTGTTGTTATTTATTATTTATTTACTGTATAGTTGGGAAGGGCCAGCGTGTGGTACGCTAAATGTAGTCTGCAGTAAGCTCGATTATTTAAATTTAAATACTAATTCTTATTTGGTTCTGTTTTAAATATTCTTTGTTAATTAATTATTTGTCATCTATAATTAATTCCATACCTACATCTAGATGGTAGTAGAAATTTGAGCGCAATACTGAGGACATATAAAATCGTAACATGGGAACGCTTGCAGCGATTTACAACAATTATAGCTAAGATCCTAGAAATATATGCTTTTCACAAATATAGCTTCATAAATTTTTCATACATTTAAAATAGGTTTTTTGTTGTGTGTGCTACACACACAACAAAAAACCTAATGTTAAGGTCACCTATGTGGTTTTTCTATTTTCTCTTAGTACTTATTGGGTGAGAATGTTACTAAAACAAAATCAATTTCTTTTGCCACAAAACCAGCAAAAGTATGAAAACTTCTATAAAAAGCTTACAACGTAAAAACGTACAAAGTCCTTTTTAAGTGCAAAATTTAAAAAACTTTTCAAAGGACGGCAAGAACATGATTGCATACAAAATGTAGAAGCTAAGTATGTTGTAGTAAGAATCGGCACGATAATTGAGATTTCGCTGGAAAGTTGAGGATCTTTAACTCTATAGAGATAAGGGTCGAATTCCCTTGTGAGCAAGCTAATTTTAGGGATCAATATCTGTGGCGGTACCTTAAATAAGGTTCTCAAGTAGAAAAACAAGGCCAGACAAGAGGTGTCTGGCAATTCGTACAGGGTTCCGAAATTTATTAACAATATAAATTTAATTGTTATATATACCTATTGGAAATAGGTTTATTTCAGTGAAACGTTACAAAAAATTAAGACTATTAGGCACTCTTAGGAACCAAAGCTAATTGCTACGTTAATTTAAACCAACAATCCCAAAAATAGCATATTTTGTTCCCTATCTTCAAAATCTTAGCAAACTGTGATAACAAGAACACTTTTCATACTTATCTAGTTTGAGAACTTCCGTTCCATTTTATGCATACCGTACCCTAAAACTATCTTCGAGCTCGAAGCAAAGAGCGAAGTTATAACAAGATCACAGAATAATGAGCTCTGTGCTCACCACTACACCTTTTGTCATAACAAACTTAGGAGTTATTTTAAACATATTCATCATCATCAGTACTAGTCCACTGGTGGACATAGGCTCCGCTAATGAGTGCTTTAGCACCCTGTCTTGTGGACATTATTTAATTTTCAATTATAAAAGTTATTTATTTGGATAGATAGATAAATGTATAATATCTTTAGTAATAATAAGTTACCAGATGCAATTAAAAACCTCAGTGGTTATATAAATAAAAAATAAAATAGGTGGCTCCTTGACAAATGTTTTATAGTGTAGATGAATTTATTAATTTTACCTACCTATGTAGAATTATATACTATGATTTGTCTCTGATTGTTAATTGACTGTCTCATAGTTACCTATATTATTATTTCGATTTGTATTGTCGTTGATCATTATTCGTATTGATTACCTTTTTATTATTTTCCGTATTTGATTCAATGCTATGCTATTTGGGGTCACCACCCCAACTCTTCCCGTGGGTGTCGTAAGAGGCGACTAAGGGAAACACAGCGGGGGGCGGGCAGCAGCGCCTTCTTCAGAACAACTACACCGAACTGCGATCCCCAACCCGCATGCCCAGCGTGGGGATTATGGGCAATAACCCCCAAATAATGATGCCATCTATGGCGCTCATTAGGGGAGGCCTATGTCCAGCAGTGGACTATTATAGGCTAGTGATGTTGATGATGATGATGATGATGTATGCTATTTAATATTTGCACACCTGCTCATATACATAGATTATAATAATGTATTCGGCAAATAAATTGTTTGGTTTGATTTAGTGACCATGGACTTACTAAATCAGTTCAGTCGAATCAAGCGGCTGTTGTTGATTTTGTATCCACTTATTAATAGGTATTTTTAAAATCTATGGCGCAAAAGCGAAGCCCGCTGTCATGTCAAAGTGCAACGACTCACTCAAAATCATTCGAAAACTATGAGGAAAACTATCATAATGATGGTTGTCACATTACGCATAGTAGTTCCTCTCGTTTCGTTTGGAGCGCTGCAAGGCGCGAAATGTATAGGAAAGACTCGAAATTGATGGAAGTATTCGAAAGGAATTGCTGACAAGTCGGAATAAGGACCCTTATTAGTAATTCCTGCAGGCTTTAGTTGTGCATGACATTTCACATAAATAAATATTAGTTACGTTCTAGACATGGGCCTCCCCTAATGAGTACCATAGCATAGCACCCTGTTTTATGCTTGGCACCTGGCCGCAAGATGTCTAAACTACATTTGCCAAGTCGCTGTCTCCACTCAAACAAATGCGTTTCTCTAAGGTTGCTTTCCTACGTGGAACAATTCATTTATCAAACAAATATAAATTTGCCTTTCTATTTCAAAACTTGAGAACAAAATGGCTCAGAAATGTTATAATAATAAACAGCATTTTAATTTCCATCTGTGAAAACTTTTCGTTTAGAAACATGTCAACAAGATGACAAATATTTCTTTGAGCTTTCTTTGTTTTTCAATTAATTTGGCTGCAAATATTTTGAACCTCTACTTGTCATAATCAGATTATTCGGGGTAAATGATTCGAATATTATGGTATTATCAAATAAATTGTAATTTAAAGAACGCCAAGGAGTCTTTATTCGCCCATATTAACTTTTTTCAGATTGCAATAACTTTATTTCTGTATGTTTACAATTACACCAAACCTGATCAACATCATCAACATCACCAGCCTATAATAGTCCACTGCTGGACATAGGCCTCCCCTAATGAGCGCCATAGATGGCATCATTATTTGGGGGTTATTGCCCATAATCCCCACGCTGGGCATGCGGGTTGGGGATCGCAGTTCGGTGTAGTTGTTCTGCAGAAGGCGCTGCTGCCCGCCCCTTGGTGTGTTTCCCATAATCGCCTCTTACGACACCCACGGGAAAAAGTTGGGGTGGTGAAATTCTATGCCGGCACCACACGGCGCAAACCTGATGCAGAGACAAAAATAACGTTTGTGATTTAGTAAACAACTTATTTTTTATCCTGGAAAAAACTCACAAATAATGAAATGGAAAAAAATAATGAATCCATGTTAGTCGGTTCTACAACTTTTATATTATGAAAGGGAAATAATTCTGTCTGACTGCCTTTTCACACAAAAACTACTGAACCGGATCTCAATGAATTCTAGCAATTGGTTTATATCTATAAACCTGTCCTGGTCTACAGGAAATAAGTCACCACTCAGGCACGGTCAATTCACTCGGAGCTGACTAAGTTGCTGGTTTCCTGAACACTACCATTCTTTATCACGAAAAAACATAATAAGAACACGAGTTTATCCGTATTTTACTGCAAAACGGGAATAAAACACAAGGCTCTGCGCCACTATTTTACTAAACGGTTATCTCCAACGGCCGTCATAAAAAGTTGGCACAACAAAAACTGAAAGAGAATATATGCCGGTGCCCTTGTGTGAGTGTAATTTCGGCCTGTTTTAACTAGCTAATAGGTACACATACTTTTGGCAGAAATGTTCTTTACTTCGCCTGTAGCTGTATAAAATTTAAACTTGACGAAACCTTATAAAATAAAGTTATTTAAATCTGAATCCCACACATAGATAAGCTATAGAAGAGGCTTAGTTCTGCAGCTTATGTAGTAAAAAAATCTAACATCTTATTTGTTAATTTGTTCTTAATAATTTGTATTTGTGTAATTAATTTGTATTAATCTATAATATTGGTCCCAGAGAATCCCCACGTGATAAATTCCAAGAAATATACAAGCCCATGTTCGTCCACTGCAGGACATAGGCCTCCCCTTAACATAACGACATATATTTATGAAAACAGTTTACCACCAACACTCATATAAATATCAATTGGCTCTTTAAAAATAACCCAACCCAAACCTATCTATCATTGCACAAACTTACTATCCTAATTCATTTTCTATCTGAATTAAACTGATATCTACAATATTTCTATAAATTGTAACATAATCTAGCCACTTCTATGTTGATGTTCTATATCATGTATCTTAAATCCTGACAAGTTACAGGTAGGAATTATAAGCTCCAAAACTTAGTCTATTTGCATGATAATAACTTTACCTCCGTTTGAATATATTACGAATAGAGATCCTTCCTTCAATTTATGCAGTTAGTTGAGTTGATCCTTTGGATGGGACGCTATTTCAACTGTTGCACTAAAATGCGGCTATTCTCCTTTGTTCACTGGTCACAAATGACAATTTGGATAAGGTGTCGATCCGATTGCCTTTAGATCTACCACAATTCCTTCGAGCCCCCCACCTGAGCTCCAGTGGGCATCAGGTCAAAAGTCAGAAGAAGCTTTGCTGTTTTGTCGTCTAAAATTTATCTACATGTCCAGCCCATTAGAGCGCCTCCGACAGGTGAATTGTCCATACAAACCTAATACCAAAATGAATTGTAATTAGAATGATCAAATAATGATGAATCTACTAGACTTGATTAGAATCGTACATTATCCTTGATGAACATAAGCTATAGAATATATTCAAAAAGTTTGGGTTCCGTATGAAAACCTCTATGCAATGAACAAAAGACGTAAAGGCCACAAATTGACTTATAGGAAGGTAGTAATATGCCGATTACTGAGCAAAATGATAATGTAAATCATAATGAAGTCAGCTTCCCTAAAATGTATTTCCTGAACGCATATTTACTTTAGTTTTCACTTCTCTTTCATGTATCTTTACTTGATTGCTTGGTTACTTGATTTTCTGTATCCTAGCGACAGAAAATCAAACTCAATGTAACTCTAAAGACATTACAAATAGTCAGGGCATTAGTAACTAAAAACCAAGCGCTAATTCTATCATAAGTTTGATCCTAAATTACCTAAAATGTCGTACTTACATTGACAGAATTTTCTTAACGTTTTAGATCTTAAAAATGTAACCAAATTTTAAAAGAATCCTATTATAAATGAGTTCATCGAATAATTTGTATCATTTTCTCGATCAAATATTCTATTTATACCATTTGAAAGAAATATAGATAAAAATTTGGTAGGGACCGCAACGAAAAAGTTGTTTTTAAGCCAAAAATATTTTATTATTTACTTTAGCCAAAAGCCGCAAAAATACCGTTCGTCTTTTAGCTACAAAGGAGGAAGGAAGATGTTATTTATAATGGCTTTTCCGTTTCTAAGAAACCGAAATTATAAAAATGTCGAAGAGTTTATGCGAAGGTCACATTATTGATTCGATCATTAAACGCAAAACAACCTTATCAATAGACAAATCGCAAAAGATCCGGAAAAATGTTCTGGATGAAAGTAAAACCAAATCTTGGAAAGACAACAAAAATGATTTGTGTGATATGATGATGAGATACATAACTATTTTTTTTCTGAGATTTAATCCACATTTATTGACCTCTATCTTCCTTAAAACGGTTTTTACATTATATTCCGTAAATTTCTCCGACAATCTGGCTAGAAATTGATATTTATTTTTCTTTCATTCTTAATCATAATTTATATTTAAAGGTACATGTAAAATTAAAATTAAGAAGCCCTGGGTCCTTAATTACAGCCTAGGTTAGTTTAGGACGGATTCAACAAAACCCAGAAATATTTTAACTGTGTCGAAACTTTTATGTTATGTTAATTTTCGACCCCTAATACGTTTTTCTTGTAAAAAGACATCAAAGCACTAAAATCTCTATGAATAAGGATACCTTTTTGAAAATAAACACAAAATTTCACCGCATTTTATCTCCCTTTTGAAAAGGTAGACTAGACAAAGAGCCATAACCGGTATAAACCGGTCATAGCCGAGAGGAACCGCGGCATTACCCCATTACAGCCATTACTAGGCAGAATTTGTAAGAAAGCTGCTCTTTATCGGCTGAGTGGCTTGTGCCCGTTAAATGGCCTAAAAGCCGTATGAATCATCCGCCGCTGGTTGAGAGGGCAAATAATGTGGAAGATTGCCGGGAAAATTGAGATGTGATTTTTAAAGTACGGCGCTCAGCCGGCATAGACATCATCATCAGATGCATTGTGCGGGACCAGCATGAAATAAAATATGATTACTATATAGTATAAAACAAAATCGCGTCCCGCTGTCTGTTGTTTGTATGCTTAGATTTTTAAAACTACGCAACGAATTTTATATTTCGTTGGTTTTTCTTGCGATAATAATATTTTACTGTTTAGGGCTACAGACTTCCTGTATTATCGTTATTTCTATTTAGATGACGTCGAATAACTTCCAAAGTATTGTTTGTCTCGACAAACATTAAAAGCACAACTTTCCCACATGCCGTCCTGATAAAATCATACCTATATTTTACTTATGCATGGTAATTATGATGATACATAATCAGTGCAATGAACTCGTATACTAGGGTTGAAAATCAATAGTTTATTAACAACCTAAATTATGTAGATACTCTTGAATCAAAAAGCTTGTCCAATATCAGTCAACATCAACAACATCATCAACATCACCAGCCTATAATAGTCCACTGCTGGACATAGGCCTCCCCTAATGAGCGCCATAGATGGCATCATTATTTGGGGGTTATTGCCCATAATCCCCACGCTGGGCATGCGGGTTGGGGATCGCAGTTCGGTGTAGTTGTTCTGCAGAAGGCGCTGCTGCCCGCCCCCCGGTATGTTTCCCTTAGTCGCCTCTTACTCTTAATGGGTTCGTCTCTGTAAAGGTAAGTAGGTATTGTAAAGCAACCCGCAACTCAGTTCAAACTATGCTTGCCAGTTTGTAATCTGAGAAGTGGGAACTTGAGGAGACACTTTGAGGAATGGGCCGTTTCCGAAATAGACTGCAGGCTGTTAATATTGAGAAGTAGGTCATTTGATTAGGAGACGCCTGACCACCTTTCGCTAGACTCTATGCTATTTTATGTGCTGGATCTCACTGTTGGGCGTTCCTTTTCCCACGTTTCCACAAGCCGATTGCTAAACTCCCTCTAGGTTGATTGTAGCAGTCTGCAGCCCAACTGCTTCAATTGTCAAATTAAATACAAATTCTAATTTATCTTTATAGTTTAACTGTACCTTATTTACTGCCAGGTCAGATAATAATCAGAAATCTGCCGTTAATTAATTTCTCAAAACAGAAATTATCCAACAAACGCATTGTATTCAACCAGATATTGTTATTTCGTGATGAAACACTTTACAGGGCTAGCTAGTCGAGAAGTTCCTCGGGGATATTGGATTGAAGTACCTGTTTACGATAACAAAGGAGGAAATAAAATTAGCTCTGGGATTTGATTCTCCGGGGTCGAGGTAATTCATCAAACCAGGCTCGAATCGATGTTCGCTTTGATTTGAACGTTTGGCATTCACAGTGTTATAAATAACACTACTTACCTGTAGCAGATTTCTTAGTATGGGGTGTGCGTAGTTATTAAAACTATATTTGTTTCCCTATCATGTAGGGCTTTACAGAACCTTTTGAATAGAGACGAACTATTTTCTTATTAGCGATCCGATAGTTGCATACAAACTCTTATTCTTCTTTGTTTTGCGGCATATCTTTTTGTTGATATTTACAGTAATAACTTAGAATAGATGTTAGATTTTAAGTTTTTCTTTGTTAATTTGGCACATTCATTATTTTTATTTATAACGTTTGTTACGTGATCCTCTATCTCAAGTTTTTGTACGTAAATGAGGGTCTCAATTAAATGAATAACTTATTGGAATCTATATTTTACTTATGTTACAGAAAAAACTATAATTTTTTTATTGTCTTATTTTATTGAAAGCTTGATTTGCCTCCTCTTCCTCGGGTCTATATCCTCAGAAACTACTGTACCGATTTGAATAATTCTTTCACCATTATAGATGGATAATGATATAATATTTTCAAAACATTAAGGGATCCGTATGAATACTTTATAATGTAACCCAAAGAGTACCTATTTATTGTGTGTGTGTAAAAATCTATGTTTTCTGCTTGTTTTCTGAAATTTTTGTAAACAAACCGTGCAAAGCCTGGACGAACAGCTAGTATTTTAAAAATACGAAAGTTTGGATGTTTGGATGACGAATAAATGGATGTTTATTACTCCTACACACCGAAACTAGTGGACGGACAGCAATTTTGCATAGATGTAGCACTTAGCTTGGAATCAAACAAAGGGTCCTTTTATCCCATAAAACAGTTCCCGTGGGTTTGATATTATTAACCTTTATCCTACCCTATCTTAAAAGTCCCTGCGCACTCTACTTACCATAACAAATCTTTCACTGTACTCTCTCCCTCTGGACATCAGATAAACAAAATCACTGTCTATTATTCAAAAAATACCTTTTTTCAGTTCATCCCTTGGTTGCCTGGAAGAGGTCGCTGATAGCGATAATGCTGCCATTTGTACTTCCTCTACTTTAGGCATATCTGCTCTCTTTCTATGTATAATAAAGTATTTTCTATCTATCTTTAAACGTTTTACTATAAAAACTTTTGCGGAACTTTTGCTCTAAACTTTTGCGGATATAATGTTAACTATGAACCAAGTTTTTGTTGGAAGAAGGTGTGTTCTTCCAATACAAACTTGGTTCGTAGTTAACATTAAAGGTAAGAAACGTTAGTGTTTTTCCAAACACAGAATCCGCTAACATTCACAATGAAGAATGGTTGCATGATAACAGGCGTGCGTAGTCGCGGGTAAAAACTAGCTAGTCATCAATATTTCCTGAACACTCCCGCCGAACAAACTTAGTTTAAAAGTGATTACATCGAGCTGGGATGTAAAGAATGAGCGGTTCGTGGTGATTAGCGAGTATCGAGCGATTCGCCGGTGAGAGCTGCTGGGCGATTACTGTAAAATATCCCATGGATTGCCATCCGAGGAAACTAGGTAAGTAACTTAGCGATTCGGTTCGCATCAACTTCAACTTCTTTTTTTTTATGGTGCCGCTTGCTTTTCGCTACAGTTCTGCCAGTGTCATGGAGTGCCTAAGCGCTATATTACTTTTATTGAAACGTCCCGTTTATTATGAACCTATAATTTAAGTAAAGTGTCAATAACGTTAGTTGTACAAAAGTAAGTGGGGAAATTATAGGTTCATAATAAACGGGACGTTTCAATAAAAGTAATATAGCGCTAGGTTGCATCACCCTCCCCGTAATTTTAGGTTTTTAAAGAACAGCGCTTCTACAAAATATGTCGCTCAGTGTCGCAGCAACTGCAGGCGCCTTCGACTGGAGCGACGTTCTCAGACTCGACTTCAAATAGCGCGCCGTTCCAAGCCTCACTTTGATGAGCACGCGGTTATGCAGCTCGAATCAAAGTTGCTCGCTTATCTCTCGCGCGGCGTAAACTAGCGCGGTGTTTTCACACTCGACGTATTGAGGAGCGAGGTTCTGAACACCATTCAAAAATATGTCATCGATAGGCTTCATCCCGCTAGAAATATGTTTGTATTTTTGAGAACAATATTGGCAACCGAAATCGTTTATGATCAGTGTTCCTGGATGGCCCGGATGGGATTCAATGGAATTGCGAGATTTTAGCGTAATTGCACATTTGCGCAGGTGAACAATTTATTTGCTCTTTTACAATATTCTTATAATATCCGACAGACTACGTTTTTTATTCCCTGTAGCCTTCTATGATTTGGATGACTGTCGTTAAATGCAATGACAAGATGGATCTAGGTACTAAGATTAGTATTTCTCTTTAGATCCAGTTTGGAACGTATGGATCTATCGTCGACTTTATTTCTCAGTACCTACATCCCTGATGGATCAATAAATTTGATTACTTATTTAGCAAAGCCAATGTTTTCTTACTTCTGAATCTGCTATCCAAATTAGTTTAGCCACCGTTACCTACAAACCAATGCAGCTGAAACTGTTTCTCTTAGTAAGCAAACATATCCCGCAAAAGCCCCGAAAATTCTGTTCGGCCGGAATCAAACCAGAAACTTGATAAATAATTCTCCCGCTGCGCCACAGAGCTCGCTCACAAACAGCGTTTCTTACGAGTAGTCTAAGCACGTTACTTCTGTCTCTAGATCTAAGCTCAGAAATCTAGATTATTAGGTACGGCTAGGAATGTGGATGCATATTCCAGATGCTTCTAGATCTATTTAGGGGAATATAAACCGTAAAGCGAAGCTGTAAGGATGCTGGTATTTAGTTTCTATGCGGGTACAACGTGACTTTGAGACCGCTTGGAGTACACAACTTCTAGACACAAATATGGTAATTGATTGAGAACTGACAGCCGCTGGGGAAATCCTGTACTCAAGTGATTTGCGTCTCGGAAAACGGAGTTTAGGCATCCTGTGGCCTGGTGAACCAATGCTGGCAGAATGATTAGGGGAGGCCGTTGTCCAGCGCTGGTCTGGCATAGGATGATGTTTGTAAGACCTCACCTTCAAAAGAGAAGTCAAATTTCCTGATCGAACTACGCTAGTAATAGTAAGTCAATGTCGAACATGCTATTATTCTGGCAAGTATTATAATTAATCACGGAATAAATAAATAAAGCGCCCTAGCCCTAACATACTGCTAATGAACTCTCTTATCGTAATTTAATATTTATCCCACATTTCCGCGAGCATCGCTGTTATTGCTCTGACCTCCATTAGGGCCCGAAAGACCTGATATCACAACATCAAAGAGCAGCATTTCCTTAGAAATATTATATTTTTCGGGCCGTTCTAACGACCGGGCAAAATAATTAAAATTGCCTTTGGGATAAGGCACCATTTTTGGCGATGACAAACTACCGATTACGTCATATTAACTAGACTTTTGTTTTAAATAATAAAATAATACCCCAGATTTTTTGCATGCTTATGTGAGTTTTATCTACTAAGTAGGTATACCTTTAATAGCGGCCCCGCCCCGGCTTCGCACGAGTATTTAATTTTATAAAAATAATTTTGACACAGACACACATAGGTACACCCTTCGTTTTGCGTCGGGGGTTACTATACAAGAGTAGTAAGAAAGTTTTGGTTTAAGTTTTTTGTTATTTTTTTCTCGATTTGGGTTATATTATTGAAGTTTTCATACGGATCTCTAATATTTTTGAAATATTTATAGTAGGATTCTAATGGTGTAAGATTTTTCTCCAGTAATTTCGGAGGCTATTCAATTCAAACCAAATAATGAACAAAGAATAAAAAATTTCCTCAATTGGAAAATTTATCTAACAGTCAAAATTAAGCTCAGAAAGTTCAGCCGTAATATAATGAAATCCAAATAACTATTTTTTTTTATAGACACACACATCAGTATAGACACCGTATACATATGGATACCATATGTATACTGTGATATAGATGATTTCTGGTACCTAATACATTTCCTGTGAGCCCTCTCCATTGGCCTCAAACGCACTCGCGGGGTAGGTAAACAGTATTTAATGCACTAAATAATAAAATCAGATTCGTTTGTGGTGACTGGTAAGTGCGGTTTTTACCTACAAACTGCCTACAAAGCCTTTTTTACCAGTTTAAGTTAAAACATAGACTGCCCTGGGTCCTAAAATAGCCTAGGCTAGTTTAAGACCCTACGGATTCAATAAAACACTGAAACTGTATTTGTGTCGAATAAGAATTTTTATGTTTTATGTTAGACTTGACTTTTTCGTTATGGCAATATGTGTCCGATTTGCCACTTTTCTGCCAGTGTCCAGATCATGGAAATGTCTTAGTCATGGAATGGAGTTTACACTTGACTTGACTTCTTCGCTAAGGAGTTTACACCTCTGAAAAACGATCATATGGAATTGTTGTAATTGTCGAATTTGACACGGAAGCAATATTGGACTACCAGTCTCTTTCTCACAACAGTGGTTTAACGTTAGGAAAAATCAATACACACTCTTTTTATCAGCGCCCTCTTCCTGGTTTCATTGTCACGGATGTCATTCTATTCAACGGGTTTGTTTACATGTCAGGAGAAGTCATTGTGAGATTTTTATGTTTTGCCCGTGTTTTCGACTTATTTATTGAGCAAAACTGTAATATAAATTGAAAATCATATAGAAGAGGTACCATGAAGTGTTCTGTAGCAGGCTGAGGCCTATGCCAAAGCAAAAACAGGCCGAATCTAACCTTACACCGGTAAGTGGTAACATTTCGTTAAATTGGTGTCTATTGTACATTGTATTTTGATATAAAGTGTGTAAAAACCTATTATTTTGAATCATCTTTATTGTGAGCTGTAGAAACCCGCAATATTCTCAATATTTCATTCACATCGCAGACATAAAAACCGGTGCTAGTGTTGAACATCATCGAACATCGAACGTTATCGATAAATTAGGTAAGGTCAGTATGGGTACCTAAGTATAACTATTGGGCAAGTGTAGAGGACTTTTTTATTACGAAAACCATTTGAAAACCATTTTTGGATTCAAAATAAACTTTGACAAAAATATGACACACTGCCCCGTGTTGACCTTAGAGGTGCAAGTCCATCTTAACGGACTTGAACCTCTCCACACAAGACCACCGGACACAAAACCACTGATGATGTGTTGACCTTAATAAGTTACGTATTTTTTCTTGTTTTAGTTAACCAAGAAACGAAAGCCGGCGGAGGGAATCGTAAGAAAATATTGGCTTAGAAAATATCCGGCCAGGAACTCAAGACATTCATGTTTGCACATCGCACTTTGAAGAGAGTGCATTCAAATCAGAAAAGCTTCCAAAACGTCAGGTTATAACAAAATACAAAATATACGCGATCAATACAGTTAAAACAGTGTTTTATTACATATCCTGCTCCTGCTTCACTTCCAGTAAACTCTCGGATCCAGCTCCAATTCCGAAAATGAGGGTTTCCTTCGATTTCTCAGGGATCCCACCATCAGATCCTGACTTTCTTCCAATGGGACCACTTCAGAAATGCGCTCTTCATAACATAGGTAGTATAAAACAAAGTCGCATCCCGCTGTCTGTCTGTCCATAGGGAACTATGTATGCTTAAATCATTAAAACTACGCAACGGATTTGGATGCGGTTGTTTTAAATAGATAGTGATTCAAGAGGTAGGTTTACATGTATAATACATGCATAATATAGTAGAGGAACACTGACAATTTAAGAGGTTTCTGTGCAAAGCCGGGGCGGGTCGCTGAATCGCTTAAAAATGTATGTAAATATATTTTCCCGTCGCCTATAAGTAACTTCGTTCTGACCTTACTTTACAGTGGCGCCAACTGGTGAGTACAAAAACGGTAGCCCTCATTGATACAATAAAAATATACAGTTGAACATAGAACCTTTCCTTTTTTGATGTCGATTAAAAAGACAAGCTCGTCCATCGATATAATGTTATCGACTAGACGAACAAGTGAACATCCCTAATCCGCCATGTTGTTCTACCGATTTGTTTACATAGGTATCCAAGGAAAGTACATGCTTAGGGCACTTCCATAGACAATCGTTTTTCTGAGGTTTACACTAACCATGTTGCGCATATAGTAGTATAAGAGTAGTATCTACCGTATCTACTCTGTCATGTTGCGGCTTCATTTTTGTGGCGCGAGAAAATATTGCCATTTTCTAATTCACCGATTTTTAGGCGTCTGTCTTAATGGTAACACCAGGGAGTTTGGCAAAGTTATCTGCTCGATACTGCTGCTACATTACATCCCTGGTGTGATTTTGTGCTCTGATTGTGTGTCTTCGTACGATACGCTTCATAGCAAAGAGCTTTTGTTTCGCAATCGTGCATTGGCTTTGACGAAAGCTTTGACGGCAGGCTATCAGGCAATAGGCTTAAGCTCTGCTCTATAGCTCTTTGAGAGGAATAGATTAGGTTTAGGTAAGATTAGGCTGGCAACATAACCCATTATATATACATATAGTTATGAATAAAAGGAGTACAAGTATGCAAATATCCACTTTCATTTCTTTTCAAGGATTTCTCCACTAAACCAACGTTCCATATTCTGTAGAAGACTCGGATACGATGCAAATCGAAGAGTGTACTTTAAAATGTCTATGAATTTTAAAATCCGTGCTCAGGTGTTAAAGATATTATTGAGCTCTTCTGAAATGGAAATGTATGAAGTGTTTTAATTTTCTGTCGCTTTTAAGGCTTTTGTGACGGTGTATAAAAGTGTCATTTGTGACAAATTTATACATGAACATTGGGAATATGTATTAGGGATCCATACATAATCTGAAAAATGATAAAAATTGCAAAAACTAAATAACAGACACTTGTTAAATAAGGAAGAAAAAAATAAGAAAATGTGATGAATTATGTACTCTTAACACTTAACAATTTTTTGGTCTTGCCCAAAGATCACTAAGAAGTTTATTTTCTCTGCCTAAGTGCGCCGACAATCCGAGTGAATATTAGCCTGGGCGGTCAGTTTCAACGATGGTTTCAACTAGCCATGTTCGTTGAGTTGGGTGCTGACCAGTATTATGAGGCGTAACGTGTTATGCGAATACATCACGCCCCGTAACATACGTTCACGCAGTCAGCATTGGGAAAGGCTCTGACAACGAGCAACGAGACGTATTTTAGCCTACTACGTCGTCGCACTAGCACTCACGTTGCTTCACCGTTCGACCCTAGATTTTTCTACCCAATAGGAATTTTCCTCTGTTCAACCCCAAACATTTATTTAGGTTCCCCTTTGTACCTACACCTACTTATTCCAAATTTCTATTGTGTAAATTCAAATAAATGACACAGTGAATCACTACAGTAGAAACAAAAAAAAAATATTTTAAATTACCTCGTATAATATTTTTATTAACTAAATCAGCCTTGCACAAACAATAGTCGCCGTGTCATGCTCGCTGCCAATGGTACCTAAGTATACTCTGAGTACATTATCCCCGAAACACATCAGTAAGTACCTCATCTGAACCGGGTAGTAGGACACATTTTCGGGCTCAAACTCACGGTACAACATTACAACACAGCAAGCAAAGCAAAGGCACCCAAAACTGATGCATATGCTGGTAGGACTCACCAGAGACCGTGACAATTTATGGAAGTGTTTATTTTTACCAGTATGTGTAGCCATTACGCACGACACCAATTTCCCCGGAACATCTCAAGCACCGTAAAGCTACGCCTTGGTATCAGTAAGATTTATCGCCGCTTCGAGCCGGTAGGTGGCGCTTCGTAGATAGATTCAAGCTATAGCTTTTTTGCATTCCAAATTAAATTAGTAAAATCAGTTTTTTTGATTTCTTTTTTAACAGTTTGAGATTCCTTCTTTATGAAAATAACTCAAACCAATCTTTATGAGTACCCTCTTCTATGTGGTAGCTAACATTAGGTATAACCCATCGGCGATGGTATTGCTCTGCAATAACTGATCCAGATCAGATAATCAAAATTGGGAGCACCTATTGCCAGGAACGATGGGTAAATTTCAAAACCTGCCAATGAGAAAGTCTAGTCTAATCCCACCAAGAAAATTGTTGGGCTACCAAAGTATAAGACGTCACTGCCAATACATACGCACGCAACGTTTCCAAACTTTTCTTCTGGCTAATAAACGACGGTTTGGCGACATTCCCATTCAATAGTTTGAACACGTTGCCAGCATGTTGCTAGAGAGGTCACCGTGGCGGCGGCCTCCCGGTGAAATAGGGCAATGACTTCCTACCTATAGAAAATGTGACCAGCCAAGACTAGATAGAAATATTTCCCTGTTCTATTAAGAAACTCACAGGATAGAGAGATTTGTTATCTGTGGGAACGTCCCCTAAGTACCTAAAGGGCACATAGACAGTATTCTACAGAATTCCTTAGTGTAGACCGGTTAATCTTAGCTTATTGTCTACTCTAAATATTTTTAAACTTACGCTATCTGAACACGTAATAATTAGTACTCTTTATCGGATATTTATCGGGATGACGGTCAACGCGATAAATGTTAAAGGCTAGTTAGTGTGTAAGCCTGATCGGGAAAAGGGGTAAATAAATGATAACTACTATAACCTAGATCGATAATATTATCCGGAGAACCTCTAATGTGTAGATAACCATTAAATTGGGACAAGCATGTATGGAAACTTGCCATTGTTCTTTGGGTTTAAGACTACTTCCGAAAAATAATAAACGCTTTCCATAGAACTAGTCGCACATCACCAATAAAAGAGTTCTTTCATATTAATTACCAGTCTTTATTTTTCTACTGTACTTTACAGATTAGGTAATTATACACACTTAATAACAATCACTATTTGAATATCTTTGGTTATTATTATTAATTATATTGGAATATAATTATACTCAAGTCATTCAAGTTGGTGCTTGCAAACAACTCTCCACACAAAAAATAAATTATTTTTGACTTAGAGTTAGTAAAAGAATTGTCAATAATTTATATTGTAACAGCTCAAAGCGACATTATTAGGAATGTACCTACAATTGTACATAAAACATTCCTTGTTTTTTGACAGAATTAGCAATACAGTACACAATACTTATTGTGTCAATGTTTACAGAAATTGTATCTAGAGTTTGACTGGAGTACTTACAGCTAATAAATCTAACAAATTTAAATCGACTTATTTATATATAGCATATGTAACAAGGCACATAAAAATCACTAACTTTAAAAAGAAATCGCTATATTAATTACTGGCTATAATTAATTATACCCGTCCTTCGAACTTTCTACAAAAAAGCTTTAAGTATAAATAGTATACAGTTTACAGTGCGGTGACAGTTAAATAAGTTCAGTCATTAAATTATATACATGTCATATCATTTACATACCAAGTGGTAACTTTGGTTAATTACAAAACACTTGGTCAGCGTTAATTTACACAACTAACTATTTAAAGGCTAAAAATCTATACGGTGCACATTGTCAAATTGTTGCATTAACGCATTCATAGCCGAGCGACACAAGATGCGCTGAGGGGAAAATTTGCCTTGAACAATGAAAGTGGTAACATTTAGTTTCTACACGTATGTACATATTTCAAAATTTAGAGCTGTTTATATTAACTAGGCAGGTAACATAATAAGATGAATAATGCCATCTATAGTGCTTATTAGGGGAGGCCTATCTCCAGCAGTGGACTATTATAGGCTGATGATGATGAATATAATAAGTTTAATTGAAAAAAATTGACAACCACTGTAGGAAAAGTGCAAGTGCAGTGTACAGAGAAGTGCCGTGCGATATCTAATTTATCTATAATCTCTTACATACCTACATTTACATAGTAAATGCACCAAACATTACTGAAACATCAATACTTCTTAACTTAAGGTATTTCTTAAACTATAGGCACATAGTATCTTTAAACTAATAAAATCATAAATAATATTTTTAATAATGTAAAATAGCTATCTTGTGTTATTGTACTTGCATACTTGTAAAGCTGATAAATCTACTGATGTTAAATCCTAAAAGACTTAATAAAAGGAACTTCATTGGTAAAAATACATTAAAAACTAACAATTTACAGATATTTTAAATAAGTTACCTATTTTATTTATACCGAACTAAAAGTATAAATACGCTACATGCATAAAATCATAACTTTACTGTACTATCAGAATCGTAGCCTAGATCTGAGTCAGCATGCGAAGGCCTCCGATGCATCTCAACATGGTGCATGTAATCTTTGACTTCATTTTCTTTTCTTTCACTGGTAGATCTCTTTTTGTATTCATATAAAGAAATCTTCTTTATGCTTTCAGCTTTGTCATGTTTTTGCCTCTCTTTTCCAATTCTTTTCTTTTCAGGGTCTTCAATTTTAGGATTCACGCTGCCACTTGGTTTTTTATGGCTGGAATTTTCTGTGACGGTCGACTTTTTCATATCATCTCGAAAACATAAATAGGAAGGCATGTTTGATAGAATTTTTTCATAAGTGGGAATAGGGAGAATTGGATCAGAGTAAGTTTTACTCTGTAAAATTTGTTTTTTATTAATTTGGTGAGGGTTTACCTTTTCTTGGTCACTGAATTTCTTTTTCTTCGATAGAGGGCCAGGCCTGTACTTAGGCGAAAGAGCGGACTTTTCGTCATTTGCTGGTCTTTTCAGAATAACAGAGCTTTCATAAGTTTTTTCAGTATTTCCAGAACTAAAATGGCGTTTTTCTGTTAATTTCTGATCAGTTGCAACTTTTTCGAAGCCTGCGTCGTCTACGTCATCGCCAAAAAGATCTTCAAATGTTAATTTAGAAGTTTTACCAGAGAGTGTCTTTGATATGTGTCCTTTTTTAGAATCTTGAGTAAAGTGATTTGAAATATGTTTTTTATTTATTTCCTTATATTTTTTTTGTTCTGGAATACAACTCGATTGATTGGCAGATACTTTTATATTGCCACTCTCATGAATAGATAGATCTGTAACGTTTTCTACTCTATTACTAAGTGATTCATTGCTCTTTTTAGGTGGTATCTCTTTAAACTTTTCTTTCGTATCATTCGATTTTCGTGTGAAATTAATTAAATTATGATTATTTTTGTGCTGGCTTTTATGTTCCATCTTTTGAGGCGTCTTATAATTTTTTTGGTGATCTTTGGTCGGAGTTCTGTCAACTTTAAGGAGATTTTGGACATCAGAATTATTTTTTCGTGCACCACCACTATCATATTTTTCATGTATGTTTTCTTTAGGTGATTTACCTAATTTACCGATTCCTTTGGTTGTGGTTAAAATATCAAAACGACCAAAAACTTTTTGCAGTCCGTTATCTAATATTCTTAACATTTCTTTTTTTGTATTTACAGGTTCAATATCTTCAAAGTAATCAGTAGGTTCATCATTAAGAGGAGTTGACGTATCCCTTTCCAAATTTTCCACATCGATAATTCCAACATTTTTGTCTATCTCTTCTTTTTTTTCAATAACAGGAGCAGTAATATTAATTTTTTTGACAATACCGTTAAGGTTTCTACCGATTATAGAACTATCCAAACTTTGGAGAAGTGACACTTGTAATGAGTTAGAAATATCTTGCGAAGCTGGCAGATACGGGGGTGGTGGGAGGGGTGGAGGTGGCGGTATACATGTAAAAGGCTTGGACCAAAGAATATCATGAGATTGCATTCCACCAATTTGTGGGTAGTTCAAAGGTATTTGTGAAAAAACAGTCCCTTGAGGTTTAGAGATTTGCGACGAAACTCCAAAAGAAGATATTGGTTTTGAGTTTGACGGCATTTGCGCCCCGAATCCTCCGTATGGTTCAGGATGGCTCATATGTGTTGGCATATTTGTGCGTATTCCATTCAGCATAAGAGCTCCAAAGTTCTTTGGTTGAAGATTTGGCATTGGTAACCAGTGGTTCATTTGCGGTAAGATGTTTTCAATTACACGTGATGACGGTGGCCTTGTGTCAATATGAGGTAAAATTTCTTTGGAATGTTGAGTTGAATTTAGCGAAGGGTCCGTGTAATCATCGAGAGGCTGGTTCACTTGCGGTTTATGTAAAGGAACCCGAACTGCATTGCATTGGCTTTCTCGAAAAGTTTCATTAGAACTTTCAGGGGGCTTGTATAAAGTATGTGCTTGCATAGAATTATAGACAGTCAATGGTTCCATTACTTGTACTTGTGACTGATTATTTTGTGTCGTAGTATTTACTATAACTTCAGGGCTATTAGCATTTGAGTTATGGTTGGACACCGTATGAACCTTAGTGCAGGAGATAATTTCTTCGCGATTGCTAGCAATAGTAGGGATTGCAAAGTTATCAGTAGCAGTTTTTATTGGATTGACTGCAGGGCATTGATGTGTGCCATGATGTTGTTTCAACTTTTCTTTATTAGAATCAATCAATTTAACTTCGACTACAATATTTTCTGTACCTGATTTGTTCTTTGAAGTTTTATTATTTTCCTCACGATTTACAGTCATATATAATTCATTTATTATTTGTTTGCTCCCTATATAATTATTTTTGGACACTTTCTCGATCTCTTTTTCTGCAAGTTTGACCAGAATATCTGAATCTGTCGATGCATTATTCTTCGTCGTGTTTTGTAAATGGTTGTCCTTGTTTGGTGCATTTTCAAAATCATTTCTGTTTGATTTTTGAAGTTGTGCTATTGAAGTTGTGTAGCAAGAACTTTTTATAGTTTTTGTTAAAGCATTTTCATTGAAAAGTTGTTCTTGTGTACTTATGTTTTTATAATCAGGAAAAATAACATCGCTTGTATCTATTTCTTTAGGCAGGGACTTGTATTCGCTTATTGATTTTGACAGATTAAAGGGTGGAGTCGTATTGCTACTCTGTTTATGTGACTTTGTGCGTTCGCTTAAACTTGATTGTTTTTGCTGCTTTTCTTTTATTTTAATTATGGCCTCGGTAAGTTTATTAGATTTTTTTGTTGGTAGTACAATTTTTGGTTTTACTACACAAATATTTTTTGATGTCATTTCCTTTGCTTTATAATCTTTGACATTATCCGGTATCTTATTGCGAATAATGTTTGCTTCTGTAAAACTCGTTCTTTCCAATTTACTTGTAGGTAATTTCGGTGACATTTCGTCTGATATATCTATGATTTCAGAAGCTTTTGATTGCAAATGACTTTTCATGCTATTTTTATTACGTTTTCTGAGCGAAATGGGTATTGGGTCAATCATTTTTGACGTTCTGGCTCCTCCAATATATTTTTGAAAACTTTTTGAATAATATTTCGAACTTCTGATTATTTTATCTTCTGTTACTTTCGTTGGCGTAGTCGTGGTATTACAAGAATTTGGAGTAATAGTCTGATTGATATTACCTGCATAGTTATGTGGTGTAACTAACCTATGAATTTTTTCAGCTACTCTATTCACGGATAAATCCAACGAAAATTTGTTCCCGAAATTGAATCTTTGATCTAGATCAATTCCTGGCGTAGTGGAAGTTTCATTCGTGAAACCTTTAACTTGTGTACTAGTCGGTCCTTTTTCTTGAGTATTTATAGTATTTCCTTGTTCTTTTTCTGTATTCTGTGCTTTTGGTTTTTTTATGCGTTTACTAATCGAAATATCAATCGGTAATTGGCTTGGTATTTTGTTTGGTAGCCTAAGTATTTTCATGCCAACAAGGCCAATATTCCTTTTCAAATCCACAACAGAATTTTTTCTTTGCTCCATCGCTCTTCGAATGTCAAAATCAATTTTACTGTTTTTTGCATTGTTTCTTACACATTTGGCTCCAGTTATATGCTTCTTGTTCACTATCTCCTTCGCCGCTATAGCTTCTATTTGTTTGTTTGATTCTGCTACTTCTTGTCTATAATCATTAGTGTGACGTTGCATTGTTACAGAATCAACAACACTCATATCGACAAAATGAGTTTCAACTAGATCCATTGTAGGGTCGTTATCTGTAGAAATATCATCTAGAAATCCATCGCCACCATCAACACTTTCGATAGTTGATATATTATATTCAATTACATCTTTAAACTTACCAAAGTACCAAGGAAACTTATAACAGTCTACAACCTTGATGCATATGGGTTTGAGGGCGATTGTGTTGGAGTTAGGCGTGGTTACCGACTGAGAATGAAGGTCTGGTTGGCCGTGGAAGCTCTGTATTTCCTCAATAGTGGTGCAATCGTCGGAGTCACATTCCAGATCGATGATTCCAGGATCTGAAATCAAACAAAAACATCTAAATAACTGACTAGATACCATACTTATTTTTATAACATGTTTAGATTTCCAATGAATGGTAATACGAGTACCTAGTAAAAAATAAGAAAGGTGGTTCTAGGATACAAGGGCATTATTTTTTTGCCCTACAATAATATCTAGCTTAAATGAATGGAACCAATAATAATTAAATACACAATAGACAGAAGATACACTCAGATAAGAAATATAAATAGAATCAAGCCAGGTTATTAGCAGATAAATTCGCAATTTGACCCCAATCATCCAATAAACAAGCGCCAAAATTACGGAAAAAATTCGTAGTTGTACAAATAATAATAAGCACACTATTATCTTTGGCCAAACCAGGACGACGCGACGCGAACGCGAAGCGGGCGCTTCAGTACAACACCTACGCGACCGCGATACATTATAATCAACTAGCGGTCGGCCCCGGTATATAACAAAAAATTTAACACGTTGGGATACATTATTTTCATTTAACTTTTTTGGAAATATTCTATAGCCTATGTTCATGGGGTAATGTAGGATTCTAATGGTGAAACTATTTTTCAATTCGGTAAGTAGCTTCGGAGCCTATTGAATTCAAACAAACAATTAAATCTTTCTCTTGTTTAAATATAGATTCGAGATTTATAATACTAGTCCGCCCCGGCTTCGCACGAGTATTTAACAAAAAAATATAATTTTCAAGACCCTAATTTTTTGAAAATATTCTATAGCCTATATTCATCACAGAAAATTTAGCATTCTATTGGTGAAAGAATTTTCAAATCGGTCCAGTAGTTTCGGAGCCTATTCAGTTCAAACAAACAAACAATCAAATCTTTCCTTTTTATAATATTAGTATAGACGAAAATAATAACCTAAGAATTCCGATTCTTCGACGATGACATTGTGATAGTTAATCCATTAGTTTAGTAGAATAGAATATTGTTATTTGCAACTCATACAAAAACATGCACAATATAATAATATAATTAATTAATATAAATAGTAGATAAGGACAGGTTATAGAATTATTAAAACGGTAGGGCAAGCACGGGCTTTCTTGTCTAAGGTAGAATATAAAAAAATTACGTCACTTTGTCATCGAATGCGTATATTATTTGAAATTAATTTCTTCAACTTCAATAATGTACGCAATGTATGGCGATGCGATGTCATTATTGTCTATTCTACCCTTGATTCTACCCTATAGAACAATCCCCGTGCCCAAGCAACTATAAATAAACACCAGTAGGCCAACCTACTGGTGTTTATTTATAGTTTTGATACGTAAGAAGTCTTACCGAGTAGCTGCAAGTTCTCAGATGCCTGCAAGTCTGCGAAGTCAAGGCGGATGAAATCTTCCAACTCTTCCGTGTCGTCATTGAGATTCATCATGCATTCTGAAACAGGAATTATATATTTTTTACTATAATACATAGTAGGTACAATACCAATAAATTTATTAATTTCACAAATTCAAGAGTAACAGGCAATATGCATTACACATAATTTTGATATTTAACAATAAAATCTTGCTGCGTTAAATCTAACTCATTTTTATTTCGTAAAGAGTAATTCAAATCTCATTTTCACAAATTATTTGAACTCCGTGAGCTAGTCGTAAAGGAATATTAGGAACCCTACACACGCAGCCTATTTCCTGACAAGGGAGCTCCCTTGTCATCCCCAGGCAAGCTTTTATCAAACTTGTCACATTTTCTAACACGCCCGCATGCCTTCTAGCTTACGACTCTACAATATAATGACATTAGAGATGATAGCGGACCCTTTTTCATATATTTTCACATTACAGCACAAGATTTGACGAAAAAGCGGCAACACCGACATGGCAACATCATAACTTGTTGGCGGGTTATACGTACTACGTACCGACAACGAGAGGTATTTGAGTTCAATTAAAATAATGGTTCCACAAAAATACAACTATCGTTCGAAAAGCCATTTTTACCGCGGTGAACTAGTAATAGTACTTCAATGGGTAAACCTAATTAATTTTACTTAATCCAGACAATAAGTGCTAAGTAAAACGCCTCAACACTCAGTGCCTCAGAAAGCACGTTGCATTGTGGTATATGGTGAACAAGTGCTAATAAGAATACATTTTATTTATATTTAACTAGTGATCCGCCCCGGCTTCGCACACGTGCAATGATGATTCAAAAAATGCTAAACTACCTCCAGTTTAGCATTTTTTGTATCATTAATTAATCATTCGTTACAAAATATAATAGTAAAATATAATATTTCATTTTTTTATACAAAATTGTATAATAATTATGTAAAATACATCACATAATTTAAGCCGAATCGTCAACATTATTTTTGTTTCAGAATGCGAGTACAACCGCGAGCTCGCACTAGTTTTTTTTAAGTGTTATTGATAAAATTCTCAAATTAATGGGATAATATGATAAAAATAAAGAAGTTAAAAATTTTTCATCAGCAAATCACCGTACTTAGTGCGTTGGTCCTCCGTCTGACTTCTACCCGGTCGTGACGGTGTGGGTCTGCCATCGGATTATGAGAGAGTGTGCACCTGTGTGCACTTGTGCACTTAAGTATGTCCTGCATGCAAGGGCGTGGCCAGGGGGGCAGGGGGGGTAGCTCCCCCCCCCTAGAGATCAAAAATATGTACCTAGCCAACTGCAAAACAACGAAAGTACCTACAGCTATTGTCTTGCTTTGCCGATAAATCCCGCATAAATTCACTATCACTAGGAATATGTAGTAACAGTTAGTGCAATATTGTAACTTCAAAAAAAATATTGTATTTTTTTTTGTTCGGTGTTTTGTAACAAAATATTATAATACGTACGTGCTGTGTATAGCTCGTAAAGCTTTTCACATGGAAGTTGAAACCATTGTTATTTACAATCGCCATACAGGCAAACAGGCCCGTAGGGATAGGGGGTTTTGGGGGTACAAGCCACCCCCCGAAATGTTGAGGCACCGTTTATAATATATAAATAAAACTTTAATATTATGTAAAGTTTTCTCGGATACGTTTCACACGTGGGAGCACTTGAAGTGGTTATTCTGTCTTAAAACCCAATTTTTTTTCGTCAAAATCGTCTCTTCACTTAACAACAGCGCAGGGCGCGATGCACATCCAGGAAGGCAGATCACGACATTAATTTTAATTTCCTTGATCAATGAATGGATTAAGTACCTATTTTCTTGTTTTGTCGTTATTGAATTGCTACCTCCGTTTGCTGTTATTCCTTTAGATTTATATATACATACTCTTCTAAACTTTTTGTAAATATTCGCGGCTCGCTCCGCTCGCCGTTTATTCAGTTTCGAATATTTTCAGCAGCTGCACAAAATATCGGCGCTCATTACACTCACTGTTATAATTTTTGTATACTACTTAGTCGTGCTGGCTCATTCACTTGCAGTGTTAAATGCCAGTTGTATATCATATCGAGCTCTACCCCCCCCCCCCCCCGATTAGTACCTATGTCTGGCTACGGCTTGCCCCCCCCCCCCCCCCTGGGCCGTGGGCCGGCGACGCCCTTGACTGCATGACTGTCTAGTCTCCGTTGAGATGAAGGCTGCCGCACCGTGGGCCGTAAATTCAGAATGAATATCAACAAAACGCTTCATCACATCACTCACTTCTCCGCTTTATTTTAAACTAAAAACTCTATGCGGCTCTGTAAAAAGTTTCACTTGACGAAAAATAAAAAAACTGGTACCTAGTTTTGATTTTCTGCATCCACGGCCGTAGGCTAGGTAAGAGAACTATTATTATTACACCCACTCATAGTTCTGATCTTTTAGATAATATTACTTTAAATGGAGATACCTACGTAATTAATTAATTATACTATGTAACCTAAACAACAAAATTTTGAATTTCCCGCGTAAACGTCACGTCGGGTATGAATATTGTGTGTCATTCAGTTTCTACTTTACACATGGTTTTTGATATTTTTTTTTTTTTTGTAGTTATTTGTCTTTTCTGCGAGCAGGTACGAGTGCCTAGACAATGATTCGTTATGTATTCATAACAATGAGTTTGGGCAGTTTTATCCATTTACTGGGTTGGGTTAATTTATATTACTTACCGTTTGAAAACGTCTCAACTCTTACAAATCAATTATGATATTTGATTTCTTATCTTCTTTTTCCGTCTTAGGCAATACCTGTTCCTAGCCACATAAGTATTTATTAATTTCACGGAATATCAATTATTATTGAACAAATTTCACAATTATTATCACACAGCAAATCACTACAAAAATAACAATATTTGAAAACGTGTCATATTCTGCCGATTTCGACTTCTAAATTTGAAACGAGCGTTCCAATCAGAATTTGAATTAGCAGATTTCGAACTGTGTGAGCCGAAACGTCAAAACTGCATTGTTGATGTGCGAATTTAGTAGCTTTGCTAATGAGAATAGAGCATTATTTCCAGGCACGATATGAAGGTATGGAAACTTTTTGATGAGTTGGCTGTTGAGAAACTTGAAACTTTTTATCGCACCTCTTTTGTCGTTCTTGAACAACAGAGTTTCAAAGCATGAAGTGTTTATTATTTTCATAAGTGCTTACCATAAAGGTTTCATTTGTTTTATATATTGGTAGGTGTAACTTTCAATACGTTCAATGCCATAGTTCAATACCTTTTTATATTTTTAACCATAATTCTAACAAAGAACTAATTATTCCTTATTATTATTAGATAAGGTAGACTGCACTGGTAAGTAGTACCTAGCTAGGGGTGGTGTTTACTATATTTAATTTATTACTTAGACCAGACGAGGTCTGGCACAGAAAGTGCTTATTTATATTTAAGTATCTATGTACTTATTGAACACACCCATATAGACAACCAGCCACCACAATCAAATCTACTATAGGTATAAGCTTTCTTTCACAATGGTTTTAGTGACAGAAATTTTGCTTGCGGAAAATGAAGCTTCAGAGTTATTTTATTAGAGCGAGCGTTGTTGCGCGTCAGGCGAAGGTCCGCCTACAACGCAGAATATTTCGGGTTCGATTACCGACTCGGGATAAATATTTGAACTACTTCGACGTGTGATCCGTAGGCTGGTAAGTGTCTGGCGCAGCGCATCAGCATTGCCATACAGAGTCAACGAAGTCAGCGGGTTGGGGATATTTTCCACTGTTATTGATATCAGTTGAGCTATCTCTAGATTGTTTGCAACAGTTAGCAGCTAGCCCAATTATACCTAAGAGCAATTTTTTTTATAATATACTTTATTGCACACTTAACTTAACAGAAAAGTCATAAACTAAGAATAAGCGACAATTGGCGGTCTTATCGCTCAAGAGCGATCTCTCCCAGACAACCTTGATAATAAATAATTTATTTAAAAGTGTAACTATTATATTCTGTAAAGTACCTACGGTGGTTTTCTTTGTTAATAAATAATATTTGATAAAAATGAATCAGTTTACTGCTACCCATAAAAAAAGCTCGGCTCACTTTGGTGGGGCTAGTTGATGATGTCCAGGATTATTTATTGAATTTACTAATATTGTAAAGAGGGAAAATTTGACTGTTTTTTCTTTGTATTATAGGCTCCGAAAGTACTGGATCGATTTGAATAATTCATTTACCATAAGCGTTCTATATTATCCCTGATCAACATAGGCTATAGAGTATTTTCAAAAAATTTAGGAATCCGTATGAAAACATCAATATTGTAGGTAACCCAAAGCGTGACAATTTTTTTTCCCGTATGAAGCCGAAGCGGACCGCTAGCTAAAAAAAAAAAAAGCTATGCTGCCCGCGGCTTCACACGCCTTTTTTCGTATTCTTTGCAAGAATTCAGCCTAGTATTTTGGCATAAAGAGGTAACATATCTAAACATTCTAAACTGCATTATTAATGTTAGTGTGATGGTCATAATTCACATAGGGGAGAGTATGCTATATTGTAGCTTTCTTAATAGTGCCCACTACACACTCTCTTTTGTTTTTGGTACCTACATATTCCTTTTGTTTTGATCTTTGTATTCTGCCATCAATTTCTAGTTATATAAACATAGATAGAAAATTCTTTATTGCGCACTTAACAAAACAATAAAAAACAAAATAAAAACCACAAGAAATGTGACAATTGGCGATAAGACCACTAAAATAGAGGTATATTAATGTCGCTAAATTAAATTTACTTACAAAGGACAAGAATTTCGTGATCTTGGATGAAAGCTAGGGATATGATATAGCCAACTTTCCCCAACCTAAGACGAATAATAGGTACCTTCTATAAGTACCTGCCTAACTAGTTACCTACCTACCTGATTTTTCACAATAATTAGGACTCATGCATTTTTATATCATTAGAAACCTATATTCGTAATACTTTATTACACTGTTATAATTATGCTGTTTGTCGACTTCAAATTTCATAATATTTATAATTAGGTAGGGTACGGCGTCGTACAATGAACCGGGTAAATTTTAGGAGCCTGTAGTTTTTACATTTTTTAGCTTTTGCTATTGTTTTTTACCCTATCTTATGCAGAATTTATCCGACTATCATCGTGCATACTAGTTTTTTGACAGTTGGGCCTAGTTTGAGTAGGAGAAATGTTTTTTCAAAAACTCAGCTTTGGTTCATTGTGTCCACTAGGTAGTACAAATTGAACCGGGGTATTTTCCACATTGAACCACCCTTTACCACCTACCTAAATATTGGTATTTATCAATTTCAAAGCATGGCAAATAAAACAATGGTAAATTTTTACGATTTGCTTTATTACCGAAAGGGCCAGTCTTATAAATGTTAAAAAATAACTATAAAATTACACTTCTGAAGTGTAATTTTATCGGTTAGTGAAAAAAATTACAAATATATTGAGCTAAATGCTATTATTAAGAGATCAAGTTTCTTATGAACACAAACACTATAATTTAACTTAGTTTTAACGAATTATTTTAACAGTATCTTCTATATCAAAATGCAAACATACATCAGTACACTTCAGTGCAAAAAAAATTGCTTACTATGACAATATTTGTGATTTGGCATAATTGTTCGTTGCAGCTGTGACGTCACCTTTTATTCTGGAAGTTACTCTGGTCCGCGCCATCCTAAAAAAATTTCTTTTTTAATTTAATTAGTTTATAATTTCCAGTTAATATGCAGTTTTTTTGTGACTTCACACAAAACAGTACAATTGCACGGAAGTGTAATAAGTTAATAGTACACAGTGAACTGTGGTTCAGTCTGTACTTCATGTATGTGGTTCAAAGAGAGACACCGCACGTGCTTCGCAATAATCTCAAAATTTCACCGGATAAACCAGGGCATATTAAAACCAAATATCATGCATTAGAAAGCTAAATATGTGCACTATTACACGTAATTATTTAAATACTGACATTCAACACCGAAAACAAATGAAAAATCAAAGAAAACTGATGAAAAATCTTACTTTTCCGATAGATTTTAGTAAAAGTCCTCGCCCAACCTTATAATAGATAAAATTACACTTCAGAAGTGTAATTTTATCGGTTAGTGAAAAAATTACAAATATATTGAGCTAAATGCTATTATTAAGAGATCAAGTTTCTTATGAACACAAACACTATAATTTAACTTAGTTTTAACGAATTATTTTAACAGTATCTTCTATATCAAAATGCAAACATACATCAGTACACTTCAGTGCAAAAAAAATTGCTTACTATGACAATATTTGTGATTTGGCATAATTGTTCGTTGCAGCTGTGACGTCACCTTTTATTCTGGAAGTTACTCTGGTCCGCGCCATCCTAAAAAAATTCCTTTTTTAATTTAATTAGTTTATAATTTCCAGTTAATATGCAGTTTTTTTGTGACTTCACACAAAACAGTACAATTGCACGGAAGTGTAATAAGTTAATAGTACACAGTGAACTGTGGTTCAGTCTGTACTTCATGTATGTGGTTCAAAGAGAGACACCGCACGTGCTTCGCAATAATCTCAAAATTTCACCGGATAAACCAGGGCATATTAAAACCAAATATCATGCATTAGAAAGCTAAATATGTGCACTATTACACGTAATTATTTAAATACTGACATTCAACACCGAAAACAAATGAAAAATCAAAGAAAACTGATGAAAAAACTTACTTTTCCGATAGATTTTAGTAAAAGTCCTCGCCCAACCTTCGTCATTCACGGGATCGCCGCGCAAACTCAGCGGTTGGTAGGGGGGCTGTAGGGACCTTATTTACCGGCACAAGCGCGAATCGGCAACGTTGCATATTCGAATACTTTCGATGGTTCAATGTAGCTGTCTGGTTCAATGTACGACTACCGACCCTACTGTTTTTTATAGTTTTGCGGGGCAAATAATAATCCATTAAGATTTTTATGGATCTAGCTCCTTTTTTACGAAGTCGGTTAAAATAGTTTCGTAGAAACTTGTTGTTTCTTAAGACAGATGTGCGAGAGCTAAAAAAATATTTCAATAGAACAATTACCTAGTTGTTAGAATAGAACAAAAAGTTGGTTCAATAGACGAACATGTGCGAAAAATTAGTTGCAACGGCAATGCGTAAATCAAAAGCTATTACGTAAATGACCCACAATTCCAAGTTTTTTGGATTTTTTGTCTTACTTTCAATGGATAGATTGAGCCCTTTAACAACCCTACAAACAAACCCAGCTTGAGGATAGCAAAAAACTGAAGGGCAAAACGTTAACACATGATTTCAACGCTGGGCATAAATCACTAGGTACTTATGGCACTCGAGTTAAACTTAGGCAGTTACGATAGGTACCTACCTATCTAATTCAAAAATATTTATTTGAAAATGAAAACGAAAATGAAAAATGTTTATTTCTGTACATAAGGGGTATACATTGACATAGATTGGGGCATAAATACCATTATGCTTGTGTTAGAGAACCCCGCTCTTCCGTAACGTTAGTTCGATGTACAGATTATAGTACATAATGGATAAGAAATACAAAATAATCTGTTTGATACCTATCAAAGGGTTTCTTTGAGAATGGATATTATAAACTTAAAAAAAATAACATTATTTCTGAGAACGTTCGGTAGTCTGGGATTCTCGTCTGGATTTATTTGTAAACATGCACTTCTATGTATAATATGTTAAAAGCACATACTCAATAGAATATATGTATAACACATAACTTTAAAACACTATTAGATATAATAAAATAATTAATGCTGGACAATTCACACAGTAACATCGCACATTATCTAGTAATAATATTTTATACATAAAAATATATAAGAAATCAAATAATAAAATAACCCAAAAATTACCCCGACTGGCTTACCAAAATAAGGTAATGGGAAAACGAAAGCTCTGTATTAATTATTTTTCATTAAATTTTCCGTAGTTCGTTTTTTTAAATAATATAATAATCAACTTCATTTCTACGAAATAATAATATAGCTTTAAAAGAAATTGACTACCTATATAAATAAAGACTTTATGCTTATTGATGGAGCTTGTTAATTAAGACCTATTCGTGCGTGAGTTACTTTTCTAATTTTCTCTCCTCATTGGCTACATATTGAGTAGTCATAAATAACAAAAGAAAATAAACAATGAGCGCCGAAAATAGTACATAATTATAACGATGCTGAATATAGTGTGAGTGATACACATTAACTATGATAGTTTTTAAACTGTAAACTGTAAAAAAATAATCTTCTTAAACAGTTTGCAGTAAACTCAATTGTAAATACTAATATATGTATATTCGGATGGTTATTTGACAGTAATGTTCTTTGTTAAAGAAGGTTTCATCTTAATTAAATAAATGTAAATTCCGCATTGCACCGCTAATCTATAGATGATCTAGAACCCAATATACAAAACACCAATCGATCTGATAAATTAGAATAGGTACGTACTTAATAAAATGCAAAAGTTGGCAGGTAGGTAATAGCGGCATTAAAACTATTTGTATGCTATCTTAAAAGGGTGCAACAGTGCTTACATAAGAAAAGAAAATTTTCATAAATAAAAAAAATTAAAGTACTTACGTACTTACTTTATTGCAAAACTCTTAATGACTTGTTATTCTTGAAATTTACGAAATAAATGATTATTGATTAAAGTTAATTATTAACTTGTTTAGTAGGTACTTACGTTAAATATTATTTTGCTTTACCGATAACATATAAACAAGAGCACACACAAAACACAATAAATAAAAACACTTACCGATTTTTTTCTGTCATCATGATATCCCCTTGTTGCTATTTAGCACATTGCAGAAACTTTTTTCAGGAACTCATTAAAAACTGTTTGGATAAACTCAAGCTTTCATCTAAATCTATTGCACTATTTATAAAGACAAAAAAACACACTCCTTAAACTATAACTTGACTATAACTAGTGACTATGGTCTTAACATGATCGATGCCCACAATTGAATGGTAAGACACCCCACGCACGCTACAGCTTTATATAGGTACTTGGTAGAGTCGACACGTGTTTGTTTGACTTTGTTTGGACTCGGGTACGTGGCCATTTCGCTGACGATAGAATTGTTGGTGTTATTGTTACAGAATGAGATCTTTGTTCGGATTTCTTACATTTTTATGGTTGTTTTGAGGCACTCTGTAGACGTGTTAGGGTTCCTTGGGAATTAAATTACGGAAAGTAATTCAATGGAATGTAAACCATTTTCCATGAATCCTGACAACTTGAAAAGTATACTCGCGGGCTAGGCTAGGCTAGGACTAGGGTAAAAAGTGTGTGAGTATTGTGTGTTTGTGTAATGCATGTGTATGTTAGTAGATGTTTTGAGTAAATGTGTCCGCAGTGTTGACTGGTAGGTTGCAAAACACTTTGATAATAAAATAAGACTGTTGAATTTGGAATTTTTACAGAGGTTGTGCTAGTTTTTGAAGACAGGATTGAACTGACTTAACTTATCTTAGGGCTAAGCGTAAATACTAAGGGCATGAGAATAGTAAACAATAATAGGCGTTAACTAATGTTGACAAACAAATTAACTAATAATAAATAAATTAAATAATTTATTTAATATTATGTTGAAAAATTAATGTTTATAAGAACATTGAGTTACACTACAAGTAAAGATGTGTTAAAGAGGATAATGAGTTGATTAGTACGGGTATTTATCGCGTTATTTAAAAAACGCGATAAATACCCGTTAAAATAGTACTAATCATTATGTGTTCAGATCGCGTAAGTTTAAGAGATAGATACTTCTAGGAACGTATGCCTAAATGAGTAAGTGTTGGGGAAAATGGTACATAACAGCAGGCAATCTGAAAAGGAGTTAAATAATTCATTTTTTAAAACCATATAACTAAGGAGGTTTAAAAAACTATTGACTCAGATTTAATTATGGGCTCGAAAAGCAGCTTCCTTGATTAATTTTATTTCATCTAAAAAGAAAATGCAACAACAATCATTCCTAATACATTATAATTTAATAAATAACAAATAAAATTACAATCAAATAGCAGAAACAAATTTGAGCTAGTAAGTAAGCTGCAGACTGTTGCAAACAATCCACAGGTAACTCAACTGATCCATATCAATACCAGTCGGAAGCGTCCCCAAGATGCTGGCCGCATTGCCTCGCTGTATGGCAACGCTGATGCGCTGCGCCAGATACTCGATAGCTCTCGGTTTACTATGGCTATGTTGTGTACTGAACTACAATTACAGTAAAGTTTAATTCAGATTTGTTTAGTTATTTTAGCATGAACTAGAACGACACAACTAGGTCAACACGAATTAAAACGAAAACACTTTACTTACCTTTACTTACTTTTAATTACCGAGTTAAAGTCTATAATGATTTATGATTTTATTAAACTATATTGTTATAATTTGAGTATTATAGCCACTTGAATGTCCGTGGGCCCGTCAGCGCCCAAAAAAAGTAGGCGACTTACGTTCTGGTGCATTACTATTCTAAACATGTATGCATATTAAATAAAAAAATGAAATATTAAATAAATGTTCTGATTTGATATTATTTATACAAAGTATTGAAATTGAAAACTGATACACTTATAGAATACAATAAGATGTTATTTTATGTCACGAAGCTTAAGGCAAAATCTTTGTAAGTTTCGGTACGGAACCCATTTTGTGGAGCTACATACAGCCACTATGTATATAAACGTAGATAATCGTGTCGCATTCATGTTATGCATAGGTAAGCATGAAATCAGAAGCTGCGACTTCACCTGTTTCTATAGTTAATAGTTAATTTAGTTACTAGTTAGTTTAGTTACTTTATACATAACTAGCGATCCGCCCCGGCTTCGCACGGACACAATGCTGATATTAAGGCATGCTATACGTAAAACACCAAAATTTTCCAGAATGAACTATATGAGGCCAGTATGAGGCTATAGAATTTCAAGTAAGGGGACTGCATAGAAAAATATTTTTTGTTAAATACCCGTGCGAAGCCGGGGCGGACGCCTTATATAACATTTATTATATTTTAATATGGCACACACGTTATTATTATATTTGCGGAGAAAGACTTCACAGTTTTCAACTTAGTCAGCACACTTTTGATCCATCTTATTAGTTATCCAGGTTATCCCAGGTTGCCTGGAAGAGATTGCTCATAGGGATAAGGCCGCCCTTTATACTTCCTCTAATACTTTAAGCTTGTCTGTTTGAATAAGAATAGAATAATAATAAAATAATTTATTTGCGCTAACTAGTAATAGTACTTCAATGGCGCTAACGGGCTTACAGTGTGGTCAGTTAAGAACTAATAAAATGTCGCCCAGAAGCCACAAAATGGCCTCTACCTCAGCATGAGTTGGTTGCTAGTACGCAAGCAACCAACGCTGGTTTGTAATGTTTTCTTTCTTTGTATATAGTAAAGTATTTTCTATCTATGTATTTGTACCTTATTTAGATTTTTTTTTATATAGAATTTTTTGTTAAATACCCGTGCGATCCGGGGATCCTTATGCCTACATAATGTTCTGTTTCAAAAATAACAAAAATCTTTGATTGTTTTCGATAACTGAAATCTGTAAACGTCTGTAATCAAAAGTGTGTTTAAAAGTAGGTACCATCGAGTGATTAGCGAACGTGCAAAAATGTTGATGTTTTTGGTTTTGCATTTGGGCATATTTTTAATTCTACAGCTAAACAAAAGCTGTTTCAAATCGAAAACTTGAGCACCAATGAATTTGCACAAAAACCGAAGAATTTATTTACTATGCAAGGTAGTGCTTATGTGCGATTCTAAATTCAGTCGCACTTGGATACTTTAATGCATCGTTTTAATTCTATTTCTTTCCTATCTCTCTTTATTCCTCTTTCTTACTTGATGAACTCTTCTCCAAAATACTTTTGAAAAGTTCGTAAACTCGTCAGCATTCAAAACTTCTGTTACATTAAAAAAAAAATCTCGAAACTGACAGTCAAAATGCGTCAAAATTTCCAATGTCGATGAACGAAAAATCCTCAAAATCGAGGAAAAATCCAAAGCACTTTTAGGAAAAAAGTCCCTGCTTTCTCAAAAAAGGCTACAGCTCTATAGAACCTTCGTCAAGGTAAAATGAGGATGTTTCAGAACATAAAAAAGGTTTCACCAGGGCCTTTCATGTCACTTCCTGGTTCTTAATCATAATTGCGATCTAGGCATGAATGCTGCAGATGATGAGTTGGATCAAACGGCCGTAGGCGAATGCACTTTTTCCTTTTTTAGAAAAACTTTATATTTTGTTCTGCCAATGGTACTTGGTACTACGAACATACAACTTTATGCCTACACTGCATTTGGTAGTATTGGTATCGAATAAAGTGATAATAACATAACACGGGACCCACGCGGCACCCGACCCGTACCGCCTCGTCGCTCGGAGTCCATTCATGATCCTCGGGTGGTAACGGCGTAGTCAAAGAAAGGACCTAGCGTGGTCAACGGGTGAGCTTCGCGTGGTCTACTAATTTGCAAGCTGTCTACGCGAGGGCGGTAGAGTCGAGAGCTCCGCCGATGATGTTTGCGGGTTCGATTCCTGCCTCGGGACTAATGTTTGTAAGCTGAGTAGATAATTGGTTCCAGGTTCTGGTTGTTTTCTATGGATGATAAAAATATATATCTATCTTAGATACATATAATATTAAATAGTATATCAGTCATATATTATAGTACCATAACACAGGATGTGCTTAGTTTGGGCCTATAATAATGCTGTCTGGATTTCTATAAATATCTAAATAATCTATTATTAATAAACCTAGCTTCCTAACAATAGACGTTTTTAGTAAGTAAAGGAAAGTTGCTTTATTATTCACACAGGGGCTGTGGTAAAGGCAAGGAACTTATAATAAGTTCCTTGGGTAAAGGTTCTTCAAGTAGCTAGAGGGGAGGAAGTCAAAATACTGACAGCTTCGTACCCTTTGAGCCACGATTGAAGACGTACATTTTATTTGACATGAACTGTGAAAGCTGTCTGTATTTTTTCACGCGCCCGTGAGCGTAAAAATCGCGCTACTCGCATACCGTTGAAAAATAATAATAATTGTGAAATCCGCAACGCCACTAAGCCACTGAGGTGCTATTGTTAATAGCTCTCACTTTTCCATGTTTTTTTTTTATTATTTATTATTATCTGAACTACCTACAAAATAAAGTGACTAAGAATTATTGTAACAATTGGGGAAAAAGTGACCATGATTAAGAATTTTCTAGTAAGTGCGTTTGCTAGTTAGGGTTTTGCCATCGGTTGCCTTACTACCCTTATGAAATCGCTTTGGGTCTGTTTTGTGTTTTGAATCCTTAATATCTCAGAAACTACTGCAGCTATTGACTTGAAATTTTAAATAATAATACATTTTGTGCGACCGCACATATTTATAGAAAAATAAATGAAAATAAATGAAAAATCAAAATGAAGATTTTCCATACAAATTTTGAAATCGAAATTTTAAATGGAACGTACAAAGTCGAAAGTGGTATCAAATGAAAGGTACTCATTTGTAGATTGCAAAATAGTTTTTGAAGTTTCGGTAGATTTCATACTTTTTAAAATATTTTGAAAATGGTCAAAAAAATGACCGTTCCCCCCCCCTATCTCCGAAGATTGCAGAGCGATCGACGTGATATGTACCAAGTGTTTGTAGGTATTGATCTATATTTTATAGGAAAAATATAGAGAAGTCTGTAAAAATAATACTTTTTGAAATATGGTCAAAAAAGGGCGGGAAAAATTTCTAAAGGGGTGACTACCCCCCCGAGTTGGGTATCAAATGAAAGGTATTGGTTTGTACATTCCAATGCAGTTTTTGAAATTTCGATAGATTTTATACTTTTTGATATATTTTGAAAAAGGTCAAAAAATTGACCGGTACCCCCCCTCTATCTCCGAAGATTGCAGAACGATCGATTTGATATGTACCAAGTTTTTGTAAGTATTGATCTATATTTTACAGGAAAAATATAGAGAAATCTGTAAAAATAATAATTTTTGAAATATGGTCAAAAAAGGGCGGGAAAAATTTCTAAAGGGGTGACTACCCCACCGAGTTGGGTATCAAATGAAAGGTATCAGTTTGTACATTTTAATACAGTTTTTGAAATTTCGATAGGTTTTATACTTTTCGAAATATTTTGAAAAAGGTCGAAAATTTGACCGTTCCCCCCCCTCTATCTCCGAAGATAGCAGAGTGATCTATATAAAATGTACTAACCGTTTGTAGATATAGATCTATATTTTACAGGAAAAATATAGAGAAGTCTGTAAAAACAATACTTTTCGAAATATGGTCAAAAAACAAATTTTCATACAATGGGGGCTATTTCATTGAGAGCAATATCAAATCAAAGGTATGGATTTCGACAATTCAAAACAGGTTTTAAAAATCGTCTAAGTTTCATACTTAGTGAAATACGTAGAAAAAAGTCGAAAAAATAATTGTAGGTACCAACCCACTTACCTACCCACTAATCTCTGTAGTAACTGTAATAGTAGGGTTCTACAGCGCCACGAAACCGTTGTTCTCAAAATTTTAAAGTCCATACCCAATGTATTCCACTGTGCTCGAAGAATATTTAGATAATAAGATTATTGAATTCATGAATTCCACCGTGCTCCAAAAAAATATGAGAAGAGTAATGTATTCTGGATAATCCACACAACATCATTTAGCGACAAGCTAAGCAAGCTTGTGTAATTCGTACTACTACGATATCTGTTATACTTAATAAAGTATATATAAGTATCACATTAGATGATTTATTTTTGTGTACGTAGAAAAGGACTAGAACACTCGAACAAATAATCTGCAGATCTTACAAATATTAGTCCCGAGGCGGGAATCAAACCGCAACCTCCTGCGTTGTAAGCCCACCGCGCTAACAGGTCGTCAATATACGTACCTACCTAAACGACAAAAGTTCAAAACCCTCGGCGCGCGAGTTACACTCGCACTTGTCGTACTTGTTTTTATTTGAATAAAAAAACTGTTTTCCCTTAGAATATATTTACACACCAAGTTATTACATACAACCATATACAGATACAAACAATAATATAATAAATTGACAAAATTCTTACAGATTATTCATAATACTCTACTAACTTGAAACACTGTTTATATCTCTTTCTCCTGTTTCAAGTTAGCGGACCATTATGAATAACCCCTTATTTATTTATTTACACTGATTGACAGTTTTTCGGGATAAATATTTATCCTCGTGAATAACATGTTTATGTAGCCACCCCGGGATAATTCTCCATACAATAGCAAAAAAAATCTAAATCAGTCGATAATTGACGGAGAAATTAGTAAACCAACGACACCGTATACGCTCTTTTGTTTTTCGTCGGTTAGAAATGGAGTATTACCTATTTATATTTACTTTAGTAAAAGATGTTTTGTACAGAAACTTTCTACTGATTTAACTGAAAGTAATAAAAATATTTTACAAGTACTAACAAACGAAATAAACTTTTGATAAAGTTGACCTAATAGATACGTTATTCGCATGTACCAGTAGGTACAGTACCTATTAGGTACTGGTACACGCGAGCAAAACAGTGGATGTAATCTAGCTAGTAGGTATATTTAATTAAACCTAAAATGAAGTTATATTGAGGTATATTTACGGGACTATTCAACTTATTCTAACTTCATAGCATTTCAATTCTTCCACAAAATATTATGAAAGCAATCGTTCGGCGAATGCCTGACGTAATGTTTAGGTTGATCGTTTCGTGTAAGTACGAGATTCATGTTTAACACGTTTAAAGATTTGCGGAAAATAACGTTTCCGCTAGTTTTATTCTATATAGAACACAGAGAAAATTAAAAACCACAAAAAAAATCACGACTCAACACGAAACGAGCAACCTTTTATTAAAAAGATCAAATCAACTTGATTTAATTATGCTAGGCTGTATGCATGATGAGATGTCTAATGTAAAATTATTCATTACTCATTTTAAAAGACATCATTAGCGAATAACCAGGCAACGATCGACTAGCAGATTACCAAATAACGTTGTTATAACCTAATACATATAATAATCAATTAATAAAGGAAACCAATAACTTCAAACTTCAAGTCTAGATGTTAGCATCGTCAATGCCCATTATAAACAACACTCTCGTCATAACAGACTGATTTTCACTAAAGAATCCGCGGGGTGTAGCGTGAGCGGCGAGCGCGGGTCGGCCGCGAACGGTTCGTTGCGGCGTTCGGCGAACATGTTCGCGCGCGCAGGCGAAACGCGAACACTGCGCAGGAGTCTCACTAGGCAACACTTCATCTGGATCATGGCAAAGCGCTTGCCTGGAAGAGAAACATATACTTTATTAGATAGATTGTTACGGTTCTAGATGATGCTGTTTGGATTGTCAGCGTCGTTAATTAAAGGTTAGAGTGTACTGAAAGTAGCTAAACCTGAGGACAAAGTTACCTTTGAAACCAAAATAGCAAAATAGTTTCTACTTATAGTTAATTAGTTCGGGAGCTTAAATGCCACAACCCCTAAGTTCATTATTTTGTTTTTTTAGGATAATATCTTTATTAACAAAGGGAATTACAATGAGGGCATTTTATATTGTTAATTACTTGCCTCATTAGAGTCGTAAAAGTAAAAAAGTAAAAAAAAAAAGTAAAAAACATTTATTTGACTAAGAAAAGCTTACATCTTTGTATGACCTAATGTGCTTAGCAAACTACTTTGGTACCTATGATGTATATAAAGTTATTTCTGATGGCACCCTCACTAGGCTAGGCCTGTATCGAGGGAGCCTATACAATTGTACGACTTATCAAAGTATTTTATTGTCCGGTTTACGGATATAACTGAATATAAAAATATGGTGTGATGTTAGTACCTAGCTAGATGATAGTAGTGGTAGAGCACTCTAATTAATTTAATTTATAAAACAAACATAGAACATTAACAATTTAAAACATTTACAAAAACAAAAAATAAGAAGCGATGTAAGAAATAAAACAAAATTAGATAAAACCATTATGTACCTACATCTAGGATAAAGCTTTTAGGAGTTCCTCTGTCTTGTCATATGACAATCCAGCAAGCCACTTCTGTATGGTATGTTTTACTTCACCAATACTTTTATCCTTGATGTTACAGTTTTTAGCTACATTATTGTATACTCGAATCTTCATAAAACTGCCTGTGCGTTTTGCAAACTTTGTTTTAGTAGAGGGGGTAATCAATCTGTAAACTCTACGATTGGACACGAACTCAGAATCAGGGGAGGAACTTTGGGATTTATGTACTGAAAGAGTAGTTTTCAGTACATAGAGTTGGCGAACCGTAAGTACACCAGCTTCTTTATAGAGGGCTGAGGTAGGATATCTAAATGGCTTACGGAGCATCACTTTTAAAACTGAGCGCTGCGCTCTCTCTGCTTGGATGATGAATGATTTAGCAGCACTACCCCAGCAGGAAATACAGTAAGTTATAAGCGATTGACAAAGAGCGAAGTATACCAACTTAAGGGTATCGAAGCAAGCAACATAACGAAGGTTTTTCATGATACCTATAACCTTTCTAATACGGGTTGTAAGAAAACTAATGTGAGACTTGAATGTGAGTTTTTGGTCAATATGAACTCCCAAATATTTTATGTCTTGTGTACGGGTAAGAGTTTCACAGGTGCAGGGTTTCTGGCGTAAGCATTTATCTTCATGAACTTGAATAATTGCGCTTGGATCTGGAGCTGACACCGCACTTTTATGGAAACTCAGGAACGAGGTTTTTTTAGTGTTTAGGGTAAGGAGGTTTTCTTGAAGCCATTGACCTACGATTTCCATACCACGCTCCACACGTGAATAAACATCGGGCCACGAAGGACCATCGAAGATTATTGCAGTGTCGTCAGCGTAACACAAGATGTCTGCATTTGGGATAGGAACGTCATGGATATTGTTTATATAAAGGAGGAATAAGGTAGGACCAAGGATGCTGCCCTGCGGTACTCCAAAACTAATTGAATGAGGAGCACTTGTGACCTGACCAACCCTCAGACACTGTCTCCGATTCGTGAGATAGCTTTTGAACCAATCAAGCGCGATGCCTCGAATTCCAAGGAGGTCCAGTTTACGAAGAAGTATCGGAATGGACACCGTGTCAAAGGCCTTGGCCAGGTCTAGAAAAACTCCAACGCAGCATCTTCCGTTATCCAAGTGTGATGAAACCGCTGAAACCAGGTAAGAAACTGCATCATCTGTGCTTTTGCCTCTTCGAAACCCATATTGTTTCGGTGAAAGGATGTTGTTGGCTTCTAGGAAGTTGACAAGGCGACTGTTCACCAGCTTTTCAAGGATTTTCGAAAAAGACCCCAACAGCGATATCGGTCTATAATTATCTACGGAACTCTTTGTTCCACTTTTGTGGATTGGAGTGATTAATGCTGTTTTCCAGTCATCTGGGAATACACCGGTAGATATGCTAAGGTTAAGAATGTGCGTGAGCGGGATAATAATAGAATCCTTTATGTGTTTGATAAGGGCATTGCCAATACCGTCTATCCCCTGGGCTTTATCAGTGTCTAGACCAGTAATCATATTGTCGATTTCGTCATAGTCTGTCGGATTCATAAAAACTGAGTGAGCGAGAGTGTTTTTCACTCGTACAGTCTTAGTAAGATCTTCCTCACACTTATGCATTCTAGAGAGGATACCATCAGCAAGGCTCTGACCAAGCTTAGAAAAGTGATCGTTTGCCACCTCAATAGATTTGTATTGGTCCTTACATCCTGGTAATGTAAGCAGTTCGGTAGGGATGTTGCTATGATTGGTCACATTACAAATATTCTTGATTGAACGCCATAGTTTTTTTGGATTATTTTGGTTAGCTATTAGTTCCTTAGTTTCGTATTCATTCTTTATACTGCGTAAGAGACTGACAAAAAAATTTTGATACCGCGTGTACGTTATTTTATGTATGGGATTATTTGGTTCTTCTTTTACTCGCAAATGAAGCCTGTCACGATTTCTCATGCATCTCATCAATCCTGGAGTTATCCAGGGCTTTAGGTGATACTGGGATCTACTTAGCTTGACCTCCTTTGAGTGGGAATTTACAATACCACTTAGGATACCAGTGAAAACTCTGTTTGCTTCATTAACTTCATTCATATCAGTCACCACAGACCAGTCTATGTTTTTAAGAGCGTTATAGATACCATTAAAATCTCTTTTTATGATAGTGCGATTTGGACGAAGAACTGCTTTTTTAGAAAGATTTATTCCGAGTAGAACTGGGTAATGATCAGTAATAGCTAATTGACATACTATTCCAATAGCCGCGTCCTTACTACTTAGATTTCTGATAAATATATGATCAAGGCAAGCTGACTCTCTGGTAGGTTCTGTGATAGCTGGAAGTAGACCATGTTCTGCCATGAAGCATTGATAGTCAAGGCTTTGTGAGTTCCCAGACGTGTCAATTATGTTAATGTTCATATCACCAGCAATTATAAGAGGCAGTGCGCTTCCTTTATTCAAAAATGATTCTAGCGACATTAAAAATTTCTCTATATTTCTTACGGATGGCGAACGATAAATGCCAAGAATTGACATAACTCTAGGTATATTGATGCACAAACTATCGGCGTCTTCTATGAGAGGTTCTGACATTTGAGCATTCCATTTGTCTTTAACATAAATTACAACCCCACTGTTTTGGTTGATTCATATCATGAATCAACCAAACAGTGATTCATATTCATCGTAATGAGAGAGTTATAAATTAATATGATTCTACCTTACCAAAATCAAAATGGCTTTAAAGGCTGGGGCTACACATCTGTATCCTCGTATGCACAATAAAAAACGAAGAGGCTATCCGCCAGGTGTAGAGATTATTGCAGAGGAAAATTAAAGGGGAAAAACAGGCTGTGATGGGTGACATGGACTGGGATATTGGACTATGGGGGAGAGAATGTATTATGTATATCAGTCATCTAGTAACCATAACACAAGCTCTGCTTAGCTTGGGGCTAGATGATGCTGTGTGGATTGTCCAGCATTATTTATTATCTATTTATTTATAAGAAAGTAGGCAAATAAATTGTTTGGGTACACAGTAATATAACAACTGAGCAGGTAACCTACTTTATTATGTACTAGCGGTCCGCCCCCGCTTCGCTCGGGTATTTAACAAAAATTCATTTTTCATGCGGATCTAAATTTTTTTGAAAATATTCTATAACCTATGGTCATCAAGGAAAATTTTGAATTCTAATGGTGAAAGATTTTTTTAAATCGATCAATTAGTTTCGGAGCCTATTCAATTCAAACACATAAACATAGGTACAAACAAACAATCAAATCTTTCCTCTTTATAATATTAGTATAGATGTTACAATTTGTTCTAACAACGAACTGAAATTGCAAAATATAGAAACCTCATCATTATACTAAACTAATGATCACTCTTTGGCCCAGAAAGACTTGCGATATCAGCATAATTTGAGTGGACATGCAATTTCATAATAATGCAACATGATGACCCACAGCGTACGCCTTCTTAGAAGTCGCGTAAGCATTTCCATGGTGATATATCTATAGGTAGGTACTAATATTATAAAGAAGATAGATTTAATTGTTTGTTTGAATTGAATAGGCTCCGAAACCACTGCACCAAATGGAAAAATTGTTTCACCATTGGAATCCTAAATGTTTGTATAAAAACTGAAATTTTTGTTAAATACCCGTGCGAAGCCGGGCGGACCGCTAGTATTTTATAAGTAGATCATTACGGTCTGAACATGGAAGTTAAGCTAGAGTCATTGAAGTATTATTACACTGGCTATAGTAGCCATTCTCAAAATGCAATGTTTGTAAACAATTCAACAACTCAATAACCCAAATCAACCAGTACCTAGGCCATTTTTTTATCATAGTCTTCGAAAAGGTGATTTTTAAGTATAATATATGAGGGCTTTGTTTTCCAACATTGTATCTTTGAAGAAGCTGGTCTACGTTAGGTATATAGACTGACCTGGGTACTCCCTCTATACAACTTCTAAATACCTACATATCTACACTTAAAACTAGAAATCAGTGAAATGTTTACAGGTGACTCATTGATTACAGATTGTTTGCAACAGTCTGCAGATAGCTCCATTGTGCATCTGTAAAATACCTACTCGTTGTAATGCGTTTCTATTATTTGATTATAGTTTCCTTTATTAATAAAATATGAGAGTTTTAATTTTAAAAAATCTAATATTTTTTTTTTCTTATTTTAAATATAAGAATAAAAATTACCCTTGGTGATATCTTTACTAATTTTATAAAAAAGGAAAGATTTGATTGTTTGTTGGAATTGAATAGGCCCGAAACTACTGGACCGATTTGAAAGATTCGTTCACCATTATACCTCTAATCCTACATTATCCCTGATGTGATGAATATCTGTATATATAAAAGAAAGTCGTATGAGTTACACTTTTTATAACTCAAGAACGGCTGAACAAATTTGGCAGAAAATTGGTGGAACTGGAAAGGAACTCCAAAAATATAATTTATGTTATAAATAAATAAATAAAATAAAAATTGTTTATTTCGAGTGAGAGAGACTCATACAAAAATTACATTTAAAATACACAATCATAAAAATAAAAGTACAATGAAATAGTAGTTATAGATCATGGTTTAATCATTTATATCATCATTATTATCATTATTATTATTATTGTTTAACCAAAAGGAACCCTTGGGTAAATCTTGGCAATTCAAACCCTAGATGAAATAGTATATTTTTTTTACTGTGTTAGGTGTGTTCTATATCCATTTCCTACCCATCATACCTTTTGTCTTCATCATTAATTTATAACCCAGCCAGATGACCAGCTCGTAGGTACCATTACATTCCATTATCAACTAATTTACAACAAAATGCCAACAGCAAACTAAATTCTAGCAAAAATAAACCCTTAAAATATTTATTTTGAGCAATAGGGTGTTGCTTTGGCTAGGACATAACGACTCGAGAAGGGATCCTTTTGAAGTGGGGTGTAATCTAATCTTTGCAAATTAAGTGTTGGGCCCGTAAGCATCTCGAGAGCCAAATTATCTCAAGATGAGTTTTTGTTTTTGTGGAGTCGGTTCCTAAATCTTAGGATCATTGTGGCCATTCCTACAAACGCGGTGCCACAGAATAATTACATTTAACAATAGTACTAGCGATTAACTCAAAGGTGTTCGAATATTTTTGTTCAAAGCCTGGGTTAGGAAACCGTCGAAATTTCGATTTTTTCAAAATAGTGGTTTACGATAAAACCTACATAAATCAAATAGGGATACCCCTCCAAAAGGACCCAAAACAAAGTAATAAAAGTCCTATAGCACTTTGACTGTGTTTGTCCAGCAAATAAAAAAAAAATATACCACTTTGACTATCTTACGCCGACCAAAGAGTTATACAAAAAAACTAAAAATTTTAATATAAACAAACTTTACATATACAATACATGCATTTTGATAAAAAAATATTTCAAACTCTATTCAATCAAACATTAAATTATATTTGAAAGAAAATAAATACAACCTCAGAAATAAAATAAAATTACAAGTCGCTAAAACACGTACTAATTACGGTAGAAAACCAATATTATCAGATAGTGCTACACTATTTTATAATTTGCGAAATTCTATAAAGGAATGTGTTAGTTTGAACGCTTTTAAATATAAACTTAAATTACATGTACTTACATACTTTGTAACCTAATGTAAATCAACGAACCATCAATAACATTTAGTTAGGTACCAAATGTAATTTATATATTGTTAAACCTAGATTAATGTTTCTAATTGTATCTCATTTTAAGTGAACCATTGTGTTTGTATAAGAATAAAGTTCTTTAAACCTATATTAATATATACAAAAAAATATATGAGCACGAAATTAGTAACTCACCTATGCAATACCGGGGTCCGTCTCCGAAGGGCATGTAGACCCCAGCGGGGGGCGGGGGGTGACCCTCGCTCCAGCGCTCCGGGACAAACGCCTTGCCGTTCTCGAAGAACTGGAAATAACCAAGTGAGGTCTTAGGGAAGACTACACATTTTGAGATGGAAGGGAAAATAACATTGATATTTTTTTACTATAAATAGAAAATATTCATAACACCCCCCAACTAATATTTGCAGACAAACATGTCCTAAGGCGGAAATCGGTCGTTGATCTGGTGTTCAAGTGCTCAAGTTGAAATTAGTTAAACAAACGTTGAAAAAAATGAAAATTATAACGAACATTATTGCAAAGAAATGAAAAATTATCAATTAAACCTTCTTAAGGAAATGAAGCACCCTTTACGAGTTCCTACGAATATTTCCTACACAATATTATATTGAGAATTATTGTAAAATAAAACAAAAACAGAAGAAAAGACTAACTGTGGCGGGCGGAAATTATTTTTTATGGAGCTGCCTATTTATTTTTTATTTTATTTATTTTTTAACACCATGCCATTCTACCAACAAGCAGTTTGTATAAATTGTGGTATTGTAAATATTCTCTTTTCTTTTGTTTAGTATTATTTTATACCTTATCGTCTCTCTGTATGCCCAACGTTGGGAAGAGTACGATGGTCCCTCGTTCGACGACTACCGTAGAGTCGGGGAGGGGGTAGTCTTTGGTGCACAGCCGCTGTATGCTGGGGAATGGAGGGTAGAGCCGCAGAGTTTCTGAAAAAAGATTTAAAGGAAATGTTTCAAAATGGTTTTCAGCTGTAACGAACATCTTTATTTAGAAAGCTCTGTTTATTTTTTATAGCTCTGCTCTGTATATCAACAAAAATATAGGTACGGATTGTAGCTTGCGTCACCTCCCCATGAAAATTCGAGTTATTTTTCGTATATAAGAAAAATCTTACCCACAAGCTAAACAGGTTTTGGGTTGTTAGTATGTAAATATACTCCTGACAGGTTATACTGCTCTTCCATAAATACTAACATGGATTTAACAAATAAAGTAAAGTAATTATAATGAATTGAATTTTTAAACGCAAACACAAACATCTAAAACAAAACCCTCTTATCGTCTAATCTAAGAGATAGCTCTGATACTTATTCTGATTTATGTTAAATGTGAGAATTGAAAACAGTATAGCAGTCTCATAAAAAATAAATGCACTTTCTAAGACAATATCTCCTATGCCTCTCCGTAATTCTTCTCACAGCATGCTCTAAACCTTAGCATATTCCACGAATAGATCTTACCTTGTATCACCATCTCCATATAGCTCAGCTGCTGCAGAATCTCGTACGTTATCTCTCCTTCACCCGCGACTCTCCCTATCTCCTCTCTCAGTTTATCCTGCACCTTCTCATGCGCCGCTAGCTCAAGCAGAAGAAACGCGAGGGTAGATGATGTGGTCTCGAACCCTCCGAGGAAGATTATGAACGCGTTCGCTGATATCACCATGTCAGCTGGAATAAAAAGTAGGTACATGTAATTATACAAATATCAAATCAAATCATTTATGACATCAAATCATTTATTTTGCACTAGTACACAGGTATTAATAGATTACAAGTTGAACGAAGAGACGACAAAAGTTAAAAACTGCGGCGTAGTCTCTTCGCCCGCCTCCTTACACGACTCTAAAGTAGACCTATAGTAGAAAATTAATAGAAGTTCTTATTTATTATGAATATGCTTACAATACTTATAAATAGGTACCTAAATATAGTAAGATTACATATTTATTAATGTTACGTGCAAAGCTGTAAATATTATTGAAAAATACATGTGTGATTAAGATAAAGAACTATACATAAAATAATGATTAGTAATTAACGGGTATTTATCGTTTCTTCTTCTTCCTTTCTCGACGTTTCAACAGGTTTGCACTCTGTCGTGGTCACGAGATGACATTATAAATCATTATGTGTTCAGATCGCGTAAGTTTCAAAACATTACTATACATAAAATAATAAAAACTAGGTATTTTTATGTGAGTACTAGGTAGATTTTATACTGAGCAATTTTTTATAAAGTAATATTAAAGGGTATGTTTGACTGTGCGCGAGTGTGTGTGTTTGTAGTTTGTTAGGTTGAGTGCTCCCGAGGACACCGGTCTCTAGAGAGTCCGGGCAACGGGATCTGCTAAGAATGTCATTGTTAGCTATAGATTATACACTTTCATGGCCCTCGTTGCACATTGTATACATGGTGCTCTTCCGGCGTGACTACGAGACGAACCGACTTGGTAAGTCAGTGTCAGTCAATCTATACTTATAATAAGGAGGAAAGCGGTGACTGTTTATTACGGAAGAGCGGAACCCTCTAACAGGTATCTCTATACTTAAAAGAGGGTTCCAAACCCATGCAATGTATATTCGTTTAAGTTGAATAAATATTTGTATTTGTACCTATTTGATTGTTGGACTTGAATAGGCTCCGAACCTATTGACCGATTTGAAAAAATATTTCACCATTGTTTGAAATGAATATGCTCCGAAACTATTGGACCGCTACATAACAAATAAAGAACTGATAAAGCTCTGCGTTTTAAACACACATACAATATTACATTTGAAAGCCATTCAGGCTTTCGTAAATTGCAATGATATGGATTTGAACATAGAAATGGCTTTCAAGGGCATGGCCAGGGTGGGTATTTTTTACGCAATCGAAAGCCTATAACTACGGTCTGTTGTAAAAACTCAATTAAATCCCTTTAGTCATAATTAGTTTTAGTTAAAATTATCCATGATAAAATATTCCACGACAGAAACCAATTTAGTTTCTGTTCGCAACTAAAACAATGTTTAAACGTAGCTGGTGCTATTAAAAATTAAAGATAATAAGTACGAAGTAATAAAAGGATAAGAATAACTAAGTTTTAAAACTTAACTGCTTAAATTTCTTATCGTATTCAAACTTAAACGTTAAAGACAAAGTTGGAATTAGGTTCTCATGGCCATTTTTCCTTCGAGAAAAATTACCCTGTAATTTGTGACTGTTAAAAGTTTACCTGCGAATTTTTATCTTGAAAGCTATCTTTGAAAATTAAACATATTGCAGACAATGCGATGGCAGCAGCAATAGTTTTAATGGCAAAACTTGCCTGAACACACACATAAATCTACCACAATCCGAATTACTACTACGAAAGGTACCTAAACGGATAGAATCTAGAGAGAATATTTCTTACAAAACATTTAAAATTCACTCTATCAACTTCGATTACGCACTGCCATAATGTTTTTTAAAGAATTTATCTGTCTACACAGAACACATAACCATAAGGCAGCTGAAGTTCAGTTTATTTATATTTTTTTTTAAGTAAGTACTTCTTTCTATTTTGGTTCCCTGTACTTACTGATTTCAACGTCAGCATCCGTCTTGCAGTTATTATTGGAGTCGTCAGAGCGCAACGCCATCATCATGTCGATGAAGTCACCGCGCTTCTCTTGTGCCCCTGGTGGATAATAACGAGCAATTTCATTAAATACCATCATAGGTTTAGGTTATAACCTAAACCTATGATCGCATCTCACTTTATAAAAATAACTTGATGTATAAACAAGTAGCAATTTGCACAGAGGTCCTAACAAAAAAGGTTGAAACAAATAATAATCTACGCGAAAACAGTTTGGGGACAGGAGGTCAAAACATTATAAAAGATTTGCTATCTTGCGAGATATTTACGCACGATTAGGATTTTTTGTAAGATAGCGACGTCAATTTGTTTGTTTTTTCGAATGGTTTATAATGCTGTAGACTGCAGATGGCCATGACAGCGTTACCGGACTTTTGTCAGCGCAGAAGCTCATCACCGTTTAATTTAGATTGGGGCAACATGCACGAAGCGTAGCTGCAAACATTGGCTTGGACTGTTCCCAGTTGCTTTAAGACGATATGGAGGTTCGACTAGGTGCTCGAGTGCACTTATGGAAGCGGGGTCTTCGACACCCCGGGGCCGGTTTTTGTACGGGTGTTTCGTGCGGAAGCGAAGAATGGTTCCCTCTGCGCCGATGTGACTCGGCGTCGACACTCGACTCGCTCGTCTCAAGGTCATTGGTACAGTCGGCTCGGTAGTTGGATAGTACTAGCCATATATCACATTGGGCACGGTTTCGGTGATTGGATCAACGGGGTTACCGATAATGTCTACGGAGAGGAGGACTTTTCTTAGCTGCCAGTATTTTTACGGACTTTTCCATGAGATTAGCTCTCGGATGAAAATAATTAATAGTTGTTTCTACTACCTATGTGAAATGCTGAGTATTAACTTAGTTTAGTAAATTAAATTCTTACCCTTTTCTCTGGCTCTCAGGACGCTCGTCACGATATTGTAGAAGAAATCGTGGGTCTTCTTTGGTATTATTCTCATCCTGAAGAATAGTACAAAGGCTGGCCAGAACTGTCTCATTGTCCTGGAAATATTTGTTAATAGAATTAGTGCAGTGGACAGCGATAAAAGAAAGAAAATAATGCTAGGATCAGTTCTGATTTATAACTCGGCCTACCGTTCTCGGTAGATCGTTTGAGACAGTTTTCTGATAGCTCAACTGTTTCACATGAATTTTGTATATTTTGCTACCTGAAGGTAGAAACTTTAAGTTGTTATTTGCTCTGTAACAGTATTCTCATAGAATCCACTAGTGATCGGAATAAATTATGTTAGTTGGGTTATTGCCATTTAACTTTATTATTACGTATTACTTACAGCCAGCGTTTTGGGCAGCCTTCTGATGAAGACTTGGATTTTTCAGTAATTATACAGTTAGTATATAAATTCTAGTTGTAATTATTTTATGTTATATTTTTCTCTGTCTTAAGATCCAAAGGAAAAACTTTTAAACAAGTGTGTGTGTGTAATCTGGTTTAAAAGTATATTCCTTCGAATAAAAGGTCGTCTAGTAACCATACTGCAAGACTTTTATTCCTTGCAATAAAATAATAACGTACAATATTCAGTAAAATATTGCAATAAAATGTAAGAAATTAAATGCGAAATAGTTACACATAATTTGAACCAAATAGGTACTAAGTAGTTATACAATGTACAAGTACAGTAGTTTGGCTTTGGCAATATGCACTATAAACAAAGTTTAATGGACTGGGGAACCAGTAATAAATTAAAGGTAGGTACTTCTCGTAGGTGAACTGCATGAAAGGTGTTTTGACCGACTTTTGAGTTTTCAAGGTTTCACGTGTTGCGAAAATTTTGCAACTCACATAAATTTAACATAACATTGCGTTTTCATTATAATTTGGGTTGTTATTTCGGTTTCCACCAGGTGGATATCAACACTTACAACAGTTTGACCTTCGCACGCGATATTCTTTTGTTAAAAACCACATATTTGCTCTAATTCAGAAAAAGAATGTTGAGGAGGTACCAACTTACTTTTCAAATATATTGAAGAAAGACATCTCGTAGAAAGCTTGCAGTGCCACAGCGAAAGGGTCATCGTCATTGTACATGACACTGCTCTTCAGTCCGAAAGCACACGGCACTATAGCGTCCGCCGTGTACCCTCCTACAAGCTTCTCTGAATCCACATCGGCTGATATCCCATCTTCATTAGGATTCATTTCATTGGTACTTTTGATATCGTTTATAGTATTTTCTTTATTTTCAGCGTTCTGTTCTTCTGTATAATTATTACTTTTGTGCGCATCTACATCTTGTGTAGGTGCATTCCTTGTCGACATCAGGTTCGTATCAATATTTTGATCAATTTCTGCTAATATATTACTATCGTTCGTTTGTTTTGGAACTGATTCTCTATTTTTGTCATTATATATTCTATTTTCTTTTCTATTGTCATCTTCTCTGCTATGACTATCGTTTTCTTTTGTTAAATTATGATTTGTGTTGCTACCGACTATTCCTTTACTTAAACTATTGTTATCATAATTTTCTACGTTATAAGAGCCGTTTTCTTTGGAATTTTCTTTGTGTTTTGCAACAATCAGCTCCTTTATTCTTACAACGAAATCCTTCGCTGTGTTGTCTATAAGAGGGAACATGCCGCGTAGTTTTATTGGCCTGAAATCAATACATTTAATGTTATCAAAAAGAATAAATAGAATACCAACAGTTTACTTCCACCGAAATGGAAAGGAGATAATTGTAGGAATAACCAATGGAATTAATCTGCGAATTCCCCGTTGATCAACTGCAAAAGCATCAGTGGGGTTTTCCTTATCGTGATTGTTTTTACTCATAGCTGATCTCTTCTTAACCTGTCAGAAAACTGGTCCTTAGTTATAATCAGATCAAAAGAGACGTATTTATAGTTTGCACAAAATAAATTGGTTGCATTCATCGCTAGCCATAGTTCACTGCTGGACATAGGCTTCCCCTAATGAGCGCCATAGATGGCATTATTCATCATTTAGGGGTTATTGTTATTGGTTGCATTAGGCATCTTTAATAGGTATCGCACGGTACAGGGGTAGCTTGCAGCATTATCAAACACGAGTATCTAATCGATTCACACGTGTCTCTCGCTCCGCCGCCCGTGTCGGTCTACAAACTCCACAGAAACTGGATTCGAAGCGAATTGAACACGTGCTCAAGAATGCAAACTTAGGCTACCTTTACTGGTAGTAAATTGCGTCGTCTTTCAACAGTTATTGGGCGTTTTATTAGTTTTGACACAGTTTATATAGGTAGACAGTAAATACATAAATGCACAGTTTCTCCTTATGAATAGTATAATAATAAATAAATAAAATAATAAACAAAAACTTATGACATGTAAGTAAAACTTCTTAAAAGTAATCTAGCAGTAATATAGCTTAATCTATAACTCGCGTGTCGAGGGTAGATACTACCTCTATATGCAGCAAGCTTCTTCTGACCAACTTATGACTGATATCGACTATGATATGGATGAGTTGAGGTACCTGTAGTTTGTTAGCAACAGTCTGCAATTCGCTCAATTGTTTCAATTGTCAATACTAGTTCTACTGTAGTATCAAAATTGCAGAGGTTTTAGAACTAAATTAAATACACCTTTTTAAAGTAATTATCTCACCATGATATTATATTGTAAACTGAAATGTCATTTACTGAATTTAACAACAATTAATTCATTGATAACTCCCCCTTTTGTAGACATGAACCCTATTCATGATTAGTCCTATGTCCTTAAAAAGTACCTAACTCTATTTACCTTGATTATTACACCTACCTCTCTATCATATTGTTATTAATTTGCTTTAGTACCTACCTAATTAAGTTTGTTTTTATATACATGAGTTTAACTGTAGAGTCAGCAACCTGTCGCGTTAATTATTGATTAGGTATTTTACCATAATATGAGTACAACGTGGGCTGTATTTTGAATACATCTATAATGTAACTGTTTTACCTAACTTTAATATATAGCTGTTTGTTGTGCTTTCGTTCAATAAATAAAGTAATTTTCTTTGTTAATGAAGGTTCCAGGTACTTCGGAGAGTAGTTCAGTGAGTGAGAGTAATTTTTCAACTCTTTTTAATGTAGTTAAAAAAAATAGACAAATATAAGATTATTTATACTGTAAATTATAGTATTTATTTCTACAAACGCATAGCACATTTCACATGGATCGCTCTGCACACTTCGGAGCAAGGGGGGAATGGTAAATTTTTCCAGCTCTTTCAAAATATTTCGAAACGTATAAAACCAACTGAATTTCAAAACTGCATTTATTATTTTAAATCTCAAGTTAAACGCTGCAGTTCCTTCTGAGATATTAAAGTTTGAAAACCATAGAGCAACGCGGGCCTCCGGAGGCGGACCGGAAAAATCGATACCAGTCGATTTCAGAGAGGCATAATAAAAAATTTCAAAATGAAATTCAACTAGACAAATTACGTACCTATGATGAATACCACTCTACTTGCATACACAATCGATTATTACTTCACGTTTCACATATGAAAGTAATAAAGCTACGGAAAATCAAACAAAATCATAAGATCTGTTTGATTTTCCGGACTGGGTATTCTGTGCTTCCGTAATATGAGTTTGTTATGCATGTCGTGTCTCCGCAATAAGTAGGTAAGGTACAGTCAACGCAAGAAATCGATAAACAGTGAAATCTTTTCACAAATAACTGATACCTGAGGTAGGCTTAAGTGGTTGGGACACAGCTTTGTTATTAAGGTATAGATTTATTAATATAGATTACTATTACGTATATCTCTCGTGTATCTTAAACCAAATAATCAATTAAATGCTAAATAATCATAACATTGGCTTAGGGCTTAATAATGAAGAAACCTGTAGGTACAATGGTACTTTTCTCACAAAATAAAAATAAATAGACTACCTACCTATCGAATGGGATTGATAATGACGTCATCTCTAATGCTGTCCTGCTCAGTTCAAATGTGATTTGAGAGGGACAGCTGAGAAAGTTCTCTCTAGCGAAACATATTTGGAGAGAACATGAATATAAATAATATAATGTTCTATCTCTTCTGCTATGACTATACCTGTCTGAACCGCCAACTTGTAAGGAAATCAGGGTAATTGAGATCTACAAACTTTATGTGATTTCTGAAGATGCAGTGTGCAGACTTCCTGAGTAGGACCTGAGTAACTTAGCGAGCTCATAGAGAAAAGAAACTGCAAAATAAGATGTCTGAATCTGCGTAGTTTCGGTTGATAGGGGGCGAACTATTGACAGTAGTCAATTAAAGATATGGCTGCCCGTGATATTAAATTTTAATTGTTTTTTTTTTAATATTTTGAAAACAAAGAGCTGTAGAGTTAATGGAAAACTGACTAGCAGTTTCCGTTTATGGGTGGACAGAAAACACTCACTAATGTTGCATAGATTACTCAATATTTTTTTTTTCCAAATATACATAAAGTACTTTACTGTGATTAAATGAATCCATTCGAACCAAGACTAATCTACAGAATAACGAAAATCTAATTAGATAAAAGGTATTATACATTTAATCCGCAAATAAACTTTATCCTTAATTGACACCATTTCCTGCAAGCTTAGAACAGTACTTACAGATAGCTGAACATAGAACCTACATGAAATCAGTTAAAAAAACCAATAATCGCGATTGCACTTACGAGAAGATGGGCGAGATCTTTGCCCTTAGCTTCCGCCACTCGGTCCCCCGGAGAAACAGCACCGACCCGGCCAACGGGTCCACATCCTTGTTGAAGAAGAACCCTCGGTCTACGAAGTGCTGGAAGTCATTCACGCAGATCCTCTTGATCAGTTCTGGGTCGCAGATCACCAGGGTGCGTTGGTAGAACTGGTGGGTGCCTGGAATGAGGGCATGTCGTGTTAGGACATATTTTTGTGCCTTTTCTCTAAGCAAAGCGTCGCAATGTGTCAAACACAAGATAGTGACTGTTGTAGACATTTGCACCGCTAAGCTGAGCCGTTTAGCACTTTGATTCATATTTAAACTTCTTCTTTGTCTTCCAACCGTCCACAGTAATAAACATGTATTCATCATCATTTATTTCGTCGTCACGTCGAACAGTCTGCAGTTTGTAGTTTTTGTTACGTTATGTTAGCTGTTTTCCTAGGAAAACAACTTTAACCTAGCCTAACCTTATGTCTAGACATTTTATAAATATTAATAAATAAATAAAAATAATGTCTATAAATAAATGTCTATAAATAAATAAATTATTAGCTCAACTGTTTTTACTTTTACATTGTAATTGTAATTTGTTCCCACTATTTGATTGAAATTTTCTTTTGTATAAAGAGGAATCATTTTTTTTAAACCATGTAGTATGTACAATATGTACCAAATGATCCGATTGAATCTTTTTTTAATTGTCCACCACTGATGATAAGTTTTATGTTAAATAACTTTTTTTATCACATGTTCTGTTACCACTTTAATGCCTGGCAAAAAGGCAATTTAAAAGAGATCTTAATATCTAGGACACAACATACTCGTAGATAAATCACGGTTCGACGCTCTAAAATGAGGCCAATTGAGGCCTTAGAAATGAGAATGCTGTAGAATCTAAACAGTTTTATCCTAAAAAAACAAGAAACCATATCTCAAAAGCTCTCTCTATCTCTTATTTATCTTAGTGATGATATAAAAACGCCACAATACAAAAAATATTTCTCTAACAGATATCCCTCCCACATTATCAACAAAGTAAAATATGGTCTCTGAAATTAAGACAGTAAAACTTACCCACAAACCGCTCATTCCTATACGTCTCATAAATCCTCTTGAAGCACATTCCCCCTTGCTCCTTAAACCTGACCACAGAGAGGATATGACCGACCACCGGCCATCCTGGAGGGGAGAAAACCCCCCTATCTCTCCAGTAGTCATGGTCATAAGTTGTGATCGCGACCAGCACAGCGGCGACCAGGCATGTGGTGAAGAGAAACCAGAGGATCGGGCTGTCGAAGGTGTAGTAATTCAGGGTCCATGTTATGATGGTCACTGCTTGGACCATGGACCGCTTGAAGCCGAACATTTTGGATCAGCTCAGCATGATTTTGGTTGACGGGAACCTAGAATGGGTTGTTGATTTAAATATTGCTTGCAGTTTTTTATTTATTACTAGTGTCCCGTCTTCGCACGGGTGCATGTTGTACATATAATAGTTTCTCGTGAATCCCTCTTTCTATAAAAAAAACCGTTACGCAATTTTAAACATTTAGGCATACATAGGGACAGACAGCTGGAAGCATGTTTGTTTTCAAATACTCAGAACACCCGGAACCGATTTTAAAAACATTTATCCGAGATGAAAACGAAACCTAATCTTCTGGTTTTAACTAACTTGAAATTGTACCTTTGTCGCGGTAAGTCTGCGATTAACGGACAAATAATTTAAGTGGAGAGAAAATGAAAAACACCTTATTTCTTATTTTATAATAATCTACTGTATTAAATCTGACTTGTCTAAGTTCTTATTTTGTAAGCCTAAAGAAATAAAGCATTTTTCTTCTATTTTTTATGTTTACAGCTACCCGCCCCGGCTTCGCACAAGTGCAATACTGATGCATGTTATACATTATAATTATAAGACTTCCTCTTGAATCACTCTACCTATTTAAAAAACCGCATCAAAACCCGTTTCGTAGTTTTAACGATTTTAGCCCAAGACTCCTTATAATTCTGAAGTTTTTTCTGAAGTTCCCCCTTCCTGCAATGTTTTTTAGATGTGACTGAACTACTGATATTTTAATAAAGACTTTTTTGAGTTTTTTCTTTAGTCTTTAGATTACCTATTGAATGAAATGTTGTTTCACTGTGTCTATTCAATATTAGACACGAGTATCTACATAAATAACAATACGGTATTCTATAATCCTAATTAAGGATATGTGTGTTCGCGGCGAACGGTTGATGAATGACTGGTTGGACTCTGCTTTACGAATGAATTGTATAGATTGCAAAACGCAAAAGTCACGACTACTTTTCTATAAACTATGTCACCACAACTTGATAAATCTAAACTTGATAAAAAAAATCTTACTATGGTTATATGTTTATCCACAAAATTAAGGACTACTATCTACTGCTTTATTTGCTTATCTTTACGGAAAAAAACAACTAAACAGCGTTTTCCGATTTCGTCAATAACTTTAGCTAGCCTGTAATAATGAGTGTAAAAAACCAAGAACAGATAACTTTGATAAGAAGTCAAAATCAAAATCAAAATCAAAGTGCTTTATTTCCTTTAGACCTTACAGGACTCTTGGACACGTCACAAAATACAAGTTAAATAAGAAATGCAAATTTTTACAAAACGAAAACTAAGAAACGTGCAATTTCTCACTTTATGTCTCCATATTAGATTAACTCCAACCAAGCCCGTTGAGAGCGAGTTTAACGCATTGCCTGCTGTAAACTTCAGTAGATGAAAGTCAACTTCTTGGACAATTGAAACAGTTTTCTCAAGAGCCAAAGTTTTTCTATAAACTAGCTGGTGGGAAAGTGCAGGAAGTTCACAATTTAAATTTAAAGTGGTTTAGCCAATTCCAACTCCTGTAAGGCGTTAAGTAAACAAAACTATTTTTGAGTAAAAAGATTTTTTGATTTATCGGGGTTTTAATTTTTGGTAAAACTATTTTTAGTACCTACCTAAGTATCAAGTTTCCATCATTTCCATGGTCATATGCTTGGATTTTTAGGATATCTATACTAATATTATAAAGAGGAAAGATTTGATTGTTTGTATGTTTGTTTGTTTGTTTGTTTGTTTGAATTGAATAGGCTCCGAAACTACTGGACCAATTTCAAAAATTCTTCCACCATAAGAATCCTAAAATTTCCGTGATGAACATAGGCTATAAAATATTTTCAAAAAGTTAGAGATCCGTATAAAAACTTCAATAATAAAACCATAGCGCTATACATTAACTTCTTTTTTTTCTTTTTTTGCGCTGCTCCAACGCTGGTCGCTTTTGTTGTGACGTTGTGACTCAACTTCAACTTCTTTTTTTATGGCACCGCTTTTGCTACGACTACTCCGCCAGTGTCAGTTAGGGATTGTCAAAGACATCACAATTCGTTACTGGGGTGCGAGGTGCGAGAGGAAACTCAATGTCAAAAAATATAAAAACTTCAAGATTGGAATCATGCGATGTAGGCGATATAGCGGTGCGAGAGAAAAGTCAATGCCAAAAAATAAAGTGTTCCCTGTTTTTCTTTCAAGGAGGTAAAGGTACAATTTTAAAAATGAAGGATTTTATTGTTGTTTGTGGTTTGAATTGAATAGGTTCCGAAACTACTAGCCCTTTTTGGAAAAAAAATCATCATTAGAATGATAATCATAGGCTATAGAATATTTTTTAAGTTAGTGATCCATATGAAAACTTCAATAATAAAGTACCTTAACTAACGTGTGTGTGTAAGAACTTAAAATAATTAAAAATACCCGTGCGAAGCCGGGGCGGGCTGCTAGTAGATTATAATTTCAATACACTAGTATTGTAATTGTTAACCAAAGATTGTAATGGCTAACGATTTTTTTATGCTTAAATCTTTATTCACAAATAAAATTACAATTATATAACCTAATTAGAAATAGTATTTACTATTGAAGGTAATTTTATTTTTTATTAATGGACATTTATCATTTACTATCTAGTTAATTTACGATCTATCAATACTCAATCATTCTTAATTTCTCAGTCATTGAACTATGCCATAATCTTCATTATTATGTGAGGAAAGCAAACGGATAGAAAGTCATTATGTCTTATCATGCAATACTACGAGTGCGAGTTGGGGAACAGATACCTACTTATAGCTGTTGTTATACCTACAACAACAACAACAACATCAGCCTATATCAGTCCACTGCTGGACATAGGCCTCCCCTAATGCGCGCCATATGTGGCGTTATTTCATCTGGGGGTTATTGCCCATAATCCCCACGCTGGGCATGCGGGTTGGGGATCGCAGTTCGGAGGAGTTGTTCTGCAGAGGGCGCTGCTGCCCGCCCCCCGGTGTGTTTCCCTTAGTCGCCTCTTACGACATCCACGGGAAGAGTGGGAGTGATGAAATTCTATGCCGGCACCACACGGCCCTTTTTATACCTGCGTATAGCTATATTGTGATGTGATACTGCCTTTGGCAGAAATTGACAAAGAACGCTAAATAACCCGTAACGTAACGTGCGTTATCCGCGTTATTACTTGTTCTAATTCGTTTCTATTTCACTAAATACTACTATACTTTCTGTGTCACTAAAAGTCATGGATGGTCGAAACTACTAATGGGGGAAAATTTTAAAGTTTGACTGATTTTGGTCTAGATACCTCTCCTTTATTATAGGAAAGCTCCCGACAACCTCAGCTGTAGACGTAGTGTGCTAATGAGGTTCTAGACTTGGAACCACGGAACATTATTTCTGTTCCGTTCTCAGAACACTGAAAAGGTCTGCGAAAGCATGTTCTTCTTCACTTCACAAAATAAATAAGTCTACAAATAAAATTGGTGTTTTTTCTATTGTTTTAATGTTGTACATTTTTATTTTTAATTCAACCGTTACTATATGTATATACTGAAATTAAATTAAATTCATTTTCATTTCAATATACTCGTATATTTCAATATTGCATGTGCTATCGTGTTCAATGCTTTAAATTCGTTGAATTTTTTATTTCTGTTTTCTTTTAAACTAAGGCTACGCGTTCTTTGACACAATGTTGTTTAATTATTTACACAAAATAGTATCTACCAAAATACGATTGTGTTTCAAAAAGTAAACAATTGTTTATTTGTGATCTATCAATGTTCTTCAAATTTGTAAAAATATCAACGGCTAACTGGGAATAATCCGTTTATGTGCTAATGGAGCAATAAAGTCCATTACGTGCTTTTTTGCTATTCTATTTGAAAAGAGTCAATTTGAAACTAATTGGGAGCTAGAGGATTAAATAGATAATGCTGAATGCAGAGCTTTTCGAGCCAAACGCGCCAATAAGAAGCAAAAGGGATCAAGAATTCTTCGTACTAAAATTGCACAGCCTTGTCCGCGCCGAGTCGGACGAATTGTCAGAATTAATTTAATTATTTCACCCTTATAGCAGGCTCACACACCAAAAATGCGAAAATCCTGATGATGAATGATTATGATGATGAATAGCAAAGGATCCGTTAGAAACTCTTCTGAAAAATTGGCCCTGTGTGTGAACCGGCAATATTATGGCGGCTATTATAACCCTAGATGAAAAATAATTGAAGTCCAGCGCATCAGCTATTCCAGAATAATCCAAAAACTGCAATCCATCACTCACAATCACGACGGGGAGCACTTGAACATTTTCCGCACGATTCACTTCCGAACCACTTATTCGTTAAATTTAATTCACTTTTTCTTTAATTTTCACTTCAATTCACTAAAGTTAAGTGACCTTTAGTTCACTTTTGACCGATATTCCAAGCATCCGTTAAACTTATTACTAGCATATTTTCACTTCCTCTTCATCGGTTAAACGTATAACTGATCAATTCCTGATATTATTTGTCAAATCATTAATTGCACTAATATAAATAGTTTTATTCGACAAAATCGTGGTTCAGTTAATGTGTAATTCGCCGCGACGCGTCATAACGTCTGCGCTGGCGCTGGCGGTAACATTAAGAGCGACGCACGCGCAACCGATGATGCTGTAAGAGTGAAAGTTCCACAGGCCCGGATCTGCGTACTGACATGGTGACCGTGGGGCTTACTCAACTTATGGTAATCCATTCAACGTTGCACGATATACATACTAGTTTTGGCATATGGATTTTTGTGTCATAATTTGGGAATCCAGTTTCGAGATTCCGCGATTTCTAATTTTATGACTGATGCATATTTATTCTGACGACATTGTTTGTGTGGTAAATAATTGTTCCTGATACTTTGAAATGTTACATTATTGTCAAAAAGGCCCGGAAAAGTGTCAGTGCCATTTTTCACCAGCTGACCTGGAAATCGCAGCGTGGCTTACAAAGCGATTTCCAGGCCCACGCAAGATCGCTAATTGAAGCAATAATTTTGAGAAGTTTATTTATAGATGTGGAATTATTTAGGCTGATGGTAATGAAATATTTTTTGGTATATTAGTTTGGTATTGGTTAAGTATATTTATTTGTTATTTGTTTTTAGGTTTTCATAGCGTTATATGTAACAAAATTGTCATAGACAAAGCCTGATTTCTCGATATTTTATTCGCGGGACATTAGTAAGTACTATCAAAGCACAGTGGTAGCGCTGAAACCGAATAAACATTATTTCCTGAGCTCGATGGGAAATTGGAATGCAACCAGATATGTTAATTAGATAGTGATCAATCATCGGATTCGAACCCGCGCCCGCGGTCGGACCATAAACCCACTGATTGACATAATAACGATAACGATACCTAATGATTTCTGTAATTAACAGGATTATTTTGAGTATGCTTTTAATCAACACGCTGAGGAAAGTCTGACTTTGTGGCTTTAATTTATAAATATGTAGTCCGGCTATAGTCCAAGCTAACCACAGCTTGTGTTATAAGTATTTTCAAAAAAGCTTGGTAGGAACCTAGATAATACATTTTAATACAAGTAATAGCTGATCCAGGTGGAAATACGCTCAAATTACAAATACTTTTGGTATTACGTTTGTATGGGAAATTCATCCGTCGCCGGATTCGAAGGACGAAAGAACAAACCAATCATCATCATCATCATCATCACCAGCCTATAATAGTCCGCTGGACATAGGCCTCCCCTAATGAGCGCCATAGATGGCATTGTCATTTGGGGGTTAATGCCCATAATCCCCACGCTGGGCATGCGGGTTGGGGATCGCAGTTCGGTGGAGTTGTTCTGCAGAGGGCGCTGCTGCCCGCCCCCCGGTGCGTTTCCCTTAGTCGCCTCTTACGACACCCACGGGAAGAGATGGGGTGGTGAAATTCTATGCCAGCACCACACGGCAACATAAACACATCAGCACACATAAACACAAATAATAGAGCACAAATAATAGACATTAACAAAAATAATAGACCAATCAGCGTAGGGGAGCACACATTTCCAATGCAAGAGTTGCAGATTCATGGTGGTTGATAAATACCAACGGATTATGTAGGTACGACGAATCAAAATCAAAATCAAAGTCCTTTATTTCCTATAGACCTTACAGGACTCTTGTACACGTCACAAAATACAAGTTGAAATGAAATAGTTCTTAAAATAAGTAAGACTTAATAGTCGTTATATTTAGATAATAAAAGTGGGAAATAAAGTGATCACTTTCGTGTGTGATGCATTGTTCACTTCAATCTTTTTGAGACAAAATAAAGAAACGAACAAGAAACATTTACTTACCTTGTTAGATTGTTAGTTTTCGAGTTGGAGCAAAACTCGTCCCAAACTTTTTTACCGTCTCGATAATCTGATATTTTAGAGGTATAGTAAGCTTTTTTGCAAAGAATTTGTGCCCTTGGCCATATTACGATCGAGTTTTGTATTTTGAAACAAAAAACACTAGATGTACCTAAAGGTTGAGGTGATCTTGCGATTGAGAAATGTTCTCATGAGCCATTGAAGGTTATTAGCGTACACCTCGCTCATGAGGTTATTTGGTTGGAGAGCGAGTTTCATTTGTTAATTGCCAGAAGGCCGCGCGCGATACACTTTTATTTTATTTATTCACTAGCGGCCCGCCCCGGCTTCGCACAAGTATTAAACAAAAATTTCAGAAATTATACACACTAAAACGATGGGTTTCACAGTTTTCATACGGATCTTTACTTTTTTTAACAGCATTGGGGTTTTTGACATTGACTCGACATTCGAAAACTGACACTGGCCGTAGAGAAAAAGCAAGCACCGTGCGCTATACAACCTCTTTTTCTATTCTGACGCGCTATAATAGAAAAAGAGGTTGAATATACAGCCCACGGTTCAATTATTGAATTTTTCATGCGGATCCCTAACTTTTTTGAAAATATTATATAGCCTATGTTCATCACGGAAAATTAAGGATTCTAATGGTGAAAGAATTTTTTAACTCGGTCCAGTAGTTTCGGAGCCTATTCAATTCAAACAAACAAACATACAAACAAACAAACAATCAAATCTTTCCTCTTTATAATATTAGTATAGAAGATATAGATATAGATTTATTAAAAAACTGCACCAACGCTATGTATACCAAGACATTGATTATGGGCCCTTGTAATTAGCACATTTTAGTTTGACGACATCTGTGGCGCGTTGGGCGAAGGTCCGCCTCCAACGCAGAAGGTTGCGGGTTCGCGCCTCGCGATAAATGTTTGTACGATCTGCAGATATTTGTTCAGAGTGTTCTGGTCGTTTTTCTATGTATAACAAAAAATATCTTTCTATGTAATCTATTAGGTCCTTACATATGAAATTGGCGTTTTTCGTACTGGCCACTTTAATCACAAATTTCTCCTCTTTGGAAGCGGATCCATCGCAAACCACGTCCGAGTTAGCTGCAGGCTGCGGTGTTAGTGATAAAACTGTTTTAATTCACTTGAAGCAAATTGGGAAGATTAAAAAGCTTGAAAGGTGGGTACCTCACGAATTGACTGAAGCAAACCGGCAAACGCGCGTCGACTGCTGCGTTACATTACTAAACCGGCACAATAATGAAGGTATTTTAAACCGAATCATTACCTGTGATGAAAAATGGGTTCTTTACGATAATCGGAAGCGCTCAGCGCAATGGTTGGATCCTGGCCAGCCAGCCAAATCCTGCCCCAAGCGAAAATTAACCCCAAAAAAGTTACTTGTAAGCGTTTGGTGGACTAGTGCCGGTATTGTTCATTACAGTTTTCTCAAATCTGGCCAGACTATTACGGCTGATGTCTATTGTCAGCAATTGCAAACCATGATGGAAAAGCTAGCGGCTAAACAACCTAGGCTGGTCAATCGCTCCACGCCACTGCTGCTTCACGACAACGCTAGACCACACACTGCGCAACAGACGGCTACTAAATTAGAAGAGCTTCAATTGGAAAGTCTAAGACATCCTCCGTACTCCCCGGACCTTGCTCCAACAGATTACCATTTTTTTCGAAATTTGGATAACTTCTTGCAAGGGAAAAAATTCAACTCCGATGGGGCAGTCCAAATCGCCTTCAAAGATTTTATTGATTCCCGTCCGACTGGTTTTTTTAGTAAAGGGATCAATGAACTACCTATAAGATGGCAAAAGTGCATAGAAAATAATGGTTCATACTTTGATTAATTAAATATATTATATTAAAAAATATTCGACTTTTTGTTCCTCCCATACAAAACGCCAATTTCATATGTAAGGACCTAATATTATATTATGTATATCAGTCATCACCCATAACACAAGCTCTGCTTAGCTTGGGGCTAGATGATGCTGTGTGATGATGCTGTGTGGGAGAACTCAAATGAAATGTTTTGGATTGAACGGAGCAAAATACCTATTGGGTAGAAAAATCTGGGTTGAACGGCGCAGCCATTCAACCCAAAGATTAATAACATTTTTCTACTCTATGCTTGAGAGTGCCACTAAGACAGTGGATATGACTTTGATGTTAAACTATTTATTTATGTAGTTGTTAAGTACATGGAATCATTGACTGCGTGTTCATTGAGCCGGATATCTCGCGGGTCAGTGGTCGCAGTTATCCAATAACTCGATAACTAGTCACCTACCCACCTACCTACCTACATACCTACCTACCTATAGGTATTTTAGGAGAAGGTTCGGGAAGAGCATTACTAACCTAAGATCAAGCTTCGTTCCTTCGTGACTTGCTGCAACGCAAGAGGTTGCGGATTTGATTCCCGCCTTGAAATAAATGTTCGTACGATATGCCAATATTTGTATCGGGTTTTTTTTTTATCTATACTATCTATACTAATATTATAAAGAGGAAAGATTTGATTGTTTGTTTGTTTGTATGTTTGTTTGTTTGTTTGTTTGTTTGTTTGTTTGTTTGTTTGTTTGTTTGTTTGTTTGTTTGTTTGTTTGTTTGAATTGAATAGGCTCCGAAACTACTGGACCGAGTTGAAAAATTCTTTCACCATTAGAATCCTTAATTTTCCGTGATGAACATAGGCTATATAATATTTTCAAAAAAGTTAGGGATCCGCATGAAAAATTCAATAATTGAACCGTGGGCTGTATATTCAACCTCTTTTTCTATTATGGCGCGTCAGAATAGAAAAAGAAGTTGTATAGCGCACGGTGCTTGCTTTTTCTCTATGGCCAGTGTCAGTAATGGAGTGTCGAGTCAATGTCAAAAATCCCAATGCTGTAAGAAAAAGTAAGGGGTCCGTATGAAAACTGTGAAGCCCATCGTGTTAGTGTGTATAATTTCTGAAATTTTTGTTTTACACCCGTGCGAAGCCGGGACGGGCTGCTAGTGTTTAATAAGAATATCGATCCATGTAATATGAAGGTACTGTATTTAGTAGATATATCAGTCATCTACACTACATCACATCACATACATCTATGTAGTACCCATCACACAAGATCTGCTTACCTTGGGGCTAGATGATGCTGTGTGGATTATCCAGCATTTATATTTGGTATTTCCAACTTATAAACTACCTACATCTGTGTATTTCCTTCAGTGTGTAATTAAGGCCAAAATATAACCGAATAGAACCGAAGACGGTAAATACCGCTGTTTAAATTAAGTATTGCTAAAACCACTTATAAATTCGAGTATATTTAGTAAACTAGCGACCCGCTCTGTCTTGGCGCGGTTGCAATGCTGATATCTACAAAAACCTTCCTCTTGAATCACTCTATCCATTAAAAAAACCGCATCAAAATCCGTTGCGTAGTCTATATCTATACTAATATTATAAAGAGGAAAGATTTGATTGTTTGTTTGTTTGTATGTTTGTTTGTTTGTTTGTTTGTTTGTTTGAATTGAATAGGCTCCGAAACTACTGAACCGAGTTAAAAAATTCTTTCACCTTTAGAATCCTTAATTTTCCGTGATGAACATAGGCTATATAATATTTTCAAAAAAGTTAGGGATCAGCATGAAAAATTCAATAATTGAACCGTGGGCTGTATATTCAACCTCTTTTTCTATTATGGCGCGTCAGAATAGAAAAAGAGGTTGTATAGCGCACGGTGCTTGCTTTTTCTCTACGGCCAGTGTCAGTTTTGGAATGTCGAGTCAATGTCAAAAACCCCAATGCTGTTAAAAAAAGTAAAGATCCGTATGAAAACTGTGAAACCCATCGTTTTAGTGTGTATAATTTCTGAAATTTTTGTTTAATACCCGTGCGAAGCCGGGGCGGGCCGCTAGTTTTCTATAAAAATATTATAAAGTTTTGTTTGAATAGGCTTCCGAAACTGCTGGACCGATTTGAAAAATTCTTTCACCATTAGAATCCTTAAGTTCTGTGATGAACATAGGCTAGCAAATATTAAAAAAAAAATTAGGGTTCCGCAGGAAATTTTTTTTTTTATAAATACCCGTGCGGAGCCGGGGCGGACCGCTAGTATAGGATATAAGCATACATAGAGATAGACAGAGGGACAGCGGCATGCGACTTCATTTTATACTATATAGTGAAGCAGTTTTAGGAACCTACTTACATACATATGTATATAGAGCTTAATATGATGAAAATTCATTGTGTATAGACAACGTGTATAGATTACGCAAAAGTTTGGCACTCACTAATTCAATAGATAATTATTTCTTGGTATTATTTGTTTTACCCGACTGCGCAAGGAGGGTTATTACTTATTACGTAATCTTTCGCAGTAGTTACCATTGTATGTTAGTTTTAGTACTTCCATCATTTATTGCAGCCATGACTCTTCATCATCATCAGCATATAATAGTCCACAGCTGGACATACGCCTCCCCTAATGAGCGGCATAGATTGCATTATTTATCAGGACTCTTACTACTGGGAATTCTGTGGCGCAGCGGGCGATAGTGCGCTTGCGAGGTTGCGGGTTCGTTTCCTGCCTCGGTGCAAATTTTATACGATCTGCAGATATTTGTTCCGATTGTTCTGGGTATTTTCTATGATAACTAAAACTTTTGTTTGTATTTCTTATGTAATTTGGTAATTTCAATGTACTTTTCTATAACTATGAGTATTAAGTAGGTAACCATAAGTAAAGGTAAGTAAAAAAAACTAGCATTTTAGATGTTTATTCAATACCATCGATATCCCTTGTAATTATTTATTAATTCACAAAGTTGACTCTAGACCCTTCCTCGGACTCTGAAGAGCTTGTGTTGGACTCCGAAGAGCTTGAGCTGGACTCTGAAGAGTCTGGCTGGGGAGCGGTGGGGGGCTCCAGGCCGGTCACTTGCGAGATCCAGCTCAATACGTCAAAGTCCAGCTTGGCGTATGCTGAGGAAAAGTATAACAATTAATTATTACGTATTGTATTTATCGGTGACATTGTTTATTAATTTTTATTTCTCTTTTTTTGTAATACACCTACGAAAAATAAAAATAAAAAAGTTAAAAAATAAATAATAAAGATGCTATAATTTTAATATTAGATTAGTATTGAAGGTACGTATTACTTATGTTATAGAGTGAGAAATGCAGACTATGAATAATATTTATTATATTATTCATAGTCTGCATTTCTCACTCTATAACATAAGTCACAGTGATTACTAACGTACTAAGTAACAATACTTATACCTGTATTAAGTAAGTTACATTACGAAAGTATTTATTTTGTAAGCTTAAAGAAAAAAAGTTATTTTTATCTGAAATAGTGAAAAATCCATGGATCATTCACACACTGGATGCGTTAGGTGCTTATATGGTTGATTGTTGTTCACAAAAAAATTGTTACTAAGTACCTAATATAAGAAAAAAGAAAAATATTCATCATCCTCCAACATTGTAGGTACCAATATTTTATTTTAGATACTTAAAATTTTATTTTAGCATTGCTGCTTTCGAATTGGCTTATTATTAAATATATGAGTAAGATTCAGATTCAGATTCAATAACTTTGTTTCTTTAGGCTTACAAAACAAGCACTTAGACAAGTAAAATTTCAAACAGATAATTATTTATAAGAAATAATTTGTTATTGATTTCTCTTCACTTAAATTTTTTGTCCACTAGTGGAAGAAGTGAAAATGAAACCACTAGTACATTCATATAAAACTTATGTGTCTAATACAATTTTTGTTTTGCCTATCTAAATCTAAGTTTAATCTGATTTAGATACATTTTTTTAAGGTTTTTGAGTAGTCAGTACTTACTTGCAGTGCTATCATCCACAGCTACCAACACGGCGGACTGGACACCGTCGCTCACGAGAGCAGCTCCCAGGTCGAACTGGAAACAAACAATATGTATATTTTTTTTTACCAAAGAGGATGTTCATTTTCTAGGAAAATATCTGCGAACTAAGGATGGAGAAAGGGAAGTCCATCTTACTCCTAAAAATACATATCTACGTAAGTATATCATTTATACTTATCCCCAAAAATCTAACAAAATATAATTTAATAGTAAAAGAAACCGACTCAACCCCAAGGGAATTAAGGGAATTTTACACGGTTTTAAGTTTCGCGGGCGTTTAATCCCATGGGAATATTTAGGGGACCCCTCGGAATCATACTCTTTACTTAAAATAGCAAAAGAATTTTCAAAATCAGTTCATAATTGAAGGAGAACCAATGAAAATACTTCAAAAAAAAAACTTTTTTCAGCCTATGCCACAGCTGTAAAAAGGTCCAAGGATGTATACCTAGTGCCACGGAAGGTTGTACTATGCAGATAGGGTGTTATTCTGGAGATCGAGAGGGTAGAGTAGTGCCGGCTCATAGATCTATTGATAAATTACCTCGCTAAGATTTTCGGCAGATCCAATCAGGTTGCCGTCTTCAGCTTCTTCTACGGCGATTAATGAGCACAGCAAGTTTTCACCCGGTCCTGTAATGAATATACATACATACATAGAAAACAACCAGAACCCCTGAACAAATATCTGTAGAACGTACAAATATTTGTCCCGAGGCGGGAATCGAACCCGCAACCTCCTGCGTCGCAGGCGCGCCACCCACCGCGCCACAGTGGTCGTCGATATAAATAAATAATGCTCGACTCACATCAGCATAAAGTAATCCTGTTATGGGTACAGGTTAAATTACGTATTTAACACAATATAACAACATAGAATAATGTATTTTATATTAATAAAATAATATGATATTAAGCATCCCGAAAACCCGGAACATACAATATCTGCATCGTTCAAACAATTGTCCCGAGGCGGGAATCGAAACCGCAACCCGTGGAAGACGGACCTTCGATCGCTGTGCCGCAGAGGTTGTCAATATTAATGTTTTTATCAGTCATTGTCAAGCGTTTAGACACCATCAGATGTGGTCTAAGATGGAGCAAGGTTCCCCAGATAGAACTATTCAACCTGGATTTAAAGACTCTTAGATGGTACTCTATTTTTCTTTTTATACATCATCATCATCATCATCATCATCATCAGCCTATGTTAGTCCACTGCTGGACATAGGCCTCCCCTATTATTCTCCTTCTTTTTATTGGTATTGTTTATTTATTTACTTTATATCTGGGAAAGCTTGCTCCATCTTAGAAGATGGAGCAAGCTTTCCCAGATATAACAATTCACCCTGCACTTGAAGTGTAACATTTTACATACCTCCTCTAACTATTTATTAATATTGGTACTTATTTACTATTATACTTTTTTGACAATAAAGATCGTATTCTAGAGGAGAGATTGGTTTTATGAGTTCTTACCACCCCGTTCGCAGATTGAAGAGTCTAACATTTCATATACTCTAACTATTATTATATATTATTGGTATTAAACTTATTTACCAGCAACATGCTAGTAACTTTTGTTGACAAAAAAGATCTAGAAGTCTCGAGAACATTTAGATAGATGAGTTCTTACCACCGCTCGCAGAAAGTCCATAGCCGCAGCTCTCGCCAGCGCTTGCTCCGTCGGAGAGACCCAAGTTGATGAGTGCTATTGAAGCTGAAATAATTAATAATAAATAAATAATACTGGAAAAACCACACAGCATCATCTAGCCCCAAACTAACCAGAGCCTTTGTTATGTGTCTGTGTATAACACTCACTCGATAACTGATGTACTTAATAGATTAAAGGCAACATGTTTCTGTAATAAGTATTTATTGTGTTTGTTTTTTTTGTGTTACTTCATGTACAGTTCATCCCAAGATTGCCTGGACTAGATCGCACATAGCGGAAAGGCCTTCCTTCACTTTAAGCATGTCTGTTTGTAATGTTCGCTTTTTTGTGTGATATAATAAAGTATTTTCTATCTATCTTATTTTATGTAACAAAATAACAATAACAACTAAAGGTTGCGCTTAGAAATTAAGTTAAAGCTGGGAAAGTAGGGGAGTTTTTAGAGTACCTATAAGTAACTTTTCTGAGCCGTGTGGTGCCGGCATAGAATTTCACCACCCCAACTCTTCCCGTGGATGTCGTAAGATGCGACTAAGGGAAACACACCGGGGGGCGGGCAGCAGCGTCCTCTGCAGAACAACTCCACTGAACTGCGATCCCCAACCCGCATGCCCAGCGTGGGGATTATGGGCAATAACCCCAATAATATAACCATTAACTATATTATGTACGCTAAGCAACTAAGTAAAAAATTATTTCCAAACAAACAAAACCGCATATTTTTTTTTAAATTTGACCAAATAGTTTTTTGGCAAACGGAATAGCGTTTCCTTGATTTTTCAGGAAAACTGCTGAAAGTCCGTTGCTAATGAACAAGAGTCCGGCGCCATACTTTTGAGTGTTTTCGAGAGTTTTCAACTCTCCCAGACCAGTCGAAGCTGCCAACTTCGAATTTAATGACTGATTTTTGTGAGATAACTATTATAAAGATTCAGAAACTTTGGTTACGTTTTTTTGTTTACTTAGCATTAATTATATTTGATAATTAAACCAACTAGTTGTGTGCCGTGACGTAATTTCTCACCTAAGTACTTACGTCTGGATACCAAATTGTATGGGATTCATCAATAGAAAGGTTACACGATCCTTCCCCTAACCTTATGATAATAATTAAAAAAACGTTTATTTCAAAAGGTCTTTTTAGTAACAGTTCACATTGTATAAGACCTAAGTTGTTTCTTAGACTTAGTTTCAACTTCAACACCTCGCTCTAACTAAATTCGAAACTTTTATGTAGACGCGAGGGATCTCGACCTCGGCAATAGCTAACTTATCAGGATAAACATACACAGTGAACATTTTAAGGTTAAATATTTTTAACAAAATATAACCTAATCAAAGATTATTTATTTATTTATTTAGTTTTCTGGAAAATCAACGGCTTAAACAAACTTAATCAGTTACAGTAATAACATCAGAGAGCCAATTAAAGATTTTCACGTATAGTATTATAAAGAGTATAGTAAAAAGGAGAAAAAAATATCGGTGCTATGCTAACAAAATATTCCAAGAAATTATGGTTTACCCAGCAACCGCTTAACTAGCGTGCTGACGATGCGGAGCAAGCACCAATCATGAGACATATGAACGAATTGGACTTTCCTGTAGCCTAGGCTACGGAGAAGATAAAATGTTGGGATACATGTTGTTCTCAACAACGCATACAACGCCCCGCATTCTATTTAGTTTTATAACTATGAACTGTTATCTTAACCCAGAATGTACACTAATAATGCACTATATATGAATATGCACTGGGTTCGTGTAGATTCTACACACTCAACTCCCGTTTAGTTGATTTTGGCTCACATGCATGTAGCATACTATATGATTTTCTATATTTTTAATTATATTTTCTGTATGGTAATGTTTTTTTTAACGGTGCGTGCCAAATAAACTTATTTCTTTCTTTCTAATGGCGGCACCTTTTACACCTATTAACACCTTGTACATAATGGATGAGACAGCAATAAATTAATAAACATTACATGACCTCAATATCCGCAATATTATGCTCCAACTCTAAAACTAACAATCTAACAAGGTAAAGGTTTCTTGTTCGCTTCTTTACTTTACCTTAAAAAGATTGAAGTGAACAATTTAATCAAAGTGATCACTTTATTTCCCATTTTATTTCTTATTTAACTTGTATTTTGTGACGTGTCCAAGTGTCCTGTAAGGTCTAAAGGAAATAAAGCACTTTGATTTTGATTTTATCAATCCAGCCTCTGCATGATCTCACCTGTGATTTCAATATCTCTGTTAAGGTTGATGAGTCCGACTGATCCCCAAGACTGGACAGCAGACGTTTCGGTGACCAGAGCGGGACTGACCACATTCGAGACTCCGTAACGGACCCAAATGAAAGAGGCGCTGAAACGGAATGTCATTCAGTCATTTTCAATGGCAAAGTTTGTAGGTATATCTTTGTTAATTCTTCTAAAAGTACTGAAAGAATCGAGGTGAAATATTGCATAGGTAGTCGATGGGTGTATGTACCTACCTATAAACCTTCCTCTAAAATCAGTCTATCTATAAAGAAACCCCATCAAAATCCTTTGCGTAAAGATCAGACACACAGAGACAGAAGGAAGCGACTTTGTAAAAAAAGTACTTTGTACTGATATAATATTATATTCTCAGAACATTTCATGCCATAAACCATCTTAAATTCAATTAAATAGTGAAATAAATATATTAAATTCGCATCATTTATACGAGTAGGTAGGTACAGTTATTTAGTTAATTTCAGGCTTGTGAGCTCCTCGAAGGGTAAGGGTAGGTTTTTTAAAGCTAATAGACCTTCGTTTGAGGTCTAGAAGTCACCTATTCACTCTCGTCTTGAAGAGATTGTAATTACATAGACGGAAAACAGAAGCAGTCTTCCCGTGGGTGTCGCAAGAGGCGACTAAGGGAGACACACCGGGGGGCGGGCAGCAGCGCCCTCTGCCGAACAACTCCAGCGAACTGCGATCCCCAACCCGCATGCCCAGCGGGCATTATGGGCAATAACCCCCAAAATGATAAATAATGCCATTCATAGCGCTCATTAGGGGAGGCCTATGTTTAGCAACTGTTATGGGCTGATGATGAATTTAATGTTATGTACGTACGTATCAATGTTGCGGCTAGTGAGGACCCAGCGAGTCGATATCAGGGATCCAACGGCAGTCTGCAGGAGTCCGGAAGTCCTGATGGCGTAGCGAAGGTGCACCACCCATGGCTTGCTCTCCAACGCGACTTCAGACGAGCTGTCTGTGGAAACGAGCGATGGATACCTAAGTTTTTTAAGCATACGCGATCTGTGCCTATAGACTTTTTTCTGTTGTATTTGAAAGTAATGTGATTGTCCAGCATTATTTATTTGTTCTGCTAAAGCCAGTATCATCACATCATCCATCACAGATTGACATTAGACTAACTATAACTAACCTATGTTGTTATGTGTAATAATTACAAATAATAGCCCCAAGCTAAGCAGCTTGAGGTACTAGATGACTGATACACACAATATTTTACATATATAGATATTTTTATTAAACATAGAAAACGACCAGAACTCCCTGAACAAATATCCGCAGATCATAGCAATGCTTGAACAGTATTTGATACCTACCTACCTACATGGCAATGCATGAACAGTACCGATTTGATTGATTTATTTTTTTAAGATAAATTCGCATTCAATAGTGTAGGTACTTACCGTCGACAACATTAACAGCGCCGCGCCCCTAGAAGTTAACAAAAACAAAATCAGATTTGCAATTCAAATAAATATTAAGCTTACTGTAAAATTCGTTTAGCCAGTTTTCAAACGCAATTCTGATTTAAGCACCTCTTACGAATTTTTGACAGACTTTCATTGAAGAGGTGCCAACTGTACCTACCTACTGGTGAAACAATATCACTTGCGACGGGCTTAAATCAGAGTTACGTTTGAGTACCTATCCGGCTGTAAGAATTTAAATTGATGTAATGTTTACTTATTTACCTAACTCTTACTACTATAGCTCTTGGCAATTTTCATTTATTAATGGTAAACTCCATAAATAAATAAACGCCTATTACTCAACGCATCTCAGCTTTAAGCTCGTCTCAACTTAACAGTTTTTCATTTTAATCTGAATGGAACTTGAGACGAGCTTAAATGCGTTTGTGTAATGTAAACCCTAATCAACTCTTTTTATTCAATAGCTAAATGGAAATTGGCAATATCTACACAGTAAGTTGTCTAAAGCTTATTTTTAAGCTTAAGTAGGTATTTCTATAAAATACGATGATTGAAATCAGAAAGTTGTGTAAAAGACCTAAATCTGTGTGAATTCATTTGTCCTCAAATCCTAAAGGTATTAATATGACAACACTGAAATAAATAATACTTAAATAAAATAAATAAATCATATAGAAATTAAAAGATGAAAAATGCTGCCGTTCCCCTCATATAGAACAAAGTAAAAAGGCACCATTTTTAGTTTTATGCTGTTATATTAAATTTGACCATACCTATCTAATTAGAAACCAGTAGGTAGGTAATGTTAAATATCGAAGTTGATAATCCCCTTCCTTTACTTATCTGATTACGAAACTATCTGTGGTAGATTAAGACCGTCTATCGACATGTAAAAACTTCTGTTAATTAAAGTGATATCGATTACCTACATACGTCATTTAAGATAACTCAAAATTAATATTAAGATATATTACATACCTACTAGGATTAAATAATATAACAAGGTCTAAGTGATTTTAGAAATTTGGAGATACTTACCTAATCATCAGAACAATTGCTTGAATATTCTACTATTAATGATCTTTACCACCAAAATCGATAGTGTTGTTGTTCACTTATTTTACGCATTTTTTAATGAGTAAAATAAAGAAAAATTTTTTATTTCTGAAATGGACTCAGAAACCTTTCACTGGTACCAACTAGTACTACTTCCTTATCTTTCCTACTAGGTAGTAGGAATGTTAGGAAACAAAATTACCAATACAATCGCGGTAATAAAGGATCTTAATCTAAATAAAATAAAAAATAAATAAATAAATCTTGATCTAACTAAAATTATATATACAACTAATTATATATTTTATGATTTTACTATGTATTTCTTTTTATACTGCTATTTAAACTCATGTCAAAATAAATTGAATTCTATTCTGATACAAATAAGACTTTAAAACTCACCTGAACGGTGGCGAAAGCGCACAAAAGAAAAATAGCCAGGACCTTCATCTTCAAAGCACTCCAACAAACTAATACCACCAATTAATTTAGAAGTATTATAATTACCCCCTTATCGACGATTACAATTAACATTATATCTTAGGCCGTAGATAACTACAGATTAATCAAAAGATAAGCTGGCTAATCCAGATATACAACTAATTATGTACCTACGAATAACATTTCCAAATCTAAGTTGGGTTTTCACACATTCTTGTCTTGTCAGCAGGTTTTGCTGTAGCAATCTAGGTAGGTACGGAAGTCTCTCACCAAAGTCGTCATCGATTAGCTTAGCGCATAGTTGTTTTATTCTCTTTGGCTTTAGTATCGACAAACAGCTTTAGTTTCGAAACTCTATGAAACTTCATAATTAGATACCTTCTAAATGACCTTCAGAACTTCTGAGACTTTCTTGCCCTGAGTCCTTGTGAGAAATAATTATATCTTTATGCAGCAAACTTGGCTGATATATATGACGACCTCTGTGGCGCGGTGGGCGAAAGTCCGCCTGCGACGCAGGAGGTTGCGGGTTCGATTCCCGCCTCGGGACAAATATTTGTACAATCTGCAGGTATTTCAGGGTGTTCTGGTCGTTTTCTATGTATAATAAAAAATATCTATCTATGTAATAATATTGTATTATGTATATCAGTCATCTAGTACCCATAACACAAGCTCTGCTTAGCTTGGGGCTAGATGATGCTGTGTGGATTGTCCAGCATATTTATTATCGCTTATGGATAAAACAGTTTCAAAAATTATAACAAACATGCCTAGGTTTCAAGTCAAACTTGGATAAAGCTTGTGTCGGATAATTATAATCAGATTTGATAATGAGAGATCAGATTGCAGATCAGATTTGAAGCCTCTACGAGACAAAATATTTTAGGGACATTATACCAAGTATGATATACGCAAAGGTCGCAGCAATCAAACAACCAAATAATAAATATTAATTTAATTCTTCGGGCTTTTAGACCAGGACTTCCTAAGTCTCTCTCCGTTTTTAGGAAGGTCCCAGCTTTTTGACCTCTCTCTGGGCTTAGGTGAATTTGTTGCGACGCCATTTTGTTTTCCGGGACTATTTTCACGTGATCGTATCGGTGATTTTGAACGACGATGTGACTTCGACCGACGACGCGAGCGCGACCGAGACCGGCTGTGGTGCGAGTGGTGAGATCTGGGTAAAAGAGAAAGCAGATAAAGTTTAGTTCAAGGAACTTATACCCAATCTGGAATGTGCACAAGCTGCCGATACGCGGTCCGAGCGAGATAGCTTCGCGAGAGCCCAGGATCAGGATCACCAATCACAACCAATTCACAACAAATGAATATGGCTGACGGGCTGCCAGTCTAACTTATATTATATTATAATCTTTTTTTTTTTTATTGACATTTCAATATAGTGTCCAAATTATTGCTAAAAAAAATGTTATCATTCTAACAGATACTTGGAAAATATTAGAAAATATAAAGAACGAAAACTAATGCTTTTTAGAAAGACATGTCAAATTTATTTGTTCCTACCACTTCTACTAAATTCGGGAATAATCCGCCTGGCAACACTTTAGAAAGGGACACAGGGCTCTCGAAGCGCTT